>CM055037.1:8341720-8704220 GCA_029204005.1 Salix udensis
ATGAATAGTAGTTATTTTTGCAACCGGACAAATGTCTCCTCATAGTCCATACCATACTGTTGAGAGTATCCTTTTGCAACCAACCTAGCTTTGTATTGCTCAATAGACCCATCAGAATTAGTCTTGATCTTATACACCCAACGACAACCAACAACACTTTTATCAGGAGGAAGAGGAACCAGATCCCAAGTAGTTGTCTTATGCAAAGCAGAAAGTTCCTCATCCATAGCTTGCTGCCAAAGCGGATCAAGAATTGCCTCTTTATAGGAAGAGGGCTCAACAAGACAATGAACAAAAGCTAAAAAGGAAGTAAGTGATGAAGAATAACAAGAATAAGCAAAATCTAGTAGTTTTGTGGACTTGCGAATGCGGATGGACTGACGTGGAGGTGGATCCACAATCTCAGATGAAGCTTGAGGGGCTGTAGATGAGAATGGAGCTTCAAATGTGTTAGAAAGTAAAGTACCAGTACCTACAAAGTTATGAGTAAAAATTGATCGAGCATGAGGAACATTACCCGAATCATCAAAAAATGGATGTATACGAATAAGATCAGTTTTAGTCAGGCTATGAGTAGTGGATGGAATAGAAAAGAAAGGTATATGCTAAGGGAAGACAACATGACGAGACACATAAAGTTTTTGAGTTGCTAGATCAAAATAGCGATACCCTATTTTAGCTTCACCGTAACCTAGAAAGACACAAATAGCGGATTGAGAGGATAGCTTACTGCGCTTTACATAAGGACGAAGGATGAAACAAGTACAACCAAAGACTCTAAATGATGAATAATCAGGGACGTGCAAAAATCAGAGCAAAATTTCGTACGGGACTGAGGGATTTTTTGAGAGGAAAACACAGAGAGTTTTGAGAGTTAAACACATAGTGATTGAGAGTCAAAACAAGTGAGTTAAACCTATTAAAAGACATGTCTACCTCCACGAACAATGTTGCTGCAATTCCAGTTTTTTCTGGAGAGAACTATCATATCTGGGCTGTCAAAATGAAGTTCTACCTAAGGTCTCAAGGGCTGTGGAATATAGTTGTTTCCAATACTGATCCACCAGCCCTGCATGAAATCCAACACTTGCTCAAATAAGAGCACATGAAGAAGAGAAAATGAAGAAGGATAAAGCCATTACCTGTCTGCACTCGGGACTTGCAGATCCCATCTTCACCAAGATTATGGATCTTGAAACACCAAAGCTTGTATAGGATAAGCTTCAGGGAGAATTTGAAGGCAGTAGCGGAGTAAAATCAGTGCGAATTCTTGCATTGAAAAGGGAGTTTGAATTGATGAAGATGAAGGATGGTGAATCTGTCAAATATTTTATGGCAGATTAATGGATGTTGTAAATCGAATGAGGTTGCTTGGAAAAGTAATTGAAGATCAAAAGGTGGTAGAGAAAATGATGATCTCTTTGCCACAAAAATATGAAGCCAAGATTTTTGCAATTGAAGAGTCTTGTGACTTAAACACACTCTCAATTGCAGAATTAACAAGTAAATTACTTGTTCAGGAACAAAGGGTTCAGATGAGGGATGAAGAAGAAATTGAAGGTGCTTTTCAGGTTAAAACCTGGGAAAGGGGCTCTGCAAACATGCAACGTAACAAACCTTTCAAGTTCACAAAGGTTAGAGCAGATTTTAACACAAAGGGGCAAACCTTCTCACTTTGCTCTCATTGTAAAAGGACCAACCATGCTGAAAAGGATTGTTGGTATAAGAACAAGCTTTCCTTCAAGTGTACCTTTTGTAACCTTTTAGGTCACAGTGAGAGGTTTTGCAGGGCTAAGAAGAACCTGCCTCAACAACACATTCAACAAGAAGCAAATGTGTCAGAAGAAGAAAAGGAGGATGCAGAGCACTTATTCATGGCTTTAATTGATACCAACCCGCAAGAGGTAAATGTTTGGTTCATTGACAGTGGATGCACTAGTCATATGACCAAACACTTGGCAATTTTCTCAACAATAGATACTACAGTATAGCCAAAGGTCAAGCTCGGGAATGGTGATATTGTGCAAGCAAGAGGGAGAGGCTCCATTGCTGTTCACACTAAGAAAGGTACAAAACTCATCAATAATGGTTTGTACATTCCAGAATTAGATCAGAATTTACTTAGTGTGGCACAAATGCTGAAAAATGGATATGAAATCTCTTTCAAGGATAAGTTATGTCTTATTACTGATTCACATGGTTCAGTAATAGCAAAACTAAGGATGGATGGTAATAGCTTCTATTTGAAGCTTGATTCAATTCAAGGACATGCTTTTAGTGCCAAAGTTGATGAGAGTTTAGTTTGGCATAAAAGATATAGTCATTTCAATTACAGATCCTTGAAACTCATGCATGATACAAATATGGTAGAAGGCATACCAGAAATATATGTGAATGTTCAAATCTTTGGCAACTGTGAACTTGGGAAGCAACATCGACAGCCATTTCCTCAAGGAATGGTCAGGAGGGCTACTCACAAATTGGAATTAATCCACTCTGATATTTGTGGACCAATGAGTACAACATCATTAAACAATAACTTGTATTTTATCTTCTTTATTGATGATTTCAGCAGGATGACTTGGGTTTATTTTCTGAAGAATAAATCTCAAGCACTGCCCTTGTTCAGGAATTTCAAACAAATGGTTGAAATTCAGTGTGACATGAAAATCAATAAGCTAAGGACAAATAATGGAGGGGAATTAACTTCCAATGAGTTCAAAACTTTTTGTCAAAATGCTGGAATTATGCATCAGCTAACAGTCCCTCATTCACCACAGCAGAATAGGGTTGTGGAGATGAAAAACAGGACTGTGATGGAGATGACAAGGTGCATGCTCTTTGATAAAAGAATGCCTAAGTTCCTATGGGCTGAAGGTGTAAATACATCAGTGTATTTACTTAACAGATTACCATCCAAATCTGTTGAAGACAGAACACCATTAGAAATCTGGACTGGATTCAAGCCTACTGTCCAGCACCTGAAGGTATTTGGTTCATTGTGCTACTTCCATGTGCCATCTGCAACAAGGGGGAAACTTGATGAGAAAGCTGAAAAAGGTATCTTTGTAGGTTATACTGCAAATTCTAAAAGGTACAGGATATACAATTTGTCCACTGCCAAGGTTCAGGTTAGCAGAGATGTTCATGTTGATGAAATGTCTTGCTGGAATTGGGACCTAAGAGATGTTGATTACCAAAGTGCAGTAGCTCTTCTACCAGAAGTAGAAGGAGATGAAACTCAATCGCCTAAGTTCCTATGGGCTGAATGTGTAAATACATCAGTGTATTTACTTAACAGATTACCATTCAAATTTGTTGAAGACAAGACACCATTAGAAATCTGGACTGGATTCAAGCCTATTGTCCAGCACCTGAAGGTATTTGGTTCATTGTGCTACTTCCATGTGCCATCTGCAAGAAGGGGGAAACTTGATGAGAAAGCTGAAAAAGGTATCTTTGTAGGTTATGCTGCAAATTCTAAAGGGTACAGGATATACAATTTGTCCACTGCCAAGGTTCAGGTTAGCAGAGATGTTCATGTTGATGAAATGGCTTGCTGGAATTGGAACCTAAGAGATGTTGATTACCAAAGTGCAGCAGCTCTTCTACCAGAAGCAGAAGGTGATGAAACTCAATCAGACATTGCGGGAACTTCAGACACACCAGTACTGAAGGTAAAATCCTTGTCTGATGTGTATGAGAAGTGTAATTTAGTGCATGCTGAGCCTACAAATTACACTGAAGCAACAAGCTCTCAAGCTTGGATTATTGCAGTGAAAGATGAAATTGATGCAATTGAGAGAAATAGAACATGGCAGCTGACAGACCTTCCACCAAACAAAATAGAAATAGGTGTTAAATGGGTCTTTAGAACAAAATTTAATCCTGATGGCTCTGTTTTCAATCATAAAGCAAGGCTGGTTTTCAAAGGCTTTGCCCAAGTTGCAGGGGTAGATTATGGTGATACATTTGCACCAGTGGCAAGACATGATACCATTAGATTGTTGTTGGCACTAGCAGGGCAGAAGGCCTGGCAAGTGTTCCATCTTGATGTTAAGTCTGCCTTCCTAAATGACATTCTTAATAAGGACATAAGGTGTATAAGTTGTACAAGGCACTCTATGGCTTGAAACAAGCACCTAGGGCCTGGTACAGCAGGATTGATACACATCTCATCAAACTGGGATTCGACAGAAGTCAGAATGAAGCAACCTTGTACTTAAAACAAGGTAATAATGATGTGGAATTGATAGTGTCACTCTATGTGGATGATATGCTTGTAACTGGCAGCAATGAAGAACTAATGGAAGAATTTAAAAGAGAAATGCAAGAAATATTTGAGATGTCTGATCTCGGCATCATGAATTATTTCTTGGGGATGGAAATTCAACAATGCAGCAAAGGTATCTTTATTTCACAGAAGAAATATGCATGTGACATACTTAAGAAGTTTAAACTGGAGGCATGCAAAGGAGTAGCAAGTCCACTAGCACTAAATGAAAAGATCTCAAAGGATGATGGGGACAAGCTTGAAGAACCTGCTGTATTCAGAAGTCTTGTAGGCAGTCTGCTATACCTGACAGCCACAAGACCAGACCTAATGTTCTCGGCTGGGTTGTTGTCGAGATTCATGAGCTCACCTTCAAATGTCCACATGGGAATTGCCAAGAGAGTGCTGAAGTATATCAGGGGAACAATTGATCTTGGAATCTGGTACATGAAAACAGGAGGAGTCAACTTGAATGGATTTGCAGATAGTGACTGGGCAGGCAGTGTAGATGATATGAAGAGTACCTCAGGGTATGTTTTTACAATAGGTACTGGAGCAATTAGCTGGAATGCTAAGAAACAAGAAGTGGTGGCCCAATCAACAACTGAGGCAAAATATATTTCCTTAGCAGCTGCAGCAAGTCAAGCAGTCTAGTTAAGAAAATTATTGGAGGATCTCGGCCAAGAACAAGACTTACCTGTTGATCTCTTCTATGACAACAAATCAACCATTGCAATAGCTCAAAATCCAGTTCAACATGGGAGGACCAAGCATATAAATGTGAAGTTTCATGCCATACGAGAAGCTGAAAAACATTTGCTTATCAAAGTTCATCATTGTTCTATTGAAGTGCAGCTTGCAGATTTAATGAGTAAAGCCCTTCCCCCAACAAGATTGGAGTTTCTGAAGACAAGAATGGGTATGTCCAAAGCAAATATCAAGGAGGAGTGTTAGAGTTTACTGATATTAGCTTTGGATAAGAAGATTTAGCTGTAGACTAGCTGTAGTCTAGGTGTAATGTTTCAGTTTGACTGAAACTCTTAATTAATAGGATTTATTTGTTTTCTGAATTTGTGTTTATCCTTTGATCTCTCAAGATTGTTGAGAGTTTTATGTTTTCAATTTATCAGCATTGTAAGCCTATATATTGGCCCTTTTGAATTCAATAAAGATTATGTGAGATTTTCGATTCCAGTTCAGTTCTTCAGTGTTCTTAAGGCAAGCCTGTTTTTGTTCTTCAATATGAACAGTAACTGTTCAAAACAGTCACTGTTCAGATCATCAAAATTCTAACAAGAACAGCTTCTCCCTAAAACTCACTAGGAACAAAGGTAGACAACAAGAGAGAATGAGCAGTTTCAACAATGTGCAGATATTCTTGAGCGGGCTAGACTTACTGATAACAAGATTATTGATACTCCCATTGAAGTTAACGCAAGGTACTCCTCTTCTGATGGTAAGTCTTTGATAGATCCTACTTTATACCGCACTATTGTTGGGAGTTTGGTATATCTCACCATAACACGTCCAGATATTGCATATGCTGTTCATATTGTTCGTCAATTTGTTGTTTCTCCTACTATTGTTCACTGGGCAACTGTTCTTCGGATTTTAAGATATCTTCGGGGTATAATTTTTTAGAGTCTTTTACTTTCATCCACCTCTTCCTTGGAGTTGCGAATACTATAATGCTGATCATGGTGGTGATCCCACAGATCGCAAGTCTGTTACTGGGTTCTGTGTCTTTTTAGATGATTCTCTTATTTCTTGGAAGAACAAGAAACAATCTATTGTTTCTCAATCATCCACCAAAGCAAAATATTGTGCCATGGCATCTACTACCAAAGAGATTGTTTGGTTACGATGGTTACTTGCTGATATGGGAGTTTCCTTTGCTCATCCTACTCCTACGTATTGTGACAACCAAAGTTCTATTCAGATTGTTCATAACTCGGTTTTTCATGAGCGCACTAAGCACATTGAGATTGATTGTTATCTTACTCATCATAATCTCAAACACGACATCATTGTTTTGCCTTTTGTTCCTTCTACCTTGCAGATTGTAGATTTCTTCACCAAGGGCATCCCATCTCTCATTTTCATTTTCTAGTTGGCAAACTCCCGATGCTTATAGTTGCCGCATCGCGAGTTTGAGAAAAGATGGTAAATAATAATTATGTTGACATATTTAGTCTTATTCATTAAAGGTAGAATAATACTTTATGTTTAACCTATATATAGTTTATTTGTAATTAGGTTAAGCTAAGAATTCATAATTGTAGCCTCTCTTTTATGTTTTTGCTCTTAATTATTTCAACACCTTAAAGGTATTGACAAGATGTTGATGTGCTCTACTTGAGAGATAGAAGAATCAGATTCCATGCAAGTATCTATGATGGTACCATAGGTTAGGTCAGGCTTCCTCGTCGATGATACTCTTCGATATCAGGTACATACATTCCTGTATAAGCGATCTCTCATACCCAAGAAATGTTTGGAACCATGGCCCCCCCCACATAAAAGTGGAATGAGTGTTTAGTCAAACACCGAAACACAAGAGTAACGAAGATCCGTAATTTATAATTGTACATGGAAATAATTTTATAAAGAAGAAATATTGGAAAAAATGATAAATATACCAGACGTTTGCTAATTAGTACTGCATCTTCAAAATTATAGCCTACTCGCGACTTGAAAAAGCGACTCATATGTTTTTGTTGAACAAGAATTGCCACCATTACAAGAATCTTAGCATTTAATAAAAAAAAGTATATAATATAAGGGAAACACAGTTTTAGCATTATTGTGTACATGTTTCCTAAATTAGTTTCTCTTTCACTTTGTTTATAACATAGAGTTTCTATCAATAAATTAGAGTGGGAAAATATTCATTGAAATCACAGCAGTATCTACTCCTCTTTATGATCTCAAAGCCGACCTCTAATGAGCCACCAATCCAACTCACCACAATGTCTTCCTCCTCCTATCAAAACCCCCAATTTTACCCTCAACATTCAACCTCCTTCCGTGGCAAATAAACCCTACATTGTTTTCAATATCATTGCCTAAATCAATGAAAAATTAACTCCCTCCACCCTTCCTCCACTCTTATTGGTTATGATTTTCTAGACTATATCAAAGGCACCCTTTGGTGTCCCTTTTTTGTTAGTACCACAACTGATGAGTTGCACAAGACTCACCAGGTCCGACAAGATATACTTATCCTGAGTGCTATTTTGGCATTCACCTCTCCTTTCATCACACCACTCATTGCTACGGCCAAATCGTCTCATGAAGCTTGAAAAAAGTTAACCATACTATATAGTACCCGATCAAGAACTTGTGCAGTGTAGTTAAAGGAGGAACTCGCCTTAATCCAACGTGGAAATCAGTTGATCACAAAATATCTCCATGTTGTGAAGACCTTGGTTAATAAAATTGTCATCATTGATCATTCAATTTCGGATGATGACCTAACCTGTATGTGTTGAATGGTCCAGGTCTAGATTTTCAGGAGATTACAGCGCCTATTTAAGCCTGAGAATCATCACTGGCCTTTAAAGAGTTGCACGACCTATTGGTTGGGCACAAGGCCTATTTGAGGCACTTGGAAGCAGTAACATAGCAAATGGTTGCTTCCGCTAATTACACGAAGATGAAGTAGTCTACATATTGGAGGAGTTAATCAAGATCCTTCAATTCAAATGATATTTCCCGTGGGCCTTAAGGCTCAAGCTCAGGCCGAAATCTCAATGGAGCCCAGCGTGATGGACATCGCTCAAACAACAACTTTGGCAAACCCAATAGTTCCTTTCAGCATTATCAACCCAAATGCCAACTTTGTGACCAATTGGGCCACATTGAGAAGTCCTTCCCTCAATTCCATTCACAAAATGTCTATCAATTATGCTACAACTTCTACTAGAAAGGATAAAAACTGGCTACTTGATTCAGCCGTTTTAACATGAGCATCCATGGTCGCACACCATTGTTGAAGTTTGAAAGCCTTAAAGAACAAGTAGGAGGAGACATGCTTAGTCAGTAAACATTGAAGTGATGGATATAAAGCGATACCAACATATGGAGCTTTCAGTTCGAGAGACTATGTTTGAGATAGAGTAATCATGTGTTGGTGTTAAAGCTTATCTGGAAAGACATCTGAAGAGCAGGGGAATATAGAGGAGCAGATGGTTGAGAAATTATAGTAGCATTAGTTGAAGATGAAATAGAATTGGTTGTGTACACCAGAGTGTGTCACCTAAGCATAACAAGGTAGATTGAGCATTCAAGTGGAGCTAATTTTATGGCATGATCTAATCATTTGGCAGGTTCATAAAAGGTGGGAGGAGCAGACCTGTAATGCTAGTATGAGCAATCTAGTGATATAAAGAGGATGATAAGGAAGAAATTTCTTATTTAGGAGGAACTTCTTATTATTATGCAAAGGGCGTGACATGATAACAAAGGGCTTTTGATCTGCATAGCAAGTCTCGAGTTCGAGTTAGGGCGTGCAACCCTTGTAAAAGCCTGGGATAACTGGGGTTTTACTTGCTCATTTGGGCCCACAAAGTGCCCTTTCTAGAGATGGGGTTTCCTTTCATCCAAATTTTTTTTTTAAAAAAATGTCATGATATGAGAATTAATTTTTTTCCTATGGCCAAATCAAGATAAATTGCAAGTTGTAACCAAGGAAGATGAAATTTTTGGATTGGAAATCAGTTTTATGATTCAAGTTTGACAAATACAACTAAAAACACGTATAAACAAATAATTAGATTGTTTTTTATTATAAATCATTTTGAATAGTGATTTACCCTTGACTATTTTGAAAGAAGACAATATAATATAAGTTTCATTTAAAAATATAACTTTCCAAGGCAAATAGAAGTGAGCAAGCAAGGTTAAACCCGTCCCAACAATTTCAAATTTAAGAGAACCCATTTATTTATATGTTTATAGGGCAAACCACAAGTCATTCAATTGTTCAGTCTCCGATAGTAATCCACGTGAACCATCAAAAATCCTTATTTAGGAGAGAGATTGTCATGCCTAGAGTGTTAGCTCTTTATTCTGAGATTTACATAGTTTTGCTACCTAATAGACAATATTTTCAATTACAAGGGTTAGTTTTTCTATCTAATAGAAGGGTCATAGCTTATTACTCATAGACAAATTTAAAAAACCTTATAAATTGGCAAAGTCTGAATTTGCCCCTTGAATAATATCAATGTTCATGACTGTTCTAGAAATTAACTCTGAAATGTTTTTTTTGGTCCCCTCAATTGTGGCTGATACCTCTCTATTTGTAGAGCTTTGTAATAGTGGAAATTTTAAAATCAGCCTTCAGCTTGCACGCCTTTTTCAATTTGGTCCTTGATTTTTGATTTGTGAGATTTGACCCTGCATTGACTGTAAAATTCTCAATTTGTTCAATTTTGCCCTTGTACCAAGATTTTTTTGGAATTTTTTCTTTTTTAATATTTTTTCTTTTTTTATTTTTCTTTCCGAAACATAAATATAAGTGGGTCAAAAATTGCGTAGCAACACTCTTATTGATATTATTTATACTGATGTGCGGGAACCTGGTCATTGTGTTGGTCTAGATGGTTCTCGCTACTATTTAATATTTGTTGATCATTACTCAAAATATGTATGGTTTTATCCCCTTAATGCAAAAGCCTGTGTTAAGAGCATTTTTCTTCAATTCAAAACTCTTGTTGAGAAACGTTTCCAAACTAGCATAAAAAATCTTTACTCTGACAATGGTAGCAAATTTATTAGTTCAAACCGTTCCTCTCTTCATGGGATTAGTCACTACACTACTGCCCCCACACACCTCAATAGGATGGTGTATCTAAACATCATCATTGTCATTTAGTTGAAACTGGGCTCACCTTGCTTCACGATGCCAATCTTCCTTTCTCATATTGGCCCCATGCTTTTCATATTGCCACATATCTAATAAACAGTTAACTGACTCCTCTTCTTCACAACAAATCACCCTTTGAGGCTCTTTTTGGACCGAAGCCCAACAATCTCGAATTAAAAACTTCTGGCTGTATATCTATTACCCCTTAACCAGGCCCTACACCAGACACAAAATCCAATCCAAGTCTATTCTGCGTGTCTTCATTAGGTATTCTCTTACCCAAAATACTTACCCTTGTCTCGAGCCCAACACATACAAACTTTACCTTTCTCGGCATGTGCTCTTTGATGAAAACAAAATCTTAGTCTCCATCTAGTCATCTTCCTCTACGTCTGCATCATCCTTGTCGATTATTCATAACCTGCTACTGTTACCAAGTCGCCACTTGCTGCACCAGTGGTTTTGGAACCTATTATCGTCGTGGATCCATTTCCTCCATGTAATCCCCCTTTGTATTCCTCTTTGATTTCTTCAAATTCTTTGAATTGTTTCACTCCTTTACCTCCTACTCCATGTGTATTTGCAAATAATTATACATCTGGTCATTCATCTCATCCTGATTCACAATTAGGTCCAGTAGATACGCCATTATCTTCTTCCCCCCACCATGTCTCTCCCTTAGGTATGATAGCTATACCACCATCACCAAATAACCAAACACACTCCATGACTACCCGATCCATGAATAAAATTTACAAACCCAAACATCTTAATGTTGTCACTAAACATCCTCTTCCTCAAAGTCTAGAGCCAACCTGTGTGACCCAAGCCTTATCCATTCCGCCATGGTGTGCAGCCATGTCTGATTATCTCATTACTGCCATGATACTTGGCACTTGGTATTTAGTCCCACCACCAGCAAGCTGTAACCCCGTGAGGTGTAAGTGGGTTTTTCATGTTAAGTGAAAAACTAATGGCTCAATCGATCGCTTTAAAGCTTGACTTGTTAACAAAGGTTACCATCAAAGACTTGGGATTGATTACACATAAATCTTTAGCCCTGTTGTAAAACCAGCCACCATTCGGACTGTCCTTACTATTGTTGTCATGCAAGGTTAGCTTTTAAGACAAATGGATGTTAACAATGCATTTTTGCATGGTCAGCTCATTGAAGATGTTTACATGAGCCAACCTCTAGGGTTTAAGAATCACTCTAAACCCAATCGTGTGTGCAAGTTATGTATAGCCATTTATGGACTTAAATAGGCCCCTCGAGCATGGTACTCCACTCTTATGGATGCTCTTATTACTCTTGGATTTCTTAATTCTGAAGTTGACTCCTCTCTATTCATTTATCGAAGTGGTTCCCTTAAGGATGTTTCAACCCCCTTATCTTCTAGTACATCCTTCAAACTAGTTGATGGTATTGTTGCCTTTGATAGTACTGAATTTCATCGTGTAATTGGGAAACTTCAATATCTGTCACTTACTCGTTCTGATATCTCTTTTGTTGTTAACAAGTTGTCTCAATTTATGCACAAGCCCACACATTTACACTGTACAATAGTCAAATGACTACTTCATTACCTGAAACAAATTTATATTCGACGGTATTCAGCTCCAAAAGGATACCTCTTGGCACCTCACAACATATTTTGATGCTGATTGGCTTAGAATATTCCCAATCAGCGAATTCAAACTCCAAAAGTTTAGAGAACTGAGCTTGGTAAATTTACCAGAACTGAAAAGCATTTGTATTGCAAAACTGATTGGCGATTCTCTCCAACAAATTAGAGAAGGGAAATGCAGTAACATGGAAATCCTTGTTCTATCTTCTTGGAGTTGTCTTGTAAACCTGAAAAGGATTGTAGTTTTTGAATGTGAGAAAATGGAGGAGATAATAGGAGGAACAAATCAGATGAAGAAGGGGTTTTGGGTGAAGAAAACAACGAATTCAGACTCCCTAAGTTAAGAAAACTGGTATTTATGGGGATTACCAAAGCTGAAAAGTATTTGTAATGAAAAAATGATTTGCGATTCTCTCCAACAAATTAGTGTATTGTACTGTGAGAAGTTGAAGAGGATGCCAATTTGTCTTCCGTTGCTTGAAAATGGCGAGCCATCTCCTCCTTCTTCTCTTGAAGGAATCAGGATACATCCAGAAGAATGGTGGGAGTCAGAAGTGGTTGTGGGAGCATCCTAATGCCAAGGATGTCCTTCGTCCATTTGTAAGAGGGTTATGATATGAGTTTGATGCAATATTTCTACAATTAGCTATCACTTACCGCTTCGTGTTCTTATTAAAGAGACTATGCTAGACGTTGTTGTATTTAACTAGTTAACATTTAAATCAGATGAAGAAGACGAAGGTGTCCTACCGGCGATAAAAAAACTAATACTGTCGCTACCTCTTTTTTTATTCAATCTGTTTTTTTTCCTCTGCCTCCGTTCGTTTGTGTTTTTTCACCATTACTTGTTCTAGTTCTGTTGCCTCTACCCCTTGTATCGTTTGTTTGCAGGTATTTATAGCAAGAAGAACGACCTTTCAAATGCTCCTTGCATGCAAATACAGATTGTCTCTTCCACTTCCACTACTCCTTGTGTGAAGAAGATGGCGTGCCTGCACTGTTCAGGCCAGAACAGTGCAGTCAAGTCTACAAATCTTACAGAATGGCATAAGTGCACTTTGGCCCCTTAATTTATAATTGTTGTAATTTCTCTCTTAATTGACCTTAAACTTTTAATACTATGTAATTTTATCCCCACCAAAATTTCAATAGCAGCCTTAAATTTAACCGTTTTTTTACTTCGGTCCTTGTTTTTGTATTTATGCAATTTGACCCTCAACCATTAAACTTTCAATTGTCTTCGATTTTGTCCCTGATTTCAACCAATTGAATTGGAAAAAATTCAATTTGGTCTCCAAAAATTTCAATCTTCTCAATTAAACCTGAATAAGGCTCCCGAACTTGATTTTTCATCAATTAAGCTCTTAATAAAATTCATTTGACCAATTTAAAGTATAATTAAGTTCTTTCACTTAATTAAATCCTTCAATTGGTCCCCAAATTAATTTCTAAACATAATTATACTTTAAATTGGCCCACGATTAAATAAAATTGGCCTATAAAAAATATAATTATGTCTTTCGACTTAATTTTTATACGGATTTATCTAATAATCATTTATTTTAACTTGAATCTGCATTTTCCTTCATCTTTGGTCACAATTGAGGTACGATCGGGCTCTCAAATCCGTCCAAAATTTCCAACTTGATTTTTCCACCAACGTCAGCTCCTTTTTATTTTATTTTTGTTATTTTTAGAGAATAACCCCGAAATGGGTTATGAAGTGGACATGAAGAATTGGAATTGTATGTGAATTTGGGGAGCGAAGACATTAATGTGAAACAATGTGGGATACATGTAAAATGTCTTTTTGTAAAAAAAAGAGAGAGACTGAAATGGTGACAGATACTTCAATATGAGACATTCTAGAAGTTATGGTCTTAAGTGGTGCATTGAGTGGGAGAACAGTTGATCTCGCCTCAGTATTTGGATGATTTTCTCTTATGATGGAATGGTATGGTTTACGGATCTATGGAGAAAAGGTTTGGTGTTTGTTCTTGTTTTGTATAGTTTGGCATGTTTGGATCGTTAACATATTGGAATGATGTTTATAATATATTATGAATGAAGAAGAGGAGTTGGCAATTCGGAAAGCATTCTTTTTGTAGTCATTACTTCAATGCCTTTTCTCTTCAATGGAATGAAGTAGAGTGACATTTTTACAAGGCTATCTCTTGGATTTTTAGTCCTTGGCTTTTGAATTTCTTGAGTCTTACTCCATTAGGGTTAATTTTCAATCTTAAGTTTCCTTTCAATCTAGTACCATAATTGAGTCTTAGTAATTCGTAGTTGGCTTTCCAAAAATTCAGTAACTGAGGAGAAAACAACTCATATAAATTGTAAAGTAAAGCAAATTTCCACATTGTGAATTTAAATATCAAACCTAACTAGAATTATTTTTTTTACTAGTTTTAGTCGATTTAGAATTAGTTCATGAGACAAATTTGATTTCAAGAGACAATAAATGAGTTTCCTTCACACATTCGTTTTGTGTTTTAATTTGTTTTTACATTTTCCCTTACATAATCGCTTCAATTCGTCAAGGAAAAAATTGAGAGCACTTGACATTTAATTCAAAAACAAAATGCTTTATTAATTAAGTTTATACAACAAGGCAATAATATTAGAACTAAGAAGGCATGAAATATAGAAATTTCACAAAGAAATCCTTCAACTAATTGAGATGAGGTTAGAGTTTCCTCCTCTTAAATTGGTCAGAACCGGGGCCCAATGTGATATATAATGATCTATAGTTCAATGTAGCTCTAGGCTAGTACTAAGAAATTGGATAAATCTAGAGTAGTAAAATCTTCCTCCTAATTAAATAGGCTTTCCACTTCTCAATTATAGTAAATGATATGGAACCATAAAGGGGATGATAAAGCAGATGACCTGTTGGTGAAGGTATCACATTATCACTTTCAATGTCGGGATCCCACTCCATTGCCTTTAATGAATCCAAATCCACTATTCCACGGATCCCACATTGTTTCACATTAATGTCTTTGCTCCCCAAATTCACATACAATTCCAACTCTTCATGTCCACAATATTCTTCCATTGCCATCTCACTTAAACTTACGTATCTTACCCAACTAAGAGGGCAATAGAGTCCTACTACTTGTGTAGCTTCAAACAATTGCATACCGTTGCTCTTTTTTCTTATAATAGCTTTGATTGTATGACTACTACTAAAAAACATCCTTGTACTGAAAGCCCAAAAAACCAACCCTTGGAATACTTGAGGTATATGAAATGATAATGAGCATCCTTCTGCACGGTATCTAAACCCATTTTGAAACTTAAAAAGCAATTTGGCATCGATGTTTTGAATATGATATCCATAACAATGATTGTAAGATGCCTGTGTATATTTACATTTCAAAGATCAGTGCTAACATTTTAAACAATAATCAATATATATGAATATAAATTAATTCTATATAGCATGTGCCACTTGTGTGTTTATTTGTCTGCAAGAGAGAATGAAATTGTACCTCAACAAGACTCTTCTTATTATTTGATAAATCGCAGGTCGTATCAGAAGATATAATCCAACCATGATTACTTGGACACCTATGTAGAGACAGATTTGAATTATTTTTTGATTGGATTGGCAATCTTACTCTCTCCATTGATTTGCATCCGATTGCATCTAAGAATTTTAAATTTAAGGGAAGCTCTGAGATTGATACAAGATTCTTGCAATCCGAAACTCTCAAAAGCTGAAGCTTAGTAAGGACGCTAATGCTTGAAGGCAGACTGAAGAAATTGTTTCCTGATAGATTCAATTCCTCGAGAGCAAGCAAACCACCAAGATCAACACAATTAGTTGTGTGTTCAGACAAACCATAATAAGCAAGTCTTAGATTTCTCAATAATCTCCAGCTAGTGAAACAAGGTGGCCGCAAAGCTTTCCAATCTAAAACACTAGTTGAAATCCATGATGAAATTGGTGATGGCCAAGATGTAGATAATGGTGCGTCTGCATTGAAATTGTATCCACACAATGACAACTTCCTTAGATACTTTAAATGTTCAATTGAAGTGAGAAATTGCTCGTTGTTAATTCCATCTGCTAGAAGCTCGATAAAGGATTCCATACCACCCATGTGCTCCGGCAACTTCTCAAGTTGTGAACACTCAGAAATATTCAAAATCTCAAGAGACTTTGCATGGAAAATGCTTTGGGGAAGAGTCTTTAGCCTCCGACATCCTTTTAGATTTAAGAAAATAAGGCTCCTTAAATGTCCAATAGATTGATGCACCTTGACTAAACTCAAACAACCTTCCAACAGGAGTTTCTCCAGACTTGAACTGTGCAAGTTTGGTGTTTCAACAAGATTCTTTGAATAACTAAGATTAAGGATTTTTAGTTTGTTGAGAATCTGTAAGAGCAACAAGGAAAATAACAAAAAAGTGATCATTAAAGCTTGTAACTTATGATTATATATTACATCAATGACAAATTTTGGAGGATTGAAGTATGTTACACACCTTTTTCTCCTTCCATAATTCTTTGATGTTACTATACTGCATCTCAAGAACAACTAGGTTGTCCAACATCAAATCAGATGGAAAAGATTTCAAAGGACATTCAAGCCAACAAATCCATATCAACTCTTCTGAAAGCAGTTTGAAGGGTCCAGAGAGATGTACTCCATTGATTTGGAGTAACTTCAAGAATCTCATCTTTGTGAATGATCTTGTGCTCAGTAATTTATTTTCTGATGCTCTCACATCCAGTGCTAAACCCTCCACAACTTCTGTTCCCTGAAAATCAAACAAAATTCAATAGAGTTTTAAAGTAATTATATGCAAGAAGTTTAAAACAGAGATATGCGTGCATGATTGTGCTTTTGTGTATGCATTTAGTTATTACCATCTGCTTGCTGAGTACATTCCATGCATCCTCACGTTGCCAAATTCGGCTGCGTTTTCCAGGGTGGTTAGGTGACTCTTTGTGAATGATCTCCCTTCCCATGTCTCGTAATAGATTATGCATGCTTATCTCTCCAGAAGCATTAACGTTAATCAGAGACCTTTCACTAAGAGTTCCCAAATCATCTTCTGGATTGTAACCGCATCGAGCTTCAAGTACATGTGATACATATTCTTTATTTCTACCAATAAAAAAGCATGCAAGATCAAGAAATGTTTTTTGTAGTTTGTGGTCATCCAGTTTGTCAAAACATATTCTAAGTTTTTCCTGAATATCATGGTTTGGAATGATTCTCAATTTGTCAATCACACATTTCCATCTAGATTTGTTTTTTGCAGACAAACTAGAACCTAAAATCTCAAGGGCTAAAGGAATCCCTCCACAGTAATCAACTACATCATTCGAAAGCTCAACATAATCTTTTGATGGCTTCTTGTCCCTGAAGGCATGCCAACTGAAAAGCTGAAGGGACACATCTCGTTTCAATTCTTCAACCTTAAATTTTTGATCCACTTTAAGAAGCAAGCGTTCATCTTTGGTTGTAATTATCACTCTACTTCCCGGACCAAACCAACCTCGCTCTCCCACCAAAGCATTTAGTTGGTACTGTTGAGCCACATCATCAACAACAACAATAACTCTTTTGTGACAAAGTCGTTCTTTGATCAGAACCATTCCTCTATCAACATTATTGATAGTGACACCATTTTGTTTTAAGATATCATGAAGAAGTTGTTCTTGTAAAAGAGCAAGACCATTCGATTGTTCTGATGTTTCATTGATATTCAAAAGGAAACAGCTACCCTCAAATCCATAGCAGAGTTGATTAAAAACAACTTTTGCTATCGTTGTCTTTCCTATTCCTGGCATCCCATGTATGCCCACCATGCAAACCTCATCTGTTGCCGTACTTAGGAAGTCGCTAATAGTTTGGAGAAGGCAATCAATACCTACCAAGTTAGTAGCAACATTTATGTACTTGGGATTCAATTTGTTCAACACATCCTTGATGATGGCTTGGATTAATTTTGATTCGTGCCTGCTCATCGACAAAAGCAAGACCTTAATAGAGAGACAATTAAGTATATACGCTATTTTTTTATTGTATCACATGGTAAAATTACTCTAAAGTACGTAGAATCACTCCATAAAGTGAATCTTATAGAAAAAAAAGGCATACCGATTTTCCATATCATTGAGATTCCATCCAGAGAGATTTCCAGCTTCCTCAAGAGCTTTTCTCCACTCCTTCACCTTCTCTTTAAAACATTCTTCATGCTTATCAAATGCTTTTGCAAAACCGCTATCCCGCTTTCTCACATCCGCAGGGATCAATGTCATAGAATATAGGAAGAACAATCCGGCCGCTTTTCCTATTTTTGCACTCAAGAATCTCTACAAGTTCATTAAGACACCATCTAGTCGAAGCATATCCTTTTGAGAAGATCACTATGGATATCTTTGACTCTTGAATTGCCTTGAGGAGATGTTCGGAGATTTCTTCACCTCTAGGAATTTCATTTTCATCTAGAAAAGTGTGGACTCCTGCTTGAACTAAGGCAGTATATAGATGACCTGTAAAACTCTTGCGATTATCTTCTCCTCTAAAACTCAGAAATACATCATAGGCCCCCTTTGGTCTAGAGCGAGACGACTTTGACTCTGTCATGGAAGCTGCAGAAACTCTCGTCAATTCATAAACAAAGGGGTTGATAATTTTTGTCATTGTTGAACACTTCCATTATTTAGCAATGAGAAATAAAGAACAATTGGTAGTGATCTGAGCAAATAATAAACTCAAAATAATCTTAATAAAAAAAAACTCAAATAAATAGACTTGTAAACAGAAATATAGAGAAGAGTTAATTAAAAAGTATATATTTAAAAAAAAAAACTCTTAATAAAAAAACATTATTTCCTCTCTTTTAAATCTTCAACTTACTGATCAGGATGGAATGTCACGGTCCGATTTTACCAAAACTGATATACCAAGGAATTTTTATTATTATTATTATGCTCTCAGCACGGGATATCTCTACTTTACCTGTGGAGATAAAACTGACAGGCTTGCTGAGGTCAGCTTTTCTTCTCTTTGGCGAGGATGAATCGTCTTCTTCATCTTTGGATTGCTTGCGTTTTTCTTTCTGCATTTCTAAAATAGAATGATATTGTACTTGAAGACCTACAAGGAACTCAATAAACAGGTCAATCATGATCTATCTGAACGTAAAGCTTTCAAGTTTTGAGTACACAAACTATATATAAAAAAAGTACACAAACAGCTATGAAATTGCAGCAATCCGAGAGAGATTTTAGCTGATCAATACTGCTTCCAGCTGCCTTAAATTTACATATAGTTAACAAGAAGCAAAGAAGAGTTGCTAGCAAAATCATGACAACGTAAAATCCAGTGGAACAATTATTATTTTCTTTGGCAATCTTCGTAGTGTAATATTGCTGTCAAGCAACAATTAATATTGCTGAAAATATGAAACGAAAAAAGACTGCAAGCATGCAAGCAGTAGGTTACCTCTGTATGGTGTTTATAAGGTGGTCGGATTCCAGCTGCTCGGTGACTTTAATGATTAAATTGCAGCAATCGGAAAGGCTAGTTGTAGAGTGAAGTCATGAGGACTGAAGGTTAGTGGAGGCAATATTGTTTCAGAGAAAGAATACGCTTTCTTGCAAATTACTAGCAATGCAATAGGAATCAAAGATAACATACAAAGGAAAGGGAGCAAGGAGATTTATAGCTTTCTTGCTTGTTGTGGATGCCGTGTTAGAAAATTAAAAGCATAGGTCACCATCTCAACGTGTTTGATTCTAAACCATACCTTCTTCCTCCAGGAGTCCTATCTTTGGTTTGGGTGAGGGAAAGTCAAGTGAGAGTGCGATAAGGTCTGTTGGAGCCAAGTTTAATTTCAAAATTACTAAAATATATTTAATATCACATACTTTTTTATTTACATTTCTAATAGAAATTTATAGATTTTTAAATTACAAAAGAAAATGTTAACAAAGGAAAAATGAGAAATTTTTCTTTTATACAACTTAATCATACCCTCTAAATTTGGTTAGCAAAATCACCTCGCGTATAAACAGAGATCCATCTCTAAACACCACATGTTTCATTACCTTCTACGCGCATCACAAAAATCTCTTCAGACAATTTATATTTTTTCATAAATTTATATTCAGTCAATTTCCGAGCAAGAAAATCTATAGCCGCAACATCGTGTGTGGCATGATAGTGGCAGCATCGCATTCAAATGGCATGATTTTCCACACGGCATGCAAAATATCCGAGCAAATGGCTGGCCTTCATCTCTCGGACGTGCTCTGTTTGGTTTGCGGGTCTCGTCCGATACCCTCAAAATCAAAAGGTATAGATTTCGACAAGCAACTATGGGTGTGAACAAGACGACTTTGACTCGCAGTCTGTTAATTGAATCTAAATATCAAGATTTTATGTTTTTATATCAAATTATTAAAATAAACAAAATATTAATTTGTTATTTTTTCAATTTAAAATCCATCCAAATAAAAATAAAATATAATATCAAATTGATTAAATATCAAATTAACAAATCAGACCTTTAAAGTTTAAGATTTGAATAACTCCTGTACAAAAACTAGTGACTTACCAAATTTAATTATACAACATCTAGTATCAAAGCCTCGTCACAACGCTTGAATGAAGTTAATTTCATCGTTCAACAATGACGCCATGACAACTGAAAGTTTGATGACACTATGATCATTAGAGCATGCTCCAAAGAATTTATTTGGAGAACTTCTTTTGCTCCAAAGAATATTGGAGTTTGGTGTATACTGGAATTCCTGTGAAAGCATACAAGAGCAGTCTCACAGATGTAGAGAAGAAGACTTTTATAACAGAAGTCGGCACACGGATAACAGAGTATCGATAATTACATGGGCTTTTTTAATTGGTGATAACAGATTCATTATTAAAAGGATCATCCAAATCTAATATCTGCTTGAAGATCCCGATTTCAGTCTGACTTTTATAACAGGGTAAACGAAGGCGGCATCTGCTTGAGGAATTATTACCAGTCCATGATGTTGGCGCAATACCTATGGTCACAAAACGTTTCGCCTGAAAATCCACGAAATCAAATGATGATAGAGCTGTATTAAGTAGCAATGGTTTCAGAGCAATGAGGCAGAAAACTCATACTTTTGAAAAGTGACAGAAGTTGTTTCCCAGGTTGCAGAAGCTTACAATAAACCAAAGGAATATTTTTTTCCAGAAGAAAATGTGTAAATGACATTAGCACAAGAATCTGAAATACCTATACGAGGCCAATATATCCAAGTATAGATGAGAAAAAGAGAGAAAGTTTGACTAAAAGATATCATTAAAAAATTGTGTTAACAAGTTCTCTAGAGGAGTTTAATAATGTTAGTGTTTTTCTATAATGATTCTAAGAAGTGTTGTAATTGTTACAGAAAACTTGTATATTTCATTGAATGAATTGGTCTATATCTCAATTGCCCTTATCTCCACATCCATTGCTTCTCTCCATTTCATCATCTTCTGTGCTTCTTCAAAAGTAGTTGGATCTTCTGTTGAAATGAACAACGCTACACTGTCCTCTTCTTCTTCTGCATCCAGTTCCTCATTTGTGACATAGTCTTTTAACCAAGTAGGCTGCCTTCTGTTTCTTTCAACATTTGTTCTTGCTGCTTCAGTTTCAGCTTCTAATACTGGTGGGGTGCTTCTATCATGTCCCAGCTCAGTTTCATGCCCCTGCTCAACTTGTGGTTCTTGCCCCTCTATGTCAACTTCTAAATCTTTCTCTTCTTCTGTAATGCCTGAGTTTCCAGATTTTTCAGTTGCATCTTCATAATCAAGCCCTGTGGAAACTGTCTCATCTGCATTTCTTCCCCAGTTCCATTTTTCATCTTCAGCACACACTATGTCTCTACTAATGATTATCTTCTTGCCAATTGGATCATAAAGTTTGTAGGCCTTGGATTCTGCACTAATCCCCAACAGTACACACTTTTTGCTCTTGTTGTCGAGCTTCTTCCTTAGGCTGTCAGGTATGTGCACATGAGCAATAGACCCAAATACTCGAAATTGATCTACACATGGCTTTACACCACTCCATGCTTCTTCAGGAGTGATATTTTGGACAACTAGGGTAGGACTTCTATTCAACACATATATTGCCCAATTGATTGATTCAAGCCAAAATTCCTTCGGCATTCCCTTCTCTGACAGCATGCTTCGCACCATATTCATTATGGTGTGATTTTTCCTCTCAGCAACCCCATTTTGCTGAGGGGTATACGGGGTGGTAAGTTGCCTGCTTATACCTTGCAAACTGCAGAAGTCATTGAATTCTAGAGAAGTGAATTCTCCCCCTCGATCAGTCCTCAAACATACAATGCTCTCTCCACTCTCCCTTTCACTGAGCAGTTTATATATTTGAAAACTGGACAATGCTTCAGACTTCTGACTTAGGAAATAAACCCAGGTTTTTCTACTGTAATCATCAATAAAAGTGATTACATACCTCTTTCTACTATTTGAGGTTGGTGAGATAGGACCATAAATGTCTGCATGGACAAGCTGAAGCTTCTTTGTTGCTCTCCATGAACTTTGCTTTGGTATGCTTTCCTTGTGATGTTTTCCAGCCATACAGTCATCACATATTTCTGGTGCTTAAGTGATCATTGGCAATCCTGTGACCATCTTCTTTTCAAACAAAGTTTTCAACCCTTGAACACTTAGGTGTCCATACCTTCTGTGCCACAGGGATGAAATATCCTTAGCTGTGACTTTGAAACAATTTGGGTTAGGGGCAATTACCGTGGCAGCTACTGCAAACATTCTATTTGCTGACATTCTAGATTGCATGATCAATCCTTTCCTTGGGTGGAAGACTTTGCACACACCATTCATCATGAGGACTGACAGGTTTTTCTCTTGAAATTGACCAATACTCAAGAGGTTGTTTCTGATTTCAGGTATATAATATACCTCAGTGACAATCTGGCTTAATCCATCAATGACCAGTTTAATGTCTCCCCTTCCCAATGCCATTATGCTCGAGTTGTCCCCAAGTTTTACAGCTTGTCTAAATTTTCCATCGAAATTCATGAACCACTCTTTGCTTCTGCACATGTGATTGCTGCATCCTGAGTCCAGAAACCAAGTGATTGCATCTCCTGATTGATTTGTTTCTTCAAATGCCATCAATAGCATCTCTTCTTCTTCATTGAACTCTGCATAATTCACATTTCTTTCCTTGTCAGGACACTCATACTGAAAGTGCCCCAACTTCAGACAATTATAGCACTGAATGTGTGGTCTATTGTAAGATTGTTTACTTCTCCCTCTGCCTCTTCCCCTAATGACTCCACGACTTCTTCCTCTTCCTTCAAATCTTCCACCAATTCTTCCAGTGTTGATATTAAGTGCATGTTCCTCCTCCACTGGTCCTCCTATTCTTTGTTCATGTACAATCAAACTGCTCTGCAATTGATCTATAGTCAAAGCTGACAGATCATTTGATTCTTCTATGGAACATACAACATAGTTGAATTTTGTGGTCATTGACCTCAAAATTTTCTCAACTACTACATTTTGTTCCATCTTCTCCCCATTTGCTTTCATTTTATTTGCAATTGTCAGGGTTCTTGCAAAATATTCATCCACGGTTTCACCTTCTTTCATGCCAAGAAGTTCCCATTCTCTTCTTAAAGCCTGCAACTGTGCACGTCTTACTTTAGTAGTTCCTTGGTATTTCATCTTCATTGAATCCCAAATAGCCTTTGCACTGTCTTTATTGAGAATGGTTTCAATAATAGTTCTATCTATGGCTTGGAATAGATAGTTCTTGACCTTCAAGTCTTTCAATTTCTCCTCTTCTTTTGATTTTCGTTGTCCCTCTGTTGGTTCTACACCTTCTTTGACATAAATTCCATTCTCTATCAATCCCCAATATTCTTTTGATCTGAGGAAGTTCTCCATAAGCATCGACCAGTGATCGTAATGTCCATCAAACCTTGGTATTGCTGGTTGAACAAAGCTGCTGCCTTCTATCGTCATTCTCTCTATCACTCTTTTCTTGATTGCTTATTTTCCTTAACTCTCTTTCTGTCCCTTTTCAAGAAACTGCATTTTCTTGTGTAATCTCTCTTTTGTTTTTAGAATGGCTCTGATACCATGTTGTAATTGTTACAGAAAACTTGTATGAATGAATTGGTCTATATATACACAAAGACTTAACCAACAAAGGTAAACTAACTGCAACTAAACTAACAGTCTTAACATTAGTTAACCTTTTTTGCAGGTTAACTAATTCTATTGCTGATATTCTAACTGACAGAATTACTAACAATATCAGTGTTATAACTTGACTGATATTGTTCAACAAGAAGAAGAAAAAAACGTCCATATTGAACTTAATAGACACATCTCCTTCCTATGTACGCTCTGTCCTTGTCTTCTGTCTCTTTAAAACCTCCGAGAACCAAAAATTAAAACTCTCTCAAAGAGAAACTTTTCTCATTCTTTTGAGTTTTAAATAATACCCCATTGAAGGAAAAGTCATGGAGATTGCCGAATGCTCTTCTGGTTCAAGTTCCTCCTCTAATGATTTCTGGCCTAAACTTGGTACTTTTCCGCTTCTCTTTCTTTCTACAGTTTATGTTCATGTTATGCTCTCTTTGTTTCCTAAGAAAGTGGCTAACGAAACTGTTTTTAGTGAAGCTTAGTGTTGCAACTGACATTTTATTGGAAATTAAATTGAAATGAAAGGAACCCAGATGTGGAATTTAGCTAAGAAATTAACTTTCTTGGGTTTGGGTTCTTAAGTTTCAACGTTTCAGTACGTGGAATGCAACTTGTTAATGTATGTGTGCATCCATGATTGTGGAGCTTATAATTACTATGAGAGTACATTGGAGTTGGAGACTTTTTTAACATAAATAATGAATGATGAACGTAAACCCAACTGGTTAATTCAATTTTACTCTTTTGTAGTGAACATTGACTCTTTTGTAGTATATATGAAATACTATGCAGTTCCTATCCATATTTTGAATTGAGATTCTGTAGAAGTCTGAACTGCGGATACCGGAGCCTTGGATATTTTCAATTCTATATGATAGTATCTTCATTGTGTGATGTAGAACACACCACTGAAGACGCTACAACATGAAAGGCAAGAAACATAGAAGGAAAGAAGACGTTACAAAGACACTCTGAAAGGGAAGAATTCTAAAAAGGAAAGAAGACCTGCTGCCAGAATCCTACCTACGAGATTGCTTAGAATTAGAACTAGATTTATGCTTGTCTGCATCAATTTGATTGATTTTCTGTTATTTGCTTTTAAGTGCCACCTACGGTAATTGTAAGACTGGTTGCCTATAAATAAAGGCCACCAATACTAGCAAAGGCATTCAATTGTTTTATTTTCTACACAGTGTGTTTTCTATTGTTCACCAAATAACTCGTGGATTCGAGTCACCAGTAATAAAACTCAAGGCGGTGTCCTTTTGTTATTATTTCCGCTACTTCATTGTGCCTCCAATTTGTGTGACAATTCTGTTTGGTGCTGAGAACCACATGCCCTGTTTACTTTTTTTATGCCTCCAATTTAAATCGAATTTACATCTGATCAGATCCTTCTCATGACACGGATTCTTACTCAAGATATCCTCTTCACTTTGAAACTCTACAATACAACTACTTATTACTAGTGAATCACCTTAGCATGATCTTGTTTTGGGATTTTCTGTTATGAAGAAAAATTCCCAGTTACCACAACTGGGATTCTGTACTCTTCAGTTAAATTTCTGTTAACACTTCTTTATTTGTTATGATCAAAAAGGGTTGTTCATCTCTGTAACTTTTTTCGTAGCTGAGTGAGGTAGGCCAAAGCATGACGCAGCAATTTGTGCCAGATGCACGTATCATCCTTGTGCCTTGCTTTGATAGGACAATTATTAAAATCTTGCCAAAATTCACATATCTAGAACTTGAATTGAGTTTTCTTTAAATTATTTTGAATATTTATGATGCAGCACAAAACCACAAGGAACACGACCAACGTCCATACTCCGTAAATAAATCTAGGACGAGAGGAAATCTCATAAAAGTTCAAACTTTATTCAATAATTCAAAAGATAATTCGGCGAGAGGCTTACAATCATATTTAAAGCAGAAACCCTAGCCCTACCAATGTTGGATAAGGAAACGACGCTAATTAATAAAATTACAAAAAATGACAAATTTGAGATAAATGCAGAAATTAAAAAGGCTATAAATCCTGAGCAAGCCAGAATTGACGAAAGTCAATTCGGACTTGGAAATCAAGAGTTATGGCTAAGACAAAACTTTCCTAAAATGGAAAAAACTCATTTCCAACAGATTTGATCTATTAAAATTTCATTAATTAAATATTAAAATTCTTAATTACAAAACAAAAAAAAATCAATTAGTTTTCTACATAAAAAAAAGCCCAGCGCAGCGCGCAGGCAAATCACCTCGTTGAATATAAAAATCATGATTTTATGTTTTTATATCAAATTCTTAAAATAAAAATATATTAACTTGTTTTTTTATGTAAATATATTTTTAAAATCCATCCAAATAAAAATAAAAATAAAAATATAATATCAAATTGATTAAATATCAAATTAACAAATCAGACCTTTAAAGTTTAAGATTTGAATTACACTACAATTTGTATAACTCCTGTATAAAAACTAGTGACTTACCAAATTTAATTTTACATTTATTTGGTGAGTGTTTAAATAAGTTTTACAACATCTAGTATCAAAGCCTCGTCACAACGCTTGAATGAAGTTAATTTCATCGTTCAACAATGACGCCATGACAACTGAAAGTTTGATGACACTATGATCATTAGAGCATGCTCCAAAGAATTTATTTGGAGAACTTCTTTTGCTCCAAAGAATATTGGAGTTTGGTGTATACTGGAATTCCTGTGAAAGCATACAAGAGCAGTCTCACAGATGTAGAGAAGAAGACTTTTATAACAGAAGTCGGCACACGGATAACAGAGTATCGATAATTACATGGGCTTTTTTAATTGGTGATAACAGATTCATTATTAAAAGGATCATCCAAATCTAATATCTGCTTGAAGATCCCGATTTCAGTCTGACTTTTATAACAGGGTAAACGAAGGCGGCATGTGCTTCAGGCATTATTACCAGTCCATGATACTATGGACTCCCACCAACGTCACAAATCGTTTCGCCTGAAAATCCACAAAATCAAATGATGATAGGGTTGTACTAAGTAGCAATGGTTTCAGAGCAAAGAGGCAAAAAACTCATAATTTTTAGTTCTGTTATGGAACACAGAATTTTTGGAGATTGCGATAGCAGCCATGTTGTCACACATTAAACCTGTGGGATCAGTTTGTTCAAAACTTAACTCTCCCAATATTTTCCTCAACCATACTAGTTGATTTGCTGCAACATATGCAGCAATGGAATGAGCCACCACTGTCTGCTTCTTTGAGTTCTAGCTGAAGATAGTTCCACCCAATGAAAAACAGAAACCAGAGGTGCTTGTCATCTCTTCATCACTCCCTGCCCAGTCACTATCTGAAAACCCAACTAGATTAGTGATATTTGTCTTAACAAAATTCATCCCAAAGTCCAGTGTCCCCTTCAAATATCGCAAGACCCTTTTTGCAGCAACAAAATGGATTTGGCTCGGGTTTTGCATAAATCTCGATAAGTAATTGTTTGAACACTATGTCTGGACGTGTTGCAGTCAAATACAGAAGATTTCCAATTAAACTCCTGTAAATTCTTCCATCAGCTTGTGGGGATCCATCATCCTTTGACAGTCTTTGTCCTACTGTCATTGGTGTGCTGACAGGTTTGCAATTGTTCATTGCAAACTTGTCCAGAATCTTCATAGTGAAGTTCTTTTGGCACAGAAAACTACCTTGCTGTGATTGTATGATTTCCATACCAAGAAAGTATGATAGCAACCCAAGTTCATTCATTTTGAACTTGGTCTTCATGTTGAGCTTAAACTCCTTCACTAGTTCTTCTTGATTACCTGTAATCAGCAAGTCATCAACATACACAGACACAATTAATATATTATCAACAACCTTTTTCACATACAAAGTATGTTCATTCATGCTTCTTTCAAATCCCAAGCTTAGAAGATAGTCATCCAATCTGCTGTACCAAGCTCTAAGAGCTTGTTTCAATCCATACAATGCTTTCTTCAGTAGGTACAGTTGGTTGCTTGATGTGTCCACTTTGAAACCTTCAGGTTGCTCAATATATATCTCTTCATTTAATGTTCCATTTAGAAACGCAGACTTGACATCCAACTGCCACACAAGCCAACCTGTTTGTGCAGCCAAGATCAACAACAGTTTGATGGTGTCAAGTCTTGATACAGGTGCAAATGTATCATAGTAATCGATTCCTAGTTCTTGAGAGTATCCCTTTGATCACAAGCCTAGCTTTGTGCTTGTTTATGCTTCCATCTGCATTCAATTTGGTTTTAAAAATCTATTTCACTCCAATGGTATTTTTATGAGAAGGTGTGTCAACCAATTTCCAGGTTTCATTTTTCTCAATCATCATCAATTCTTCTTTCATTGTTGTCATCCACACATGTGAATTCATGGCTTCTTCCACATCAATAGGTTCTGTTTCAACAAGATTACATCTATTATAAATATCACTCAGCATTCTTGTCCCTCTAACTGACATGTTTTTAGGATCTTCATCTTCTGCAATTTCAATTTCACACTGAATTTCAGTGTTTGATGTCTCATCCTTTGTAGCATCCCAGTTCCATACTTTATCTTCATCAACTTTTACATCTCTAGCGATTATGGCTTTATTTGTTTTCAAGTCATACACTTTATAACCACTAGACTTAAACTGTATCCAATCAAAATCCCAACCTCAGACTTTTGATCAAGTTTCTTTCTTTTAATGTCAGGTTGTAATACATAACAAGGGCTGCCAAAAATTCTTAAATGCTCAAGATGGGATTTGAAATCATACCAGCATTCAAAAGGTGTTTTCTCCCCTAGTACTTTAGTCACCATTCTGTTTAAGAGATATGTTGATGTGCTTACTGCCTTAGCCCAAATTTTAATGGCATTTTCTTTTCATAAAGTAGACATCTTGCCATCTCATCAAGGTTCGGTTCCTCCTTTCACTTACCCCATTCTGTTGAGGGGTATATGGAACAATTAATTGATGCTTGATTCCTTCCTTTTCCAGGTAATCTTCAAGTTTTCGAGAGGTGAAATCCCCTCCATTATTAGACCTCACCATCTTCAGCTTGCATCCTGTTTCCCTCTCAACAGCAGCCTTGTATCTTAAGAATACATCAATCACTTCACTTTTAATTTTGAGAAAATATACCCAGCAAAATCTGCTATAATCATCCACAAACAATAAGAAATATCTAGCACCATTCAAAGATTCAGTTTGCATTGGCCCACATATATCTGTGTGAATTAATTGAAGTTTAGAAGTTGCTCTAAGTGTACTGCCATTAAAGCTACTTCTGGTTTGCTTTCCCAATTGACATGCCTCACATACATCACCATGCTCTTGTATTTTTGGTAAACCTAAGGCTATTTTGTTGCTCAACCATCTTCTTCAAAGTTTGCATAGTTAAAGTGTCCCATTCTTTTATGCCACAACACAGAATTTGTATTGTCACAGGTGCTTATGTTTGCAAATTTGTCTTTCCATTCAAGGCAGAAGCTTCTGTTAGTCATCTTAATAGAAAACAGTATGTTCCCTTCACTATCTTTGATTGTGCATATGTCACCAATGAAGAATAATGAGTGCCCTTTCTTCAAGTAATTGCCCCACACTAACAAGATTTTGCTTTAATTTCAGGTACATAAAACACATTATCAGAAAATTCATGTACCTGACTATGTTTCAATTTCAACATCTCCTCTGCCCTTTACTTCAACATATTGTCCATTCCCAACTCTCACTTTGGACACATATTTTGAATCAAAATTGTTGAAGAGTTGTATATCTGCAGACATGTGATTAGTGCACCCACTGTCAATAAGCCAATTTGGTTTTCTTACCTCGATTTTGCAGCAATTATGTTCTTGAATGGTCATGAACAATTGTTCTTCCTTGACTTCTGAAGTATCTGCAATGTAAACTTGTTTCCCAGTTGCTGAGTTGTTTTTGCAGTATTTTTGAATGTGCCTAAATTGTTTGCACTTTCTACACTGTGCATTCTTGAGCCAACACCATGATTCAAGGTGATTGTTCTTGTGACAGTATTTGCCGGTGGGGAATTGTTCTTTCTTGTCCTTTCCCTCTTGAGTTGTAAATTATTAGCAGAATTGTGATTATTCTGCCAAGTTTTTGTTTGCTAAGTTTTTCCAATATCCCTCCTTCCCTCTTGGTTGTCTTTGTAGGAATTCTGGGGACGATGAACTCGTGCTCTTCCTTTGAACCCGGCCACGAAAGCTTCTTCACTTGCACTTTCATGCCTAAATGCTTGCCTTTGCTCCACTACTTGAAGAGCATTGATCAAATCTTGAAGACTCATCTCCGTGAAGTCCTTTGAGTCTTCTAAAGAACATATTTTGTTCTCAAATCTTTCAGGTAAACTGACGAGAACCTTTTCTACCACTCTTGAGTCCTGAACATATTCTCCCAAAAGTCTCATTTGATTGACTAATTTGAAGATATTAGAGGAGAACTCTTTGATTGTTTCTGTCTCCCTCATCTTCAACCCTTCAAACTGCCTCTTTAAATTCAAAATTTGCATTCTTTTAGATTTTTCGTCACCTTGGAATTGAGCTTTCAATTTATCCCAAGCTTCCTTCCCTGTTTCACAAGCCATGATCCTTGTGAATATTTCTTCACTTACTGCATTGTGGATGCAAGTAAGTGCTTTGAACCCCTTTGCCTTTTCTTCATTAAAGAGCTTGAGCTGGGCAATCGTGGGATTGTTATTCAATGGAGTTGGTTGTTTGTTGCTCTCCACAATCTCCCATAAATCGAATGCCTTGAGATAAGTAGCCATTTTCACAGCCCACACACCATAATTTGAGCTTGTGAACACGAGTGATTTTGACAAAAAAGCTGAGGAATCCATGTCTGTCGATGCAGCTTTGATTAATCTTTCCTTTTCGAAGATTTTCTAGGGGAAAAGAACTGGGACAATAATTGATAATTACTGTTAATTTTCGTATCACTTAAAGAACAAATCAAGCTTAATTTCTTGATTCAATTTCTGGACTCTCGTGTTTCACTCACCTCCCATTCAAAGCTAAATAACTTTGAAAATCCTCACGTTTTTTTTTATTCTCTCAATTTCCCTTTCTAAGATTTAAATCTGCTCTGATACCATGTTAGAAATAAAGAACTAAGCTGAAAATAACAAAATTGAAGAACAAACAGTTACTGTTCAAATCAGTAACTTAATCTGCGTAAAAACCCAGAAAAATAGACACTGTAGCAATCAAAGAAGAACAAGTTCTGTTTTTCTAAAAACCGTGAGACACAAGGCAAATTCACACACGAGACAATTTTGCTTGGAAAATTTAGGAGCAAAATCATGAGGTTACTGCCATCCCTTGAGTTTATTTATAGAAGAAAAACTGAATACAAAGCTAGAAATTCCAGTCCATTACAATCACTTCAACTGAACTGGAAATAATTAAATAGGAAAAGCTAACTAGCTATAGCTAAATAGGAAAATAAACTTGCTGAGATCAATACAATTTGATCGTTATTGAAAACATAAAACTGATTATTAAAACACTCCTAATGATCTTCAATTCTTCAATTCTAGTCTTGGAATCAAAGTCTTCAATCTTCAATCTTCAACAGAAACAATGTCAAAGGTTACCTCTGTATGGTGTTTATGAGGTGGTCGGATTCCAGCTACTCGGTGACTTTAATGATCATATTGCAGCAATCGGAAAGGCTAGATGTAGAGTAAAGTCATGAGGACTGAAGGTTAGTGGAGGCAAATTACTAGCAATGCAATAGTAATTAAAGATAAAATTTTATAGCTCTTCCTTGCTGTGGGGCATGTCTTGGAAGCATCGCATTCAAATGGCATGATTTTCCACACGGCAAAATATGAAGACAATTTCCGAGCAACTGGCTGCCTTCATCTCTCAGACCACAATTTCCGAGCTTTGAATAGAAATTTAAAGCTCTTGCGGTTTTCGTTTGCGGGTCTCGTCCGATACCCTAAAATTCCAAAGGTATAGATTTCAACAAGCAACTATGGGTGTGGAGAAGACGACTTTGACTCGCCCATCTATTAATTGAATCTAAAAATCAAGATTTTATGTTTTTTTAATCAAATTATTAACATAAAAAAATATTAATTTGTTATTTTTTAAGTAAATATATTTTTAAAATCCATCCAAATAAAAAAAAAATATAATATCAAATATGCATTCAATTGAGTAACAAATTAATCTCAAAATAATTTTAAAAAAATAAAATTCACTGGTTAAATATCAAATTAACAAATCAAACCTTTAAAGTTCAAGATTCGAATTACACTGGTTATATTTTATTGGGGGACATGTCTGCTAATAAAAAAACTAGTTACTTACCATTTTCTTGTGCGGAAAATTTGCAAAGACATAATGTTGAAGTTAAGATTTCTAGTTGTAGGTTTGTTTCAATTGTTGTTAATAAGTCATATTATGTAGCAATAAGCTTTCAGTTTTCTTTGTAAGGCTATTTATTGCCATGTTAGTTTTTTGATTTTATAACTGAGATTTTCTCAGCATTTAAGCATCCAAGCAAATTTATATTTACATTTATTTCATGATTGTTCAAATAAGGTTCACAACATCTGGTATCAGAGTCTCCTCACAGGGCTTGAGTGAAGCTAATTTCATCATTCAAGAATGATGCTATGAGAACTGAAAGTAGCTTTGTGCAACCTGCAATTCAAAAGTTTGATGGAAATTATGATCATTAGAGCATGATCATGGAGAATTTCATTCTCTCTAAAGAATATTGGAGTTTGGTAGTGATTGGAATTCCTATAGGAGCATACGAGAGCAATCTCACCGATGAACAAAAGACCACTGCTAATCAAAGGATAAAAGACTTGGAGGCTAAGAATTATTTGTTCTAGGCCATTGATAATTCAATCTTGGAGACGATATTGAAGAAACAAACCGCAAAAGACATTTGGGACTCTTTGAAGCAAAAATACCAAGGTGCAGCACGCGTCAAATGTGCACAATTACAAGCTCTTCACAAAGAGTTTGAAATTAAGCATATGAAGGAAGGGGATCAATGAATGAGTATTTTGTATGAACTTTTACCATAACCAATAAGATGCAGATTCATGAGGAAAAAATGAAAGATATAGTGGTCATAAAAAATATTCTAAGTTCCATGACTGCTAAATATGATTATATGGATTGCTCCATTAAAGAGTCAAATGATCTTGACATCCTATTTATCGATGAACTTCAAAACAACTTGATGGTACACGAGCAAAGAATGGGGAGACACATAGTAAATGAGCAGGCTTTGAAGGTTAGTCATGATGTCCAACAAGGCAGACAAGATGGATTTTACATGATGTCCAACAATTTCAAAGGAAGAGGATAAGGAAAAGGTATATGTATTTTACAAGTCTACCATCGAATGTTACAATTGTCATGAACATGGGCATTTTTCAGTGGGAATGTCCTAATAAGGGGAAGGATTCAAAAGGTGTCTACACAGAAACTAGTAAAAAATGTTGTTGATGGCTTACATGGATACCGAAGAAGTTGATAGAAAGAATTATGGTTTTTGGACTTGGGATGCAGCACTCACATATGTGGCAAGAAGGAGATGTTCACAGATTTGGATGATACTTTCAGGAAATCTATAAAGTTGAGGAATAATTCAAGCTTGGTTGTGCAAGGAAAATTAAATGTTTGTATGGAAGTCAATGGAAAGATGCAAGTCATCATTGAAGTATTTTATATGCTAGATTTACATAATCATATACTAAGCATTGGACAATTGCAAAGAAGGGTATTATTTTTCTTATCAAACATGACAAGTGTGGGATTTATCATCCAGACATAGGACTAATCTGGGAGACTAAAATGGAAGCAAATCAAATGTTTATCTTTCTAGCTAGCAAACAATCACAAGGACAAAAGTTTTTCAACACTATTGTGGATGATCAATCTCATTTATGGCATCGCAGTATAGACATTTAGGTTGGAGTGGTCTATAAATCCTTCAACAAAAGAATATGGTGAAGGGCTTGCCAAAATTCCAAGCATACACGAAAGTTTATGCAATGTTTAGTGGGAAAGCAACAACGATTCATTTACAAGGCAGAGTATATGGAAGACATCTCATTTCCTTTATTGATGACTATAGTAGGAAAACATGGGTGTACTACTTGGTTGAAAAGTCAAAATCTCTTGACAATTTCGTAAGTTTCAAGGCTAAGGTTAAAAAGGAAACTAGTTCAAGCACAAGAAGCTTGCGTACAAATTATTGGGGTGAATTCACTTCACTGGAGTTCATAGATTTTTGCAAAATGAATGGAAGTCAAAGATAGTTGACAACTGCTTACACTACCCCAACATAATGGCGTCGTAGAAAGGAAGAATCAAACTATTATGAATATGGTTCGAAGCATGCTTACAAAGAAGAAAATTCCATGAACTTTCTTGCTAAAGCAATCAATTGGACCATTTATATACTCAATAGAAGTCCAACTCTAGCAGTGAGAAACGTGACGCCAAAAAAAAAACTTGGAGTGGTTCTAAACCATCAGTGGAGCACTTTAGAGTTTTTAGGTGTTTAGTACACGTGCATGTTCTTCACAAGAGGATTGAACTCGATGATAAGAGTATAAAGTGCATTCTAGTGTCAGCGAAGAATCCAAGGCTTATCATCTTTTTTATCCAATTTCTAAAAAGATAGTGATAAGTCATGATATTGTTTTTGAAAAAAATAATGTTTGGGTTTGGAGTAACAATGATCAAGAAATAATCATTGCTGATCTTGAGTGGGAAATGAATGAAGAAGCTACTCTAGGAAATAATAACAATATAGAAGAGTCTCAAATTGATGAGCCTACACTAGAAAGCTAGGAAATTGATCATAATGACCAACCAAACACTACTATTATAGAAAGACACGAGCCGATTTGCCCGCTCCGCTGGGCTTTTTTATCTATGTAGAAAATTGATTGATTTTATAAATGTTGTATTTTGTTATTTTAATATTTAATTAGTATAATTGTAATTGATAAAATCTGTTAAAAATGGTTTTTTCCAACCAAAATGTGATTGAATATTACTATTGCTAAAAAACTTTTGATAAAATTTGTTAGAAAATTTGCTAAGAAGGTGAAATGATTTATTAGAAATTTGTTGTCACGGATACTCTGGTTAAAAAAAAAACAAAAAAAGAAACCCGGTTAAAAAAGAACAACTAACTTGGACACTAAAAAATAAAAAATACATGTGAAAAAAAGGTCACCGTTTCTTAAAAGGAAAAAAAAGAGTCTAAAATATAAATTTAAATTCAAAGCCAAAGTTTTTTTTTATAAGATTTATTCATCATATTATTATATTAAATATATTTAAGAATACCGATATTAATTTTTTTTTACAAGAAATCGTAGGTCATTTTTTTTCTCTCTCTATATATTTTTAGGCGATAATATTAAATAAATATTAAACACATATACTTAGTCTCACATACTATATAGTGTGATCAAAATGGGAAGTGATTTTTATATTTTTTAATTGTAGATAACCTAGGTAAATTTGTAAAAAAAAAATATGAGTTGCCTTTTTTCCCCAGTAATATTAGATCTGACATATTATAAATAAAAATATTGCATTTGTTTTAAAGAAGAAATATAATTTTTTTGCGTGCTATAATTACTTATTTGCTGTCTAAAAAGAATAGTGTAGTCGAAACGGAAAGTGCCTCGTGTATTTTTTAATTGTAGATAATCTAGGCAAATTTGTTTACCTTTTGTTTTTTTGAGTTGTATTTTTTCCCGGGTAATATTAGATCTTAAATATTAAAAATCCAATTTTTTTATTTTTTTGAAGAAATAAACTTTAACAAAAGAGCACAAATTAAAATTCAAAGCCAATGTTTTATTTTATTTTATAAGATTTATTCATCATATTATTATATTAAATGTATTTAAGAATGCTGATATTAATTTTTTTCCTGCAAAAAATCCGAGGTCATTTTTTTTATCTCTTTATATATTTTAGGCGATAATATGCAATAAATATTAAAAAATATAATAATGACTTGTTTGCCATTTAAAAGGAACAGTGTAATTGAGACAAAAGTGACTTGTATCGTTTTTTAATTGTAGATAACCTAGGTAAATTTGTCTATTTTTTGTTCTTGAGTTGTCTTTTATCCCCACTAATATTGGATACAAAATGACTATTGCTATTATTACAAAAACAATTAAAATTATCAAATTATCCTGAAAAAAAAACACTCAAAAACATTAACAAAAGAGTAAGCAAGAAAAAAAAATATTATTATTATTATTATTATTATTATTATTATTATTATTATTATTATTATTATTATTATTATTATTATTATTATTATTATTATTGTGTTAATGATGAATAAAGAACAGAAATAAATAAAAGAAAAAAAATCATAATAACTTTAACAAAAAAAAATCATAATTATCAGGAAATTTTATTTTTATTTAACTTGAAAATAATAACAATAAAACCAATAAACAAAAATAAAAGAAAGAGCACATAAAAAAAATATAATAGATGATAAAACAAAAAAAAATTATTAGCTGAAAAAATCATTTAATTTGAAAATTTAAAAAAATATATGTTCTACTTTGCGGGCTGAGTAAACATTTTTTATAGGATTTGCTGGATCCAAATAAAAATATAATATTTATTTATGCAAAATTTAATATAATAAAATAGCTCAACACCCCCTAGTATAACAATAGCAAAATCAAAGTTTGAAAATCTAAAATTATCATTGCTCTTACTATTAAAATAATAAAAATTATCAAATTATCCTGAAAAAACACTCAAAAACATTAACAAAAGAGTAAGTAAGAGAAACAATTAAATTATTATTATTATTATTATTATTATTATTATTATTATTATTATTATTATTATGAAAGAAACAAAAATAAATGAAAGACTAAAAAAATGCTAGAAACTTTAACAAAAGATAAAACAAAGAAATAAAATAAAAATAAAAATAAAAATTATCATTGCTATTACTGCCAAAAAAATAAAAATTATCAAATTATCTGAAGAAAAAATAAACCATTATCAAAGAAGCAAGTAAGAAAAACAATTAAATTATTATTATTATGATTATTATTATTGTGTTAAACACACTTATATATACATGGACAAAAGTAGGGGTTATATTAGAAATTTTAAAAAATAAAAGTATAAGGGCTGAAATGAAAATAAAATATAAAGGGATTAAAATCAAAAATTAAAAGTTTAAGGGCTGAAATGAAAATTAGATTTATTAACATTTTCAATTAAAGGACAAATTTGCAAAAATTGAAACTTCTGTACCGAATATATTAAGCTTTTTCAACCCAATCTGGAAATTAAAAGAAGGAGGACCGTAGTGAAACATTAACATTTAATTAATTGCAATCAAAGGACCCAATCGAACAAAATCAAAACTTATATAACTGAAATCAGGACCATAGACACAATTAAAAGTCAAGGGACCGAAGTGAAAGTATACAAAACCCGGGGGGCTCTTCTGCACTTTTATGTACAGGAGAGAGAGAAACGGTGAAACCGGCTTTAACTGGCCACCGCCGCGTCCACGGCCACAGTGTGAAAAAACACGCCGCACCGGGAGGAAGACCAAGCGGAGGTGCACCGGATTAGACGTCGGTAGCCCATTTTCGTCCACCGTATCATACCTCACGCGCCACTTGAAAGGGGCCTTAGGGGGAATACTGTCGGTCGCGTGAACCGCACGTGCCGACAGAATTTTGAAAAATAAATAAATAATAATGCTCAGTTACCGTTATGGCCCTGTGCTTAATTAATAAATTTTGTCTTATTAGGGGCTATAACCGTCTTTAGCCATTTAAAAAATATTAAATAAAAAGGGTTGCAGCGGACCGGACCGGTCCGTACGCGCGCAATTACGCCCTTAACCCTCAGCCGGAAACGTTATTTTATCTTATTACCATGGCTAAAATCGTTACTACACTGTTCATCAGAGGAAAAAACAAAAAAAAAGGGGGTGGACGAACTCGCAGAACGCACGGACAAAAAATGTCCAGTCCACAGTGCCAATGAGTCACAATGCACAGTAACAACCCCGAGCTCTTTTAGCTCTTTAGATAATAATGTTCGGACACCATCAGTTTGGATGAGAGACTATATGAGTGAAGATGTCTCTCTAAGAAGAAAGCTATGGTTCATTTAGCTTTATTATTCAGAACCATTGTTATGAAGTTTACAGGTACAAGAAGCCGAACACGCATGCTGTAAATCTTAGGATAGAAGTTGTTTCCCAGGTTGAAGAAGCTTACAATAAACCAAAGGAATTTTTTTTCCCAGTAGAAACTGTGTAAATAACATTTGCACAAGAATCTTAATATATAAAAATAAAGAAACACTGGTTTTAGAGAGAAGCCCACATTTCTTTATAATTCCAGTTCTCTGTACATGTTGCTTTATATAGTATTACATTTGATAAAGGAATTCTTACGTAACTACTGTTCAAGCTGGTAACAGCTGTATAATATCAAATCACAGGATCATATCTTCCTCAATTTTGGAATCTCATCATGTTAATTATAGGATTCTGTTGCTGCATTCACGGATTGACCATATCCTTCTGCTACTGCATATATTCTTCTGTAACAGAATTTACTTTCCTGATCTTCATGTTGCTGCATTTACTTCCTGATCTTCATCCTTGATTTCAGTCACCATAATTTTATTCTCTACACTGAAATACCTATACGAGGCCAATATATCCAAGTATAGATGAGAAAAAGAGAGAAAGTTTGACTAAAAAAAAACATTATAAATTGTGTTAACGAGTTTGTCGTATGAGTATATCTTCTCTAGAGGAGTTTAATAAAGTTAGTGTTTTTCTATAATGATTCTAAGAAGAAGAAAAAAACTACGTATTGAACTCAAGAGATACATCTCCTTCCTATGTACGCTCTGTTCTATTCTTCTGTCTCTTTAAAACCTCCGAGAACCAAAAATTAAAATTCTCTCAAAGAGAAACTTCTCTCATTCTTAAATAATACCCCATTGAAGGAAAAATCATGGAGATTTCTGAATGCTCTTCTGGTTCCAGTTCCTCCTCTAATGATTTCTGGGCTAAACTTGGTATTTTTCCACTTCTCATTCTTTATATATTTTTTCTCTATATATAGTGTTGTAAATTTTTTTGACAAATTAGAAATGAATGAATAAAATTAACTATTTTAGTGTCACCCTGTTATTATAATGTTTTTAATTTGTAACAAATTTTATTATTCTTCACTCTCGACAACATCCGCTGGTATTAGAGATATATCATTGCATTACCTTTTGTTTTACTAAGAAAAAAATTCTTCAATATGAAAATTGTTGCTTAATTTCTTACCTTCCTCATGAAATTCACTTTGGCAGCTTTTCTGACAAGAAAAACCTTAATCAATAGCTATCAGCACTCCCTTGTCAAGAGTCCATTTTTGTTCCAATTTCCTCTCATCTTATTAAAAAGTAGTGATCTATTGGGCAACATATTCCTTCTTTAAATATCAAAATGATGGCATATTGTATCACCTTGGACAACCCTGACCAATCTGCAAAACCTGCACTCCAGTTAATATGACCATGACAACCATATACAAAGCAAATGAAAATAACTCATCAAGATTAATTTTCAATCAACATTGTGTTGAAAGATAAAAGAAATATATATTAAATTTAAAAACGTACCAAAAACATTGCAACATAAAAAGCAAATAAAGAAAGACTTCAAAGTTAAATTCCCAATCAACTGAATGTTGAAGCGGGAAAATTGTAAGAAAATAAAACTAAAAATGATTTAAAAAAAATCAACTTGAGCCCACCCAAGTTAATATGCAAAATCTTATTTTGTCTTAGAAAGCTATTTTTATTTAATTATATGATAACAAACTTATAAAATTTATAATAACCAAATGCTGGAAAGTTTGTTTGAGACTACAGCTAACGTCCGTTTTTTTTTTTTTTTTATCTTCTTTATAACTGTGAAGGTCAATGTGATTAATGGAATTTAACATACTATGAAGGTGATCTGTATCATTGTTTCTTATGCATCAATTCCATTTTAGATTCCAATACCAGCAACCATAATCCTGAAACCCTATACTATTGACAGTACCAAGTTGTCGACTTGACATTTGATATAATTGGGGATAAAGATCAGGTAAAGGCTTGTCACTTCCAAAAACTGAACTCTATTACCTATCCCTACTTTAAATCTAAAGCTATCTTTCATAACAAAACAAGATTGATCACTAGAGTTAATAATAGAAAAAATACCTAACTAGCTTTGTAAACAAAGACATACCATTCTGAATTTTTACTTGCTGTTGATGAAATCTTCCCAGTCTTTTTTGTTATTTTTTCCCCAATCACCAGAGTGATTTAAATAGAAGGGATTTATTTTTTGCCCCAATCGATCTTATTTCTAACCCTTCCTTTTCCTTTTCTCTTTCCAACCATAACATTCCATGCAAGTTTATGAACTTTTTTACTTATTAGAATTTCATGACTAGAAGAACCTACATTCCATAGCCATAATGGCAAAGTCTCATTATATTTAGAAATTCTATTCGGATTGGCACCTAATGGTGAGCCCAAGTACTCAACCAACAATGAATCAAAGTTGGAATACAAGAGATTTGGCATGTCAGCAATGTATAGTTCATCGACATTTATTTCTATTAAGGAGTTCTTATGATAATATATTTATTGAAAGGAGCTGGAGTTTATCCAGCAGATAATCAATGTTCTCCTTTATGCATATTAAGGGGTGCCTTCCGTAAATGCTATTTTCGTGTAATTTCAGCAGCTTGCACTGCTGCATCATTGGCATAGTGCAGTGTAGCTATATTCTCTTTTACTGTGCATAGCTTCCTGGGATGAGAAGTCTTGTCTTCTTCCCGTTAGGATTTCCCTTTCCTGTAAAGAGGACTAGCCTCCATTACATATATCCCTTCATGTTCTGTAATGTCTGCATGACAAATACATAATACAACAGAGAAATCTTCTTTTCGATTTCTTCATGGTATTAGAGCAAGGGAAATAGGGAAAATTATTTTGCATCTCTTCTGCATTATCTCCATTTTTCTCTTCTGCATTTTTTACACAAATGGCTGAAGATCACTCATCTGCATTGGAAGCAGAAAGTTCACAGGTTATTCCTGCGGTCAATTTTTCTGAGGTAGATGTAAACCCAAATCAAAGATTAAGCTCAGTCTTATTGAATGAGTTTAATTATTTGCCTTGGTCAAGGGCAGTATCTCTTGCTTTAGGAGGAAGATCCAAACTTGGGTTTATAAATGGAAGCATTGCAGCTCCAGAAGCTGGTTCATCAGGTTATGAATCATGGCTTAGTAAGGATCAGCTGGTGATGTCATGGCTCTTGAATTCTATGGAGCGAAAACTAGCTGAAATATCTTGTTACTCAGAATCATCACTCACGCTATGGGAAACTGTCAAGGAAATGTATGGCAGTCAGAACAATGCTGCAAGAGTCTTTCAATTAAAAAAAGACATCAAATCTGCAGCAAGAAGGAAAGTCGTTTGTACAACTTCTTGGTTGCATGAAGAGCAAATGGAATGAACTGGAAACATATCGTCCTCATACCACTGATTCATTTATGCTACTGAAGAGGGCTGAAGAAGACAAGATATTTCCACTCTTGTCTAGTCTTGATTCAGAATATGAAGACTTGTGAAGTCACATACTTATGAACCCAGAACTGCCCACATTCAGCAATATATGTTCAACCATTCAACGTGAAGAAGTTCGAAGAAAAGTCATGAATATTGGTATAAAAACCAATGTATTTGAAGCAAGAGCATTCATAACCAATGACAAAAGGTACAAAGGGAATTACCCACACTTAAAGTGTCAACACTGTAACTATTCTGGGCATGCTAAGGAGACTTGCTGGATTTTACATCCACAATTAAAGCCAAAATTCATGAAAGAAAGCAGGGGAGAAAACAGGGGATCACAAAGGCCCATGCGATCCTTCCACAAGGCTAACAATGCATTTGTTTCCACATCCAAGGGAGGTGACAATCTGAACAACTTCACGGCAAATCCAACTGCACTTATAAATGAGTTTGCAACATATCTTCAAGGGAAAAATGGAGGGGCTGGAGCTCACACAACTAGCACCGAAGAGGGAAACTCATCAGCATTACTGGCCAAATTTGCTGGTTTTCTAGCAGACACTGAATGCATCCCTCAACAAGAAATGCCAGGTATTATCAATGCCTTCAAAACTGCTCTTGATATAAATATGTTGCATGATTTTTGGGTCGTAGATTCGGGTGCCACAGATCACATAACCAACCATATGTCTAAGCTTCATAAGTTTGAAAAATTAGCCACACCTTCTCAAGTCTCAATTGCCAATGGTGAAGGTGCATATATTTTGGGAAAGGGAAAAATCAATTTAATATCAAAAGATATTGAGTCAATAGCCTTATATGTTCCCACCTTTCCATTCCAACTTCTATCTGTGGGGAAAATCACAAATAACTTAAATTGTTTAGCCATTTTTTCTCCTCACAATGTTATTTTTCAGGATTGTATCACCAAGAGGACGATTGGTGAAGGGTTCTATCTAGATGGTCTTTACTACATATCAAAACATAGTTCCAGAGTTTTTCAAGCCAAGTCCATCTCTCTTGAAGATAACCAATTGTGGCATCAACGTTTAGCTCATCCATCTCAGCTAGTTCTGTCATCCTTATTTCCAAAACTAGGAACTTTATCCATTCCATGTGAAATCTGTCATTTGTCTAAGGATACTAGACTACCTTTTAGCTCATCTTTATCTAGGTCTAATAAGATATTTGAGCTTGTTCATTCGGATGTATGGGGGGCAACAAGTGAATCTTTTGATGGATTCAAATATTTCATAACCTTTGTGGATGATTTTTCGAGAACTACATGGTTGTATTTGTTAAGATCTAAAACTGAAGTTATGGAAGTTTTTACAGATTTTCATAAGCTTGTTACAAACCATTTTGCTTCTAAAATTCACACCCTAAGGTCTGATAATGGCACCGAATATATGTCTCAAATCATGACAAGATATTTGAGCAATCATGGCATTATGCATCAAACAAGTTGTACTGGTACTCCTCAGCAAAACGGCATTGCAGAAAGAAAGAACCGTGATCTTCTTGAAAAAAACAGAGCTTTAATGCTTCAAATGAATGTTCCAAAGAAATTTTGGTCTCAAGGAGTTATGGCAGCTGCATACCTTATTAATAGACTTCCCAACCGTGTCTTGGGGTTTCAATCACCCATAGAGATTATGAAATGAAGAAAAAATGACCGTTCTCATCTTAGAGTATTTGGCTGCATTTGTTTTGTTCATGTTCAGTCTCAGCATAGAGTTAAATTGGATCCTAGATCTGTTAAATGCATGTTTCTTGGTTATTCATCCACACAAAAGGGATAGAAATGTTATAATCCTCAACTTAGAAAAACAATTGTATCTAAAGATGTTCGATTCCATGAAACTAATCCTTTTTTCAGCAAGCTGCCTGAAACCACAAGTCACGTGGAAGGTGTTTTGGATTTATTTCCTCTGCCAAGAATGGAGCTCAATATTTCTTCCCAGAACAACAAGGCAGACGAGACAGCTCAAAGTGCAGACACTTTGCATATGGAGGGTATCAACGGTGGGATGAATACAAAAGATGATAGTAGTGAAGGTGGTAACAGTCATATTGAACCTCAAAATGAAGTTCAAGAAGTGCATGAGAATAAGAATGAGCTGTTGAATGAGCATGAGTCAACAACAACAGCTCCCAGGCGTAATCCCATACGTGACAGAAAGCCTCCAATGAAGTTTAAAGATTTTGTCCCCTACAAATCTAAGCACCAAATCTCTTAGTATATGTCATACCAAAAGGTGACTCCTTCACATGCTGCATTTCTAAATATTATTTAAACTGCAGAGAGCCTCAAAATTTTCATGAAGCCAACAACCAAGAAGTATGGAGAGAGGCAATGCAAGAAGAAATTAAAGCTTTAGATCATCATCGAACTTGGAGCATCACCACTCTTCTAGCAGGAAGAAGGGCAGTAGGGTGTAAGTGGATATATAAGATCAATTTTAATTCAGATGGGTCCATTGAGAGGCACAAGGCAAGGTTAGTGGCTCGGGGATTCACCCAAACATTTGAGGTGGATTATAAAGAAACATTTGCACCGGTTGTGAAGATGAACACAGTAAGGGTTCTATTATCTATTGCGGTCAACAAGGCATGGTCTATTTATCAAATGGACGTGAAGAATGCTTTTTTGCACGGTGATCTTGAAGAAGAAGTCTACATGAAATTGCCACCAGGTCACCCTCAAACTCATAGACCCAATTTAGTTTGCAAATTGCACAAATCAATTTATGGTCTGAAACAATCTCCCCGAGCATGGTACGCCAAGCTCAGTTCATTACTAGAAAGCATTGGGTTCAAATGAAGTAATGCGTACTCATCACTATTTGTTCGCACTGGAGATATGGGAAAATTGTTTGTGTTGATATATGTTGATGACTTAATAATAACAGGGGATAATGCTGACGAGATCTCCAAGCTTAAGCAATTTCTTCACCAATGATTTGACATTAAAGATCTTGGTATCTTGAAGTATTTTCTTGTAATAGAGATTGCAACGTCGCACAAGGGATTATTTCTAAATCAGAGGAAATATGTACTAGATCTGCTCAACGAAGCTAACATGAGCAACTCTAAACCAGTTATTACTCCTCTTGACTGCAAGCTCAAGCTCAGCTTAGATGACACTCCACTTACAAATATTAGTTACTATCAATGACTTGTGGGTAAGTTGATCTATCTCACAATCACAAGACCTGACATACAATATGCAGTAAGTATTGTCAATCAATTCATGCAATTTCCCACGGTGGAACATTTGAATATTGTTAAAAGGATTTTATGCTACTTAAAAGGGTCAGTGGGTCGGGGTATCATCATGAAAAAGAATGAGACCACCACCATCCTAGGCTATTGTGATACTGATTGGGCAGGAAACGCAATTGATCGCAAGTCCACAACTGGTTACTGTACTTTCATAGGAGGAAACTTGGTCACATGGAAGAGCAAAAAGCAAACGGTCATCGCCAGATCAAGTGCCGAAGCTGAATATAGAGCCATGGCTTCAACTGTGTGTGAATTAATATGGCTAAAGGGTCTCTTATGTGATTTAGGGGTGTCTTCACCTTATCCTATATCCTTATTTTGTGATAATCAAGCAGCCATACATATAGCATCGAATCCAGTTTTTCATGAGAGAACGAAACACTTTGAAGTTGATTGTCATTATATTCAGGAGCAAGTTCAATCACAAGTCATTCAAACAATTTATACCAGAAGCATTGATCAGTTGGCCGACATATTTACCAAACCTTTGGCTTCTCAACATTTTCAACGTCTGCTATCCAAGCTTGGCTCCATCAATCTTCTGGATCCAGCTTGAGGGGGAATATTGAAAGGAGCTGGAGTTTATCCAGTAGATAATAAAGGAGCTGGAGTTTATCCAGCAGATAATCAATGTTCTCCTTTATGCATATTAAGGGGTGGCTTCCGTAAATGCTATTTTCGTGTAATTTCAGCAGCCTGCACTGCTGCATCATTAGCATAGTGCAGTGTAGCTATATTCTCTTTTACTGTGCATAGCTTCCTGGGATGAGAAGTCTTGTCTTCTTCCCGTTAGGATTTCCCTTTCCTATAAAGAGGACTAGCCTCCATTATATATATCCCTTCATGTTCTGTAATGTCTGCATGACAAATACATAATACAATAGAGAAATCTTCTTTTCAATTTCTTCAATATTCTTAACCCATAACACTTACTAAACTACCTCATAGCTCGTTTAGAATTTAGAAGACTTTTAATTTCATTAGCAGTAAATAACAAGGCATCATCAGCAAATTGCAAATGACTTGCTTGAACAATCCCTTCAATTTTAATGCCTGAAAACATACCACCTTTTGTAGCTCTAGTAATTATAGTAGAGAGGCATTCAATTTCCAAGTTAAATAGTTATGGAGAAAATGGTTTTCCTGGCCTCAAGCCATATGTATCTCCAAACTTTGATGATAAAGAGCCATTAATCAACACTAACAAGTGATGTAAAGATAGATTCATAAATCCATTTGCTCCAAGAGGCTCCAAAATCCATACAGCTCATTATCTGATCTAAATTTCCCGAGAAATGGAATTAAAAGGTGTATGAAAATATGAAAAGAAACCTTTGGACCTCTCTTCACTTTATATAGTCACCTTATCAGTAATCATTACTGAGTCTAGGATATATATATCAGTCAACAATAAAGACTGACTGAGTTCTACTTATGACCCCATCAATTATTTATCTGAGGTGATTTGCAAGGATCTTAGATATCATTTTATACATACTATTTATCAAGCTGATAGGCCTGTAATTGCGAAAGCTTAAGTTTCTTTTCTTTTTCAGAATCAGAGATATGAAAGAATTGTTTATACCTTAGATAGCTTCCCACTTCTAAAAATTCCAAGACCATATAAAAAATTTCATGTTGAAGCCCGTTCCATGATTTCTTGTAGAAAGTAGAATTAAACTTATAAGGTCCTAGTGCTTTAGAGCTTTCACAACTAGTGCTTCATGAGCTGACAAAGGACCAGTCAAAGTAGTCAAAGAAATTTCATTCTCCCTCTCTTTCTCTCTTCTCGCTCTCCCTCTCTGTTCTGAGTATCACTCTGTTTCTACTTCTTCGTCTTACTTTGAATGTCTGCAACTTCTCTTGATTCCAACAGGTATTATATGGTATTTGAAATGTGTATATAAAGATGCTAAACATACAGCATGTGTGTGTAGAAATATTGCAACAGTAAATAAATTATTTTCAGTTTCTCTCTCTTTTCTCTCTTCCCTTCTCAGAACACCATTCTTTTTCTCAATTTCTTCAATTCCCTGCAACTTCTCACAATCTCAACAATAAACACCACGCAGAGGTAACCTTTGACGTTGTTTCCACTGCTTGCATGCTTGCAGTCTTTTTTCGTTTCATCTTTTCAGCAATATTAATTATTGCAGGACAACAGTCTTTCTTCTTTGCTTCTTGTTAACTATATGTAAATATAGGTACTGACTTGGAAATTAACAAACGTGATTGTGTGGTTGAAAGAAAGTGACGTCCTTCAGTTCTGAGATGTCAAACTAAGGCAGCAGGAAGCAGTATTGATCAGCTATAGACTTCTCTATATTTCTCTGTAGTTGTGTTTACAAGGTCATTTATATACTTCAAGTCTTATAAAATCAAGAAATTTAATTATTCAAATAAATTTTAATCTACTATGTAAAAGCAAGCCATCTCCTCCCCCTTCTCTTGAATTCTCTGTTGAATTGCACTTGCTCTTCCAGTAGGTGCATGCTCAGGCAGAGGTGGCGCTCCTACAAGTGAGGCAGGCTGCAACTTTATCAATCCATGGTCAAGTCCTGCTACCCCTAGTAACAATGGGTCACCTTCCTCTAGGCTCATGAGGTTCCAAAGGAAGCTCATTTTTCATTGTCGCATTACAAATTACAATTACAAAATGAACTAGAAGAGACCACGGTTAACAGTGTCTTTGCAGAGGAATCGTCAGAGAACATGGTTTTTTTTAATGCCCCCACCCCTTGTTCATAGTAAAATTATATAATTGTCCATGTAACAATTATATAACGATTGATAATTTACTACACAATAAAAATTTATAACGCCAAATTGGTTATGGGGATCTATTATAATAAGTTGCCAAAGGGGTTCAGCTACTCCATTAGAAGAAGGATGATCATTTCAGTATTCCAGGGGATGCTTTTTAGAAGTAGTGATACAAATCAAAGCTATTATTATAAGCTTTTTAGGGTATGGTTTACGGATCTATGAAAAAAGGTTTTGGTGTTTGTTCTTGTTTTGTATAGTTTGGTATGTTTGGATCGTTAACAATAATCTAGTTTTAAAGAAAAAGAAATATTATTGCATTTTTTGAGTAAAATGTAAGATCAGATTTATTATGAATGAAGCAGAGGAGTTGGCAATTCGAAAAACATTCTTTTTTCTCATCAATGGATTAGAGTTAGAGTTTTAGTCCTTGGCTTTTGAGTTTCTTGAGTTTTACTCCATCAGCCTTCATTTTCAATCTTGTGTTTCCTTTCAACCTTAATTGATCTTTCCATATTAGTAATTCATTAATTGAATTTCCAAAAATTTAGTAACTGAAGAAAAAACAACTCATTTCAATTAAATAATAAAGTAAATTTCCACGTTGTGCATTTAAATATCAAACCTAACTAGAATTAAAAAAATTTATCCTATTTAGAATTAGCTCATAAGACGAATTAGATTTCCAAAGACAAGAAATGAGTTTCCCTCACACATTATTTTTGTGTTTTAATTTGTTTTTACATGTTCCAGAAATATATAGATAATTACACAATCGCTTCAATTCGTCAAGAAACAAATTGTAAGTAGTTGCAATTTAACTCAAAAACAACATGCTTGATTAATTAACTTTATACAACAAGGTGATAATATCATAACTAAGAAGGCATGAAATATAGAAATTTCACAAAGAAATCTCTCTACTAATCGATCTCAAGTTAAAGCTTCCCCCTCTTAAATTGGTCAAAACTGGGGCCTAGATGTGATATATAATGATCCAAAGTTCCATGTAGCTCTAGGCTACTACTAAGAAAATGGATAAATCTAGAGTAGTAAAATCTTCCTTTTGATTAAATTGGCTTTCTATCTCTCAATTGTAGTAAATGATATGGAACCATAAAGGGGATGATAGCAAAGTTATGAAATTTGTTCCGTTCCGGCTGGATTGTGCCGTTCCACTCATAAAACCGGGACAAAACAGCGTCATTTTTGTCTCGGTTTTAATTCCGGACCGTTCCGGAAATTCCGGCCAAATTCCGGCCGGAATGCCTCGGTTCGGTACCGGTCGTGCCGTTCCGGGTTCATCAAAACGGCGTCGTTTCATGCCCCCTTACAAAACATACTGAGACAACCCCCGGTTCCACAAATCAATTTCGTTAAATGATGCCAAACTTTCCATTAAAAGCTACATGCAACGATGCCAAGCTTTCCATTAAATGAGCTTTAAACAAGAATAACATCAAGTCTTTTACGAATGTTTTCCAGTGAGAGCAAGAAACCAAGAAGTGAATTCTAGAGAGCATAACCCTACCTAATCAATATGGTAAACAAACTCCTCCCTTGGCTTGTGGTTTGTGTGTCCCAAGTTCAATGCAAAAGTAAATAACTCAAACCAAAGGAAGAACATCATGGGCGTTAGGATGCTCCCACTCCACTTCTAACTCCCGCCATTCTTCTAGATATATGAAGATTCCTTCAAGAGAAGGAGGAGGAGATGGTTCGCCATTTTCAAATTCCCATCCTCTTCAGCTTCTCATAGAATACAAAAGTAATTTATTCCAGAGAATTGCAAATCAGTTTTTCCCTACAAATGCTTTTCAATTCTGGTAATTTTTCCAAATGCAGTTTTGTTAACTTTGGGAGTTTCACTGCTTTCTTCACCCATAACTCCTTCTTCATCTGATCTTGTTCTTCCTATTATCACCTCCATTTTCTAACATTTTTCAACACTTATCTCTTCCAGGTTTATGGGACACATCCAAGAAGATGGTGATGGCGTGAGCTGTAATTGCAATTAATTAGGACATTTGTTAGGCAGTAAGATAGGTAGGAAATTATGAGATTAAAGGAGATAAAGATAAGACTAGGATTATTCTATCATTCTTTCCATTCTTATCTCCTTCTGATGTAAATATAAAGCAACTGTACCCAGAATAAAAAGTAAGTTTTTGATTGTGTATAATTATCATGGTATCAGAGCTAGGTTACGATCTAGCTTCTTATATTACACCCTAAAACACCATTATGTTTCCTTCCTCCACCACAATAATCTATGGCAGACTCTGAAGATCTCAACACTCCCCATCCCTCAGGTTCCATACTGGAGCTAACAACAAGGATGACTGAAGTGTTGAACAAAACACAGACCCCGACCATCACCACTGAAACATTTGCTGCTCCTATCGACATCAAACTGGATGGATCGAATTATGCACTATGGTTTCAAGTTGTTGAGATGTACATCTCCGGCAAAGACAAGTTGGGGTATATTAATGGCGAATTTCCTCATCCACCATCAACAGACACAACCTTCCGTAAATGGCCTACTGATAATGCCATTGTTAAAGGTTGGTTGATTACTTCTATGGATTGCTCTTTGATTGGTAATTTTATTCGTTTCCCTATGGCAAAAGCAGTATGGGACTCAGTTGCAACCACTTTCTTTGATGGAAGTGATACATCACAAGTGTATGACCTTCGTAGACGAGTAACTCGCTTGAAGCAAGCCTCTAGTTCACTTGAAAAACTTACACTGAATTACAGGATTATGGCTTGAAATTGATTTTCACCGGCCAAATCCCATGGAATGCTCTGCTGATATTTAGCAGTATAACAAAATCATCCAAGAAGATCGGGTATATGTTTTCTTGGATGGCCTTGATGACCGATTGGATAAAATACATGCAGATGTTTTACAGATGAAACCTTTTCCCTCAGTTGAGCAAGCATATGCTCATGTCAGGCGAGAAGCCACACGACAACAGGTTATGACCAATCACAATATTGATGGGATGCCAGGGGTTGTCTTGGCTTCTAAGGGGCTTATGTTAGCCAATCCTACTCTCAATAAATCAGTCAAGACCTGAACCACCAGTGATGGAAGAAAATGTTCCCACTGTGGAAATCAAAAACACACACGAGAGAATTGTTTGCAGTTACATGGATATCCAGATTGGTGGCATGATCTGCAGGCGCGTAAATGTTGTGATGCAGCTGGTACTGCTGAGAATCCAGGCAAAGCTGCAGTTGTTGTCGCTGAGTCACACCTCTCTCTCATTTAGGTAGTCACAAATTCCACCGAGCCCTCCCTTGACTTAAACTTAGGTAATCAGGCATTGCTCTTTTTACCAGCCACAGTGATACGGAGGATAATACATGGCTCCTCGACTCAGGAGCCACCGATCATATGACCTTTGATGCCTCAGATTTCTCTTATACATCACCTCCACGTCGTACCAACATCGCTAATGCAAATGGCGGTATTTCACCAGTAACTAGAGCCGGCTCTGTGACATTATCTCCTACATTGCATTTATCCAATACTTTACTTGTTCCATCACTTTCACATAAACTAATGTCTGCTGGCCAACTTACTGAAGAGTTAAGGTGTGTTGTACTAATGTATTCTAACTTCTGTCTCATTCAGGATATTCTTACCAAGGAGATAATTGGGCGTGGTACTAAGAGAGGGGGACTATATTATGTGGATGACATCAATGTAGGCCAAGCACATCACATGCACCGCCTGCAAACTACTAAAGAGAGACAAATCTGGTTATGGCATCGTAGCTTAGGACAGCCATCTTTTAATTACTTGAAGCATGTTTTTCCTAGTTTGTTTACAAATACTCAGATTTATGATTTGAAGTGTGACATTTGTATTTTGGCTAAAAGTCACCGTGCTACTTACCCATTAAGCACGAATAAGAGTAACTCTCCATTTGCTTTGATACACTCGGATGTATGGGGACCCTCACCAGTTGCGCATATGTCTGGTACTCGTTGGTTTGTTATTTTTGTGGATGATTGCACCCGTATGACATGGCTTTACTTGATGAAGCATAAAGATGCGGTCTTTAATATCTTCGCTACATTCCACGCGATGGTTAGAACTCAGTATGGAGCCTCCATTAAAGTTCTCTACTCGGACAATGGTGGAGAATATGTTAATACGCAACTTAAAGTGTAGTTTACGCAACATGGCCTCATTCATGAAACTTCCTGTTCACAAACACCGCAATAGAATGGTGTCGCGGAGAGGAAAAATAGACACATTCTGGAAACTGCACGTGCTCTACTTCTCGGTGCTTCTATGCCTCAAAGGTTCGGGACTAATGTTGTCTCTACTGCATTTCACCTTCTCAACCGAATGCCTTCTAAAGTGTTATCCTTTAAAGCTCCTCTTCAATGTTTGTCTACTCATGTGACACTTCTGAATGTGTTAATGTTATCTCCTCGGGTTTTTGGTTGTGTTGCATATGTATATCTTCACAAGAATCAGCGCACTAAGCTTGATCCTTGTGCACGTTGATGTCTGTTTCTAGGCTATGGCATTTATCAAAAAGGATATCGTTGTTACGACCCTACTACCCGACGACTCTTTGTGACCATGGACGTCCAATTCCTAGAGACAAACATGTTTTATTCTCCTTCGGTATCTACTTTCCCTCTTTAGGGGGAGACACAAAATGAAGAGGTGAACTGGTTCCAACAGGAGACACTACCACAGGAGACAAATAAAGAGGTACACTTGTTCCAACAAGAGATAGTGTCACAGAACACAGAGTTGCATCACGATCAAGAGAGGCTGAATGAAAACCTAACCATTGTCCATTGTGATATTGATATACACGCTAATGGGCAAGTTGAGACTGGTCGCTGTGATGCTGATATACAAATCAACATGGATCTGAGCATGGATAATATAACGACTGAATTTGCATCCCTCTCTCTGAAGTACCAGCCGAATCATCTTCTATGAATATCCCAGAAGTAAGTACTCTCACAACACCCTTACATACCAATAATATAAATGTTTCTACAGGATATGTCTTACCTCACAGGAACAACCGTGGGAAGCCACCAAACAGATACTCTCCAGAAATTGAAGATAGAAGGTCAAAGTACCCAATTGCCAACTACGTGTCCACCAAGGGTCTCCCTAAACCCCTCCAGGAATTTACACAGGAACTCTCTATGTGTCATATGCCCACCAATGTTCATGAGGCATTGAAAGACCGGAATTGGGCCCAAGCAATAAAAGAGGAAATGGAGGCACTACTAAAAAATAACACATGGACTCTTGTACCACTACCTGAAGGGAATAGAATAGTGCGCTGTAAATGGGTGTTCTCTATTAAACACCAAGCATACAGATCGATTGATCAATATAAAGCAAGACTGGTAGCGAAGGGGTACACGCAGACTTATGGTGTGGATTATCAGGAAACTTTCTCACCTGTTGCCAAACTGAACACAATCAGAGTACTATTGTCACTTGCTGCAAATCTGGATTGGCCGTTACACCAGTATGATGTAAAAAATGCCTTTCTCCATGGTGAACTCAAAGAGGAGGTTTATATGGATGTTTCTCCAGGTTACACAGCATCTTCAAAGACCGAAATGGTGTGCAAATTGCAGCAAGCATTATATGGAATGAAGCAATCACCAAGAGCATGGTTTGGAAGATTCTGTTTAGCAATGAAGAAATATGACTTCCAACAAAGTAACTCTGATCACACTCTATTCCTGAAACACAAGTCAGGGAAGGTAACTGTATTGATAGTCTATGTAGATGACATAATTATCACAGGAGATGATGCAGAAGAAATGTCCCAGCTCCAGAGACAACTAGCAACAGAGTTTGAGATGAAAAATCTAGGAGGACTAAAGTATTTTTTGGGGATTGAAGTTGCCAGATCCAAGCAAGGTATATTTCTTTCTCAATGAAAGTACATACTAGACTTGTTAACAGAATTAGGAATGTTGGAATGCAAACCTGCAGACACGCCTATGATTCAGAACCACAGACTTGGAGAATACTTAGACAAAGCACCGGAAGATAAGGGAAGGTATCAAAGATTCGTTGGTAAACTCATTTACCTCTCTCACACTCAACCAGATATTGTATACGTGGTAGTTGTGAGCCAATTCATGCATAATCCAAGTAAAAGTCACATGGAAGTAGTGACTCGCATACTCCAATACCTGAAGTCAGCCCTGAGCAAGGGTCTCATGTTCTCAAAACATGATAATCAGTTAAGGGTCGATGGATATATAGATGCATATTGGGCAGGTAACATCATTTAATAGAAAATCAACCTCAGGGTATTTGGTATTTGTAGGAGGAAATCTTGTAACCTGGAGAAGCAAGAAACAAACGGTGGTTGCATTGTCAAGTGCAGAAGCTGAATTCAGAGGAATGTTCAAAGGTTTGTGTGAACTCCTTTGGCTGAGGAAGGTACTCACTGAAATTGGATTTGCACCTACTTCTGAAATGGATCTCTTCTGCGACAATAAGGCAGCTATCTCCATTTCCCATAACCCAGTCCAACATGATCGTACTAAACACGTTGAGGTAGATCACCACTTCATCAAATAGAATCTTGAAGCAAATATAATTCGATTTCCATTTGTGAAATCCAATGATCAGTTGGTAGATATCCTTACAAAGGCGGTGTCTAGCAAAGACTTCTATAACTCACTCAGCAGGTTGTGCATGCAAGATATCTACACACCAACTTGAGGGGAGTGTTGGCGTGAGTTGTAATTGCAATTAATTAGGAGATTTGTTAGGTAGTAAGATAGGTAGGAAATTACGAGATTAAAGGAGATAAAGATAAGACTAGGATTATTCTATCATTCTTTCCATTCTTATCTCCTTCTGATGTAAATATAAAGCAACTATACCCAGAATAAAAAGTAAGTTTTTGATTGTGTATAATTATCAGATGGAACCACGATTTCCACGCTATTGCATTTCCATACTTCAATTTTTTAGAGAGAATCACAAATTAGTTTTGCCATTACAATTACTTTTCAATTCTGGTAATCCTTACAATAGCAAAGATATTAACTTTGGGAGTTTAAATTCGATGCTTTCTTCACCCATAACCCCCTTTTCATCTGATCAAGTTCCTCTTATTATCTCCTCCATTTTCTCACATTTTCATTTGTTATCTCTTCTAAGTTTATGGGACAAATCCAAGAAGATGGAATCAAGATTTCCATGTTATTGCATTTGTGTACAGTAATTACTTGGAGAGAATCGCAAATCAGTTTTGCACTACAAATACTTGTCAATTATGGTAAATTTACAAAGTGCAATCGTCTTAACTTTGGGAGTTTGAATTCACTGCTTTCTTCACCTATAGCCCCTTCTTCATCTGATCTTGTTCCTCCTATTATGTCCTTCATTTTCTCACAATCATCAACTCTAATCTCTTCTAGGTTTACTAGGTATGGTAGTAAGACAAGAAGGAACAACTTCTTCATACTTTTACAATTAGAACAAGATAACAATTTAAGAGCAGAAAATATACTATTATAAGATGGAGATGGTTGTGGCAGTGGAGCAAAGTAGAACCAAGAAGATGAAACCAAGCTCCCCATTCTATTGCAGCTACTAAGCCTATACTTTAATGGCAAACATTACCTATACTTCCCGCATCCATACATTTACATATTAATTATTGAATGTCACTTGAGGAAATGACTAGAAAATCTCCATCACTATTGATATTCAAATTACCCAAACCTTCCACTATCACTATACCTCAATTCCCGACCATCATCTTCCCTTAACTGCCCTATGACAATTTGTATGTTCTTTGTGGTTGGGTCGCTATTAATCACTAACACCACCTGCATGATTATTTTTTTTTGATTCGAGAAAACTCCATTTCTCAAAAAATATATTTTTTGAGCTAACGTAAACAAGTAAAACCTTATCTGTTCTAAACACTCAAGACTTATTGTGCATATCGCAAGCCTTCTACTATCAGCCACGCCTATGGGACCACCTGCATGCTTGTCTGACGGGTTATAGCTAACTAGTCAAAGATTGTAAGTTCCTGTTTTATTTGACAAATCATTCACACGCTCTCTGATCACCTTCCTATAAAAAGCACAATCATCTTAAGTTTCGACATACGCAGGCAGCCGCACAATAGAAATGGAAATCAATTCCTACTTGTTGGCGTGCATCATTTTTCATATGATGGTACTATCACAAACCAGTTGCACGGTTAATGTTGCATTATGTCGACCACCACCACCACCCACAAACAATGGTATTGTCCATCCATTTCCAAAACCACCAATGACGCCTGGTCTTCCAGGACCCCCTCCTCCTCCTCCACGACGACCACTACCATTAAAAGTTAATGATGGCCATTTTCGTAGTCCTCCTCCACCACCAAAACACGCACCAGCACCACATACCATGGTTCTCCATCGTTACCCTCCACCACCACAACGTAATTACTAACATCAAATATACTTGGCTCTCCTTCCTAAAAAAGAACTCTTCGATTGAACATGTTTTAATAAATATGTTATTCTAAGAGATTTTATGATTCTAAGAAATAATTTTTGTGAGATTGTTAACGACTATTCTCTCGATCTCTCTCGTGATATTTTCCAATGGTATTTTCGTGTGTAGTATAAAGTGAAGTTGTGGCTTATATAGCCAATACAATTGAAATCACCACATCATCCACATGTTGGAGATTCTGGTATATAAAAGCAAAACAGAAAAAACAAATTGAAAACAAATAACAAACTAATAACCAATGAAACAGAATATTAATAGTGCTAACAAAGCCTCCCCTAAACCGAACTTGCTCGAAACAATTCGGTTTAATTCGGTTAAGTCTTCCATACCTTGTACTCCCGAGCATGCTTTGCGCATCTTGACAAATGATTCCAGCTTCAAAGGTTTCGTCATAATGTCCGCTATCCGCTCCTTAGTTCCACGAGAAAATCAACTCTACAGTTCCTTCCTTCACTAACTCTCGTAAGAAGTGAAACTTTACATCTATATGTTTAGTTCTTCCATGGAGAATGGGATTCTTTAACAGTTTTATAGTCGAGCCCTGTTATCACAATGAATTTTCACACTTGTGCGGGTGAATGATCCAATGCTGTCAAGTATTCTCTTCATCCATATGCTATGACAAGCACATGCAGCAGTTTGCCACATATTCGGCTTCGGTGGTAGAAAGAGTGACTATTGGTTGCTTCTTTGAGCTCCATGCAACAGACACCTCCACTCAACGAAAATACATACCCCGAGGTACTTCTTCTATCTTCTACATCCCCCCGCATAGTCACTATCGGTGTACACTTCTAGTTCATTCTCGGTACCCCCTGCATTTCTTCTATAGAATACTCCCAAATCTTTAGTTCCCATCACATACCCGAGAACTCTTTTGGCAAAGCAACCATATGGGATGACTTTGGATCGATCATAAACTTGCTTAATAGACATACAACAAACACAATATCCGGCCTTGTGATCGACGGATACATGAGGCTGCCAATTATTTGTTTAAAAATAGTTGGGTTCTCACCGATTTCTCCTCCATTTTTGCCTAACTTTGTGCCTGGCACTATGGGATTCTTGACAGGATTGCATGTTCCCATTCCAAATCTGTCAAGAATTTCTCCAGCATACTTTGATTGACACAAGTATATTCCTTCATTGCTCTGTTTCACTTCCACTCCTAGGAAGTATTTCATCTTCCCCAAGTCACTCATGTCAAATTCAAGCATCATTGATTGCTTCACACATTTTCACATTATTACCTGTGTAAATCAGATCATCTACATAAAGACTGATTATTAAGCATTTACCTTCACCTTCATGCTTTAGAAACAATGTGTGTTCATGGCTGCATTTTTCAAATCCATTTCGATGAAGAAACTCTCAATCTTACTTGTACCATGCTCTTGGAGCCTGTTTCAACCCATAGAGAGCCTTTCTCAACTTCAAAACTTTATGCTCTTCTTTTTTCCGAACATACCCTTCTGGTTGTTCCACATATACTGCCTCTGTCAATTCCCCATTTAGAAAAGCACTTTTGACGTCTAGCTGAAATACAACCCAACCCCTTTGAGCTGCTACTGCCAAGAGAAGTCTTATGGTATCCCATCGAGCTACAAGTGCAAACACTTCACTGTAGTCAATTCCATATCGCTGAGCATAGCCTTTTACCACTAGGCGTGCTTTGCATTTATCCACCTCTCCCTTCTCATTTAACTTTGTTTTGTAAATCCATTTAACACCAATTTTCTTGACCCCATTTGGTGGATTCACTAGTTCCCACGTTTTATTCTTTTCAATGGCCTCTATTTCTAAGTCCATTGCATCTCTCCATTTCTTTTGTGTTACAGCTTCCTTAAAATAAACTGGATCATCAGTCACCATAAAGCATGTATCTTCTTCATCAACTACTGCCTCTTGCACATAATCATCCATCCACCTAGGTGTTTTTCTCAATCTTCCCTTTGCTTCATCCACAACATCATTCCCAGTCATCTCAGAAAATTCATTATCAATCTGCTCTAATGCATTACCTAGGCTATGGGCATATTATGGAATCTGACCATCATCTTTAATTTCCAGTGTTTCAACTCTCGATTCTAGTTCAGTTTCATCTCTCGGTTCTAGTCCAGTTTCATCTCTATCTTCCTCCACAGATTCCTCATCATAATCACTAATTTCTCCATTAAGATCATCAACCCAACTAAACACATCATTTCTCACATTATCATCACTAATTTCCCAATCCCAGCCTACACTTTCATCACACACCACATCCCTACTAACAATTACCCTATTAATTTTGGGATCATACAGCCTATAGGCTTTGGTTTCTTCACTCACCCCCACAAAAACACATTCATGACTTCTCTCATCTAGCTTTGTTCTTCCTCTATCCGATACATGCACATGTGCAACACAACCAAAAACCCTAAAGTAGTCAATATTAGGCTTAACTCCACTCCAACATTCTTCAGGAGTCATTTCTTTCAAAGCCACAGTAGGGCTTCTATTTAGAACATGTATTCCCCCATTTTGCACGTCGAGGCCAAAACAGTTTTGGCATTTTCATTTCGGCTAACAAACATCTAACCATGTTTAATAGGGTTCTATTTTTACGTTCTGTCACTCCATTACTGTTGAGGAGTGTAGGCAGTCGTAAGTTGCCTTTTAATACCATTCTTAACACAAAAATCATTGAATTCTTTGGAGGTAAATTCACCTCCTCGAGTCCCGTTCTTAAACAACATATTTCACTCTTTACTTCCTTTTCTACATAACCTTTAAACACCTTAAACATGCTAAAAGCTTCACTTTTTTTCAGCTAAAAGATAAATCCACCCTTTTCTACTGAAATCATCTATTAAGCACAGTATATACCTCTTGTAGCTGCTTGAGGTTGGTGTAATTGGGCCACATAAATCTGCATGTATGAGCTGCAATCTTCTTGAGGCTCTCCATTGGCTCTTCTTGGGAATATTAGTTCTATGTTGCTTTCCACGATGGCACACAGTACATATTCCACCATTTGCTTGCAATGAAGGCAGTCCCCTGACCAGTTGCTTATTCCCCAAAACCTCAAGGCTTTTATTCCCCACATGCCCATAGCGCTTGTGCCACAAATCTGTCGATTCTTCTTCACTGTTTTTCAAGCATATTATGCTTTGAGGTATCATGGTGGCTTGCAAAATGAACATTCTATTAGCTGTCATAATTGTTTGCATGATCAATCCCCTCTTGGGATGATAAATTTTGCAACAATTGTCCTTAATAACAATGGCCAATCCTCTTTCTTGCAGTTGCCCGATGCTCGACAAAGCTGTTCTTAAGCTCGAGTATGAAGAACACATCCTTGATTTTTTGTGTTAACCCTTTAATCTTCAGTCTAATAATCCCCTTTCCCATCACCATAATCTTTTCACCATTACCCAGCTTGACTGTGCGCTTTGAATTTCTCATCCATTTCAATGAACCAGCTCTTATTCCCCAGTCATGTGGTTGGAACACCCTCGAGTCCGAAAACCACCCATTATCCCGATCGAGTCAATTTTTCTTGCACATACGCCATTAACGAGTAATTCCTCCTCTTCTTCTACTTTTGCATAATTTGCATTCTTACGCAAACTAGGACATTCATACTGAAAATGTCCTAGTTTGTGACATTTATAGCATTCCACGGTGGCTTTGTTTGAAGCTTTGTGCGCCCTTTGCCACGTCCCACCTCTCCGACTCACTCTTCCCCTACCTCTTCCGGGTCTTTCTTCATAAGTCACCTTGAGAACTTGTTCTTCTTCTACTTGATTTTTCATGCGTTGTTCATGCACTAGCGATGCTGCTCTGCAATTCATCTATAGTCATTGTGGTCATGTTGTTTGATTCCTCAATCGAACATACCACGGTTAAATTCTCGAGTCATCGATCGAAGAATCTTCTCGAGTGATCATAGTTTCATTCAAATTTTCTCCATGAGCCTTCATCACATTAGCTATAGACAAAACCCTAGAAAAATAGGCATTCACGGTCTCACCTTCTTTCATACGAAGAACTTCAAAATCGCATCTCAAGGGACTGCAATTGAGCTCTCTTCACTCTTGTTGAACCTTGGAATTTACGCTTCATGGAATTTCAAATTGCTCCAGCAAAGCTTACGTCAAGAATCGTCTCCAACACTTCTCGTTCAATCGCTTTATACGGAAGGTTCTTTGCCTTCAAATCCTTCAAATTGTTGTCTTCTTGTGCCTTCTTTAGTTGAGCATCTGTGAGCTTATGAGTTTCAGCCACTATTGAAGATAACAAAGGTGTTTCTCCTCCAATCTTCACCTCGGTGCCGTGTTCTACAACCATCCAATACTCCTTGGATCGAAGTAGATTTTCCATCATCTCAGCCCAGTGATCGTAATGCCCAACAAATTTCGGCACATACCCACTACTGTTTCCCTCTGCCATTGACAACAATTTCTCTCTTCCTCTCTTTTGCTCTCTCTCAAAGACGAAGGTCTTTCTCTCGTGAACCAACACACTGAATGTGTTTCTCTCTTTTTCTCGTGCACGATAAAAACAATTTCTCACGACAATTTCTCACGAGAAAATCACTTTCTCACGAAAAACTCAATTTCTCACGAGAAAACAATTTCTCCTTCTCTCTCTTACACTCTCTCACACTCTCTCCCGCGCCTTTTAAGAGGCTCTGATACCAATTGATATTTTCCAATGGTATTTCCGTGTGTAGTATAAAGTAAAGTTTTGGCTTATATAGCCAATACAATTGAAATCACCACATCATCCACATGTTGGAGATTCTGGTATATAAAAGCAAAACAGAAAAAAACAAATTGAAAACAAATAACAAACTAATAACCAATGAAATAGAATATTAATAGTGCTAACATCTCGCACTCTTCCGTTGTAATCATCTTTTAGCAACATAAATAGCGCTAGCATTTCTTGATAGCCTAAAGTGTCCGGGTCAGTTTTTCTTATTAGATTTAAAGAGGGTTTATTTATTTATTTATTAATATTTGAGTCCTAAGGGGGTCAGTTTTATTTTTTTTGGTTGAATAAGTTTTACTAAATGGGTGGAGAAATATCACTGAATCACCATATGGAAGCATGGAGATTGCTGTGCTAATTTTTCCATAGAAGGACTTTCTTTCATTTACTTGAATGCCTGTAAGCAAAACGACACAAAAATCAAATGGCTATAAAATGGATCCTTTGCTTGTACGAAAGCTTACATGAATTGGCCTCGGAGAAAAAATAGTTTTTATTTTGTATTAATGGCAATGGACGAAATTCCATACTTGTTCAGATTCATGTTGATTTATGGTCTGGTTTTGTCACTCCTCACAAGCACTTACATGTTTCTGGTCTGGTGTTTGATGCATCTCCATCTAATAAGAATACAGATGAACTGAACGTGCGACGATCGCTAGTACGGATTTAGCTAAAGAAGCCACATGTTTCAATTTCCATATATTTTTCTCCCATATATTTTTCCACCACCACTTGTCAAGTTCCAAATCCATTTTCATTAACCATCTAGATGATACAGTTGTACAAGTTTGAGATTCAGGGTTTGCTTCCTGTAGTCTTACATTCGAACCTATAGTTATTAATATAATAATTGATTTATATAGTCATTAATTTTAGGGTCCATGAAATTAATCGAGATGCTCATAATTGGCCGAACACCCAATTAACCAAAAAAAAATTCATTTCCTTTTTCATAAACCATCCCTTTAGCATTTTCTTTCAGTGGCCCCTAAACCCATGTGATCCATTCATGTTTTTTATGGCATGGCAGACATACCACCACCGTCACCGTCCTGTTATCCCTTGTACAAAATCTAATTTCGTGAGCTTGAGCAATGCTCATGGCTATAGCATGACTCTGAGCTCGCAATAGAGCATATTGCAATATCATCTCTATAATTTCGCGCACTTGTGTAGTGCTCATGTGAAATTTTAATATCGGCCGGCACTACTAAAAAGAGGGGGAATCGGTTGCTAAAAAATATTAGCAACAGAATTTGCATCGGACATTGTCCGATATAAATATGTTGTTGCTAATTTATCTGCAACGGATTATTTACTGAAAATAAATTAGTAATGAAAAATCCATTACTAAATTTCGTTGTTAATTTAAATGAGAAATGCAAAATGCATCCCACGCATCTAACCAACTCACATTGCTAAATTTTTCTCTTGCTCTGCTCAACTTTATCTGTGAGAGCTCACTATTTTTTGTTTGTTGGTTATCATTCCATATCAAAGTTTATTATAAAAACATGTGATGAAAATCTTACTGTTTTTAATATGGAATAACAAGGTATATATAAACTCTTTGTACTAAAAAAAGTTGATTTTATTTACTAATATGGAATAAAAACTTTCGAAATAACTTTTACTACACTATTGGTTTGAGATTTCCTGTCCTAGAAATCGGCTCGAATAATACATTGACTTGGAAATGATAGTCTATGTAGTGAGATTTCAATATATAGACTTAGAAAAAAATCAAATAAGGCTGCCGAGAACGCTAGCTTACCATTTCCATTTCCATTTCCATTTCCATTTCCATTTCCACCTCCCATTCCATGAATTTAATTCCCATTCTAAGAAGTCAACTAATAAGGTAGTGATGTACCCCCAACTCCTGGACACAAGACTAATTATTGCATTTATAATAAATAATAGTGTTTTTTTACTTAAAATTATATTAAAATAATAAATATTTTAGTAAATATTTCTTACTTATTAATCACCAACACCACCTGCATCCTTGTTGACAGGTTACAGCTAACCAATTAAAGATTGTAAGTTCCCGTTTTCTTTGACAAATCATTCACACGCTCTCTGATCACCTTCCTCTAAAAAGCACAATCATCTTAAGTTTCGACATAGGTAGGCAGCCGAACAATAGAAATGGAAATCAATTCCTACTTGTTGGCGTGCATTCTTTTTCATATGAAGCTACTGTCACAAACCAGTTGCACGGTTAATGTTTCAATACGTCGACCACCACAACCACAACCACCAATGACGCCTGGTCATCGAGGACCTCCTCCTCCTCCTCCGTGACGACCACTACCATCAAAAGTCATGATGTCCATCATCCTAGTCTTCCTTCACCACAAAAAAACATTACCACCACCATATACCTATGCTAGCCCTCTTTACCCTCCACCACCACAACGTAATTACTAATATCAAAGTTGCCTCCACCTTCATCGCAGTATTCTTGGCTCTCCTTCCTCAAAATAGGTTTTTTTTTTAATATTTGAGTCCAAAGGGGAACAGTTTTATTTTTTTGGTTGAATAAGTTTTACTAAATGGGTGGAGAAATATCATTGAATCACAATATGGAAGCATAGAGGTGGCTGTGCTAATTTTTCCATAGATGGACTTTCTTTCATTGACTTGAAAGTCTGTAAACAGAACGACACAAAAATCAAGTGGCTAATAAGAATACAGGTGAGCTGAACGTGCGACGATCGCTAGAACGGTTTTAGCTAAAGAAGCCACACGTTCCAATTAAGCCACATTCCCATTCCCATGTATTTTTCTCCCAGATATTTTTCCACCACCAATTGTCAAGCTCCAAATCCATTTCCATTAACCATTAGGTGACTAGGGGTACAAACTTGGAATTCAGGGGTTTGCTCCTTCTATGATTTTAGGTTCGAGTTCTATGGTTGCTAATATGATAGCCATTAGAGACTTACATAATCGTTAACTTCAGGACTCGTGGGATTAGTAGATTCCTGACGAAGATACAATCAAAGCGATGGAAGACTTCTATACAGAAATTCATGATTCTGCTCCGGAAGAGTTCTAAACGAAATGAACCTTCGGGATTGAAGTTGTACTATATTGTGGGATTCAAGTGAGCCTCGATGCAGCTGAAAGTATGGAGTTTGATGGCCACTTTGCCATCTCTTGTGGCTGTATGCTAATTTAGTTTGTCAGGTGTCCGAAAAATATTGTCATGTAAATCTCTTACATAAAGCAGACACTACAACTAGAGATGGAGCTTTACAATTATTTAATTTTAATAATTATTTACATTTTTTCTACCCCCCCAATGCATCTTATAGAAACCATTTATCTGCCATATTTCTTAGTTAATTTGATGAAACTTTTCCTTAATGTCCATAATTTAAGAAATTTTACTGACATTTACCCCCTTTCTATTGTAATTATAATTTCAGCACATTAAATTATTGAATATAGTTCCTACGCATTAACTACATAATATAGACTATAAACTCTGAATCTATTCCATGTAGTTCATGTATATAAAATACTGGCCAAATATGTAGTAAATATTTCTTACAAAGTGATGAGCGAAAGTTATGGGATTTGACCATAAAATTCATAGATGATTTCTTTGGTTATTTTTATTTTAAGGATGAAGTTTTAAATTTAGTTATTGATTTGCATAATCATTTACAATTTTTGTATCTTCCTTTAATGCATCTTATAAAAATTATTTATCCATTATATATTTCTTTGTTTCTTTAATGAAACTATTTCTCAAGATTTTTTAATAAAGGCATTTTAACTTCAAATTTATTCAACGATCGATAAAAAATGAATGATGGAGAAGGAATTGAAAGCACCAAAACAATATCGTAAGCATATGTGGGTGGGCCGAAGTTGATGATCATCTGCGGTAAGTGAGCAAGCTTGAACTGATTTTGCATTAATTAATTAGGATTTGGATACACCATGTCCCCCAAAAACATGGTGTGATGGCAAAAAAATTATGATCTGTACAACAAGTCTCAAGTTCATGTCAGGCGTATACCTTTTATAAGAGCCTGGAGCAACCGAAGTTTTACTCACTCACTTAGCACAATAAAATACATTTTTCAAGAAATGGAGTTTCCTCGCATAAAAAAAGAGTTTCCTACGTGGCTGAACTGAAGTTCTTGATCATCAATTCCCTAAGACATTTAATAAAATATACATTAAAAAAAAAGGATTGCTTTGACGTTATGTTTTAAACTCTTTTTTAAATCTTGTATCATAAATCTTTTGTTGGTCAATTAAGAGTTTTAGTGACCATAATATTAAATATCAACTCCTCAAACAAGACATTTGATGAAGTTGTCTAGATATCTATCAATGGGCTTCCGTTGTTCTCGCCATACCGAAGCCATCTTTAGAGGCCCCATTTGCTAGGATCATCTCCAACCACGTACCTGTCACTCTGTTTTTCCACCGCGTCAATTTCTTTTTTCTTGTTATTTTTATTTTTATTTTGGATAAACTTAGAGAATAACCAAAAAAATGAATTATGAAACATATTAGAAGGTTAAAGCCTGTAGAAAAAAATCCTTCCGATTCCCTCATATCCTTTTCAAGATAGAACTTTCCACCATTAGAAAGAAACTAAAGTAGCTCGGCGTTTTACTATTCAATACTGTTCATGTAAACTCATATGCACTGCAAACTGGATATATGATCCTCTGTTTCGACGTGCATACAATTGTAATTGTAAAACTTGCAATGCAAAGAGGGAAGGTTCATGGGCGATGTGCTGGCTGCTCAAATGTCAAACATTCACGCTGCGTATTTATTTTCATGTTGAGAAACGTGATTTGACCGGTGACAACTCCACTTTGACCTTTGTGGAAATCTCACCTGACTTCTCTAGATTTCTCTTTTCTTGATTCTATCTCTCGGGACTGTCCTCCCTTTTAATTATCATTTACTATCTCATCTTTGAAAACATAATTAATATATACTATAATCACACCATTGCCAACATCTCACTTTTATTGTATGGTTGGTATTGCAGTTTCAGTTATTTTTAAAAGTAATTTTTATTTAAATATATATTAAAATGATATTTAAAAAAAATAGTTTTGATATTAGCTCATTAAAATAATCTCAAAATACCGAATAAATTTAATTTAAATTTTAAAATAAAAAATTGTTTTTTCAGAAGTGCTTTTAAAATGCAACGTCAAACATCTCATTGGAGGTGTTTTACAATGTGTTTAAAAAGTATTTTAAAAAAATAAATTTTTTATTTTTATTTTAAATTAAATTAATTTCTTTGTGTTTTTAAGTTATTTTCATGTGCTAATATCTAAAATAATTTTTAAAATATATTAAAAAATTATTTTGATGCATTTCTGAATAAAAAAATCTATTAGATATTGCGATTCAAAAATATATTTGAAAAAATTTAAAAATTATTTATTTTTATTACAAAGAACGTAAAAGAGGTTCGTCATTCAGTGTTGTTCAAGACCCATTCGCACTGAAGACTGGATGTTTTCTTCGGTGCATCGCGCGCAGACGTTTGCCTCTTTCTTTTATTTTTTTAAATCTATGAACAATGTATTAACGAAACCACCCCTCGATAAAGACAAAAAACACAGTCGGTTTTAGGGGCTCAACGGTAATTGGCCGTTTTTGGTCCGGTCCGACCAGTTTTTTTTAATAATTACTTGCATAGTGCAATAACTATTTTGTCCCTCGAAAAGGACAAAAAACAGGCGTTGCAGGGAGGGGCGATCCTGTAATTAACCAATTTTTTATTTTATTTCTCGGTGATGTACTGTGGGCGCGTCTCCGGACGCACCGTCTGTTTCCGCGCCCACACGTCTTTCGGACGGCGCGTGCGGATTACTTCGTTGTCCAAAAACGCCCAAACGACATCTAGAATAATTTTCAGGCATGTTCTCTTCCATATGGTGCGGCGCATGTGACGATACAGTGTCCGTAGACGTGTCAATGGTCGTTTGAAATTCCCCCCCCCATTTCTCTCTCCTCCTGCGCAAGCTAACGTCAGCGCAGCTGTTTTTTGTCAAATTTCATTTCAGTCCCTGAATTGTCAATTTCGCTGGACAAATCAATAATCAAATGTAAATGTAAGATAGTATGTAACTTTAACGTTACAACTTACAACTTGTAACTGTTAGCTTATATATATATATAAATTAAAAATAAAAAATATATATATTATAAAAAATAATTGTTGCGTCAACTTTGATTTTATAAACAATAAAAATTATATTTTTTTTTTGTTTTTTAATTTTTTTCACATATATATATATATATTTAATTATATATCAACAGTATGACACCGAAACGACATCTCGGAAAGCTCCGAAACCGGAACGTTCCATTCCAATCGAAAAACCAGAACGGCGACCGGAACGATATTGACAACTATGATTCAGACAGAAGTATTTAAGGTCAATTTTGTTCCTTCCTACATGCAGCACTGAGATAAATACCTAACAAGTCGATGGTCAAGAGATCAATATCTTTATATTTTTTCCACAAAATATTCTATAGAGTTATTTTAATTTTATGACTATAATTACAAGCTCGACAAGTTGGTTTGATATTTTTAGAAACTTTGTTTTTTTGAAAAATTCATCTCCTAAATTGAATTAATTGATAATTAAATTTCACAATTTATTTTGATTTGTTTTTTTATATATATTATACGGGTTTTATTGCCCATTTTGCATGTTTATTATGCTAAGTTAGGTTGATCTAGATTGTTTTTTATTTAATCTTTTCATTTTTCTTAATATTGTACTTATTGAATAGGTTAATTTTGATTGATTATTGTAAATTCAATATATTCTGGTCTCAATTTTTGTTATTTTTACCAATCATATCTTCAAATCACATCAAAACAACCATTAAATAATTTATTTATTTCAATAAAAAACATACATGGATATTATATATATATTGAAAGAAATCTGATTGCGATTAGCAGTATAACGTGGGCTAAGGTAGTGTTGTTGTGGGCGTAGGGTCGCATTCAAAGCAAATCCATCAGTGGCGAAAGTGTGCCATTATGAAATAGCATTCCGTCTTTTGCATGGTTTGCTTTGCCGTAGAAGACAAAATTGCAGAACTGTGGCCGAGCCTTATAATAATTGGATTCCACGTCAGGAATTATGCCATTGGTCACGAGTGAGATGGTCAAGCTTCCATCCAAAATTAGCCACTCCGGACAATTTATATATTGATCCAAAACAAGATCAGGAATAATATGTTGATCCAAACACGTCTACTTCATCAGATATACTCCAAGTCCGGATAATTTATTTTAAGGAATTAAATGCTTGTAAAGTCAGCAAACTCACGCTGCAACAGAGCATTATTTAACAGCTGCACTGCTGAAACAGAAGCCGTTCATGCCGACGATGATCTGCGGTCGGGGCAGCTCTATAAACTTTTCATGGAAAAAAAAAACCAAAACCAAAATCAAATTCATAAAATGATTATCAATACAAATTAAAATGTAAATATTTTCAAAAAACCTTAATTACAGTAGAAATAATAAAAATTGGTGAGACCATAATTATTGTTAGAAAAAAATATTCCAATTTTTATTTTATTTTATAAGATTTATTACTCATATTATTATATTAAAATAATTTTAGAGGAATAATAGCAATTTTTTCCCCAAAAAACCTATTATATATATATATATATATATATATATATATATATATATATATATATATATATTAAGACGGTAATATTTAATAAATATAAAAAAATATAATTAGTCTGACGTATTTAAAAGAAAACAAAACTAACAAAAAATCATTATGATTATTTTGAATGTCTTATCTATAATAGTTAGAAAATCCAAGAATTAACAATATTAAGAAAAAAGAAATTAAAAAACAAAATAAATGACAAAATAAAAATAAATATTATTAGATTTTAAGAAATTGTTTGACCTGAAGGAAATAAAAAAAGAGAAATTATAATAATTATTAATTCTCAAATGATCACCAACACATATTATAATTTGAATAGTAAATAAAAAAACCTAATAACATTAGAAATAAAGAAAAACTGGAAACAAATACTAAGAGTATGTAGATATAAATATGGACAGAAATAAGAACTATGTATATGTATAAAAAAATAAAAGAATTAAAATAAAATTCAAGATTAAAAGTATAAGGGATAAAATGAAAAAAAAACATATGTAATAAATTTAATTTGAAGGAAAAAATTAAAATAAATCCAAACATTAATACTGATGAAATTAAATAATTTAAAACAAAACCGGAAATTTAAAGAATTAGGAACGAAATGAAACTTAAATCTAATGGAAGGATAAAATTGAAAAAAATCAAACTTTGATACCTAAAATATTAAGGATTTATAATAAATTTGCATGGAAGGATAAAATTGAAAAAAATCAAAACTTTGATACCAAAAATATTAAGGATTCCAGACCAATATGAAAATTCAAAGAATGAGGACCCAAATGAAACTGCAATATATAAACAATTTCAATTCAAGGATGAAATTGAAATAAATCAAAACCTATATAATAGAAATAAGGACCAAACAAAACGAAATTGACAATTCAGGGACTGAAATGAAATATGACAAAAAACAGTTGCGCTGACGACAGTTTGCGTAGGCAGGAAAGAGAAATGGAGTTGCAAAATTTAAACGACCATTGACATGTCTTCGACCACCGTACACTCACATGTGCCTCACCAAGTGGAATAGAGCATGTATGAAACTCATTCTAGACGGTGGTTGTGGATTTTGGGACGTTGTAATAAGCCGCACGTGCCGTCTGAACCGATCCGAACCAAACCGATCTGAAAATTGAGCACCACTTTTAAAGTCCCCAGTGCTTTGTCTCTTGATGAACAATATTGAATCGCGAGCTGTTTTAGCTTTTCTATAATAAAGTCAATCTCTTACCAAGTACCTTGGTAGCACTGCAGGGAAAGAAAAAAAAATGGACTCCAAGCATATATTTGGAGGAGCTGTAGCAGCTTTCTTGTTCGGGTTTGTTGTCCTGTACAGTTCAAGAAGGAGAGAGAAGATCAAAGCTTCAGAGAAAACTCCAACCAAGAAAAATTTGAAAAGCTCTGGAAATGGAGTGTGCAGATCAAATTTTGCTGGAAATACTGATGTGATCATCGTAGGTGCTGGTGTTGCTGGTTCAGCTCTTGCTTATGCTCTCGCAAAGGTAATTACCTCTTCCACAATGGTAAAAGAGTTAATTCTAAGTGCCTGATTCAAAGACAAGAACCTAGTAAACAGAACTATTGCTGCTCTGTGTGCGATAAGCAACTTCAACCTTGTCTTCTCCGGCAACTGCAGGATGGGTGGCGCGTGCATGTCATTGAAAGAGACTTGACTGAGCCCGACAGAATTGTTGGTGAGTTCCTGCAGGCCGGGGGTTGCATTAAATTGGCCGAGTTAGGTCTTGAAGGTGAAGAATTACTAGCTGTAGAGATTTTGTTGAACATACTTTCCGTTGAATTAATCAACAACCACTCTTATTACCAACATTTCGTGTGGTAACAGACTGTCTAGATGGGTCTGATTCTCAGACAGTCTTCAGTTTCGCTGCTGTTCACAAAGATGGGAAAAGAGGTGCAATTTCATTTCCCTCCAATTCGAGTGCCAGAGGCTTTCACTATGGCCGCTTCGTTCAAAAACTGCGTGAAAAAGCTGCATCTCTTCCCAAGTATATATTCGTCCTTTCCCATCTTTCCCAACACATCACTCGTTCAAATACTTTTATCAGTATAATTTCATTATGTGAAGATTTCTCTCTCTCAGATTTCTTTGATCTTTATCCAGTGTTAATCTCGAGCAAGGAACTGTAACATCTCTTGTCGAAGAAAATGGCAGCATCAAAGGTGTGCTATACAAAACAAAGGGAGGTCAGGAGGTAGCAGCTTCAGCTTCACTCACAATAGTATGTGATGGCTGTTTTTCAAATTTGCGAAGCAATCTCTGCAATCCAAAGGTGAAAATCTTGCATTAAATTAAGATTTCGCAGATAAAGATATAGTCCTGTAGATATACCTTGTAGGTGAATCTCCATCAATGGTTTTATATTACTCCTTCAAATACATAAAGTTTTTTGAACTTAAAGCTTGCACTGACCATGATTACTTTCGGCTTAATTAGTATGAATATGATTAGTTAGAATGAGAGTTCTAAGATTCAAACCTGTGCCTGTTTGGTCATTGAGACTTTGATACATGTCAAAAAACTAATTCAATCCAACAACAGTTTAATATTACTCTCTAACACATGGTCATTACATTTCTTGCAGATTGAAGTCCCATCCTACTCTGTCGGTTTGGTCCTGGAAGATTATAATCTTCCATATGCAAATCGTGCCTACTTTATTTTGAAGGATACAATTTCCATAACTTATCCTATTAGCAGCAAAGAAATTCGTTGTTTAGTTGATGTACCTGGCCCGAAACAACCTTCTATTTCCACTGGTGAAATGGCAAGCTACTTGAAAACAGTGGTGGCACCTCAAGTATGTATAGTTGCTTGACATAATGTTAATGAACTGAAGCTTATTCTGATTAATTTATAGAGACTCCTTGATCATGAATCTGTTGTTAATAATATCAGAAAGCAAAATGAAAAATGTCTCATGATGATAGTCTAAGACCACATTTTAGCACTTTTGACTATGATTAGATGAATTAGAGGTTGCATCCAGACATGGTCAATTACAGACTTTGACGTAAAGTTTCATATTGTCCAGTTATACTCTATTAAGCATATTTTCTATAGCTATGGTTCCTTAATCATGAATTTGTTGTTAATAATATCAAAAAGTCTGATAATATTTCAGCATCTTTGCTAGTTCTTTTTATATATGTTTGAACTAATGCAGAAATTTGCACATTTCAGATGCCAGATGAGCTATACAATGCTTTCATATGTGCGATTGATAAGGGAAACATAAGAACAATGCCAAACAGAATCATGCCTGCGTCTTCCTATCCAACCCCTGGTGCATTTCTGATAGGTGATTCGTTGAATATGCGCCATTCTGTAACAGGAGGAGGAATGACTGTGGGACTTTCTGATGTTGTCCTACTGCGAGATCTTCTTAGGCCTCTGAACGATCTTAGCAATGCAGCTTCCATTAGCAAATATCTCGAGTCCTTTTGCGTTCTGCGTAAGGTATCAGCACTTAGCAATGCAGCTTCCATTTGCAAAAAATTGAACTGGAATTGCCTATAGAAACATCATGTTTCAAGCATTGCTGAGTGAAACACAAAATAACTATATTTCTATGCGGTCTGTAGATGATAATAACTTAATATTGGATGCAGCCAACAGCATTTGCAATAAATACATTGGCAAGCACACTACACACAGTATTCTCTTCATCGGATGAGGACCCAGCAAGGAAGGAAATGAAAGAAGCATTCTTCAATTATTTGAGCCTTGGAGGCGTGTTCTCAGATGGACTGATGGCTCTTATGTCTGGTCTAAACCCTGATCCGTTAAGCTTAGTTTTCCACTGCTTTGCCATGCTTGCCTATGCTGTTGGCAGCTTACTGCTTCCATTTCCTACACCAAAACGCATGTGTATTGCAGCTAGACTAATTTTGGTCTGTATCTCCAGCTTTCATTACTTTTACTATCAGAAACTTATCTGTTTGACCTTTTTACACTCACCGTGAGTTTCCTAGACAAACTTAAATTTTTATTTTTATTTTTGTCATCTTTCAGGTTGGATCAGGCATCATCTTCCCTATACTGAAGGCAGAAGGAATTAGAGCAACATTCTTCCCGGCAACCATGCCAGCTTACTATAGAACTCCTCCTGCTCAATCCACTGATCATAGAGAAACAGGAAAATAGTATATTTTATTGGTAAAGGAACCAATTCTTATCAGCTGAATTTATGAAGCATGAGGTACAACATGAACAGACATGAAACAATCCTCATGGTGTACCACATGAACATATTAGATCTCTATTGTATTTTGAGTTTTCAATAATAATAAGAATAATAATAATAATAATATAAAATGTTGTTTTTAAAGGTGATGAATCCATTCAATTAAATAACATCGAGAAAGGGTTTTGATAGTTTTTACACGCAAACATGTAAGAGCTTTGTCTTCACGATTTGACTCCAGAAATTGTCATCCAATTCTAGATGAAATATATGTAGTAGACAAATTAAATTCTTTAATACAAATAATAAATAAACAGAGCAATCAATAAACTAAAAGAAGAGGAAGCTATAAGGTTTATTTGTTATATTCAGGGTAGAGCAGGTGAGAGAGTTTTGGTAATATCCCACTAGGAAACTCCTTTTCACCACATCCAATAATTCAAAAATACCTAAGGTTGGATAAACATTCCATGCCTTAAGGCATCTTTTCAAGTGAGGTTCCATAAAGATCTGAACTCTTCAGTGTCGCCCACAATCAATGAGCAATAATGCAGTGAGAGACACCAAATCAGAGACAGATTCTGACGATTTCTCAATACCTGTCTAAGATAGATCGAGGACCTTAAGCCCATGCAATTCCTCGAAAAATAAATCTACAAGAACACCAACCAATCATTTTGACAAAGCAATAGAGTTGATAGATTTGGACACATTGGTGAATGGCTAGAAGGAATTTTTTTAAATTTGTTTTGCATTAGTGAAACTATCTTCAAATTCTCCGTCCACTCCTCTGCATCTAGCAGTTCTTTTAATTGTACACCAGATTTAACAATGACATGAGAGTTCTCTTGCAATATGTGGATGGCCATGTCTCTAATCAAGTAATGCATCTTGACACATCTTCTATAATCATACTCCCTATGAACACTTTCCAATAAGCAGACATATTGAAGTCTATTTAACATTGTCAAATGCATCTTGCCTCCTCCTCCTTCCTTTAATTATTCCCTCATCGATCAAATAACCTATCAGCTCCTCCCTTTCAATCATATGATCTTCAGGAAATAATGCACAGTATAAGAGACATTGTTTTAGTGCTAACCCATAATCTAACCGATCATAACTAACCCTCAATACCTTGAATACCTTCTCTTCCATGTCCATAAATTTCAATTCTCTTAATTTCTTCAATGTAGTCCTCCACTCAGGCAGGTCCTCCACTCCCTTCAAGCTGCTTGCAATTGTAATAATTCTCAGTGGCAAAGCAGCACATTCCCTTGCAAAAACTTTTGCAATTCCTTCCATTTCATTTGAAAGTGCTATGTGACATCCAAGATTCTCCTTGAACAAAGTCCAAGATTCTCCCTCCAAAAGGGGCTTCACTTCGATTTTTGTGTTGGCAATCAATCTGAGCACAAACTGTTTGTGATCAAGTTGTCCAAATCAACTTGCATCCTTTTAACGAGGAATGAATTCCCACATCATGTAGCTCAAAATTGTTCCACAAATCATCTAAAATGAGAATCCATTTTTGTTTCTTCCTTAGTTTTTCTGACAATTTGGCAGCTCTATGCTTATCATCATCCTCGCTTGAAAGGTCTAGATCATGGCAATAAGATTCTGCAATCTATTAATGCTGAAATCTTGAGACACAATCACCCACCAAGCATGATCACAAATATCTAGTCTTCGTATAAGCTCATTATGAATATGTTACAGTAATGTTGTTTTACCAACGCCCCCCATCCTGTAAATGGCAATGGTTGAGACTTCATAATCCTTTAACTGAGACCATATCCCTTGGTATTCTCTTCAAATGCTTGACCCACTTGCTTATTGCTAGTAGGAAATGGAACACCTCTAGTCTCACTTGTGTTGTGTCTAAGTATTCTAGAAGATGTAGCTCCTGCACCAGGTTCCACATCCTCTTCATCCAGCATTAAATAGGTATTGTTTTCATTCAGCTTCTGCATCCTCAAAAAGATCTGATGCCAAGTACCATCAACAAGTTGATCCACCATATTTGTTCCTTGTGCTGCTTCTCCTCTCATGAGCATCAACTCCGAGTCTCCAAGGTGAGACACTTCTATCCACATGCTGAAAAGATCCTTCACCTGTGTTTTCCATGCCTTGAACTCACACTTGCATCCTTCCAGCATCCCATGCCAGATTACCATGTACTGCATTATCTTGTTCTTGTGGAAAGGTGAAAATGGCATAATCATTAACATTGCTTGAACTTGGTATGCTTTTTATGTCTTTTGTTGCCACCATGCATAGCTAGAAATGCTGCTTTTTGAACCTCTTTAGGCACCTGACCACAAATGCCAACTCCATGCCCCGTCTCTTCTGAAAAATGCCATTTGATCCTCGAAATGGAAGTGTTCTTGGCAAATAAATGCCCACAGAACTTACACTTCATTATTTCATCATTCATATCTTCAACATAATTCCAAAACAGATCATTTGGTCTAACCATTTTGTCCTACATAAAAAAGGGTCAAAATATTGAATAAAAATTAATGAAAAAGGAAAGGTTGAAACTAGAATAATAGGTTAAAAACAACAAAGAAACTAAAAAGAAAGAATAATGAATCCAGGGTTAACATGGGGTCAATTTAGCAAGAACTCCATAAGGCATGGAATGTTTCCAAAGTTTATCATTAGAATTTCTACAGCTTGTGTTGTACTTGAAAGATTCAAACCAGAGTTACATGTGGAAAACAAAATGAAGAAGATGGAGTATATATAATTTACCTGGATTCAGGTTGTGTAGAAGAATGTATGGTTTAAAAATACGGAGGAGGTTGCAAGATGTTGAGCTCCAGGTGATTCGATTCAATCAGTGAAGGAAGCACTGATCATCACAAAGGAAATTGGGAAATCAATGTGTTAAGGAACCATCTCACCTAAAAGCTTAAGCTGATAGGTGAGGTCCTATAATATGATTTATATTATTCTCTAAACCCCCCCACAAGTGAAAGCCATTTGGGCTTGAAACCTACACAGGCCCATATTACCTTGTGCTTGATTTTTATCAAATAGAATGGGGGGGGGGGTGAGATTTGAACTCGTGACTGCTGGGTCAACAAGGTTCTGATACCATATTAAGGAACCATCTCATCTAAAAACTTAAGCTAATAGGTGAGATTTCATAATATAATTTATATTATTTTCTAACACAATATCAAGGAATGATAGGAAGGAAGTTCCTAGAAAGGAAGCCACAAACTTTACCTCCCAAAGTTGCTTTACACCTCTAGTTTGCTTTTCTTTTGTCTAATTGAAAATTTCAACAAAAGAATAGAAGCTAATTGCTGACTGAGTTGACGTGTGGACCCACCTTATTGTTGAAAATTTGAAAAAGTTGGTCTGAAAATATAAGATCCTGAAGCTTAGCTTCACGAGATGCAATTACTATGCTAGGATGGATGCCTCCCCCTCCTCCCCCATCAACGTTAAGGATTGCTGCAAATTATTGACTGTCATTAGCATTAAGAGTAGTGCTTAGTGGTTGCATTCGGTGTCATAAGAGAAGAATATATATATAAAAAAACTAAGATATTTATTAATAAAGCAAAGTGACTAATAGAAAAAAGTACTCCAATTCTACAAGCAGCAAAGCATTTATAACCCCTTGCACATATCTGATATTTTTATTTTATTGAATAATTCAATTCGAAGTTCAATTCCCAAAATGAAGGTATAAATAATTAAATCAACATTAAACCAAATTCTAACTCTTTAAAAAAATTATCCACCACTTTTAAATATGTAAATGATTATCCCTCTTACAAAAATATAATGATAACAGTATATTCAAGGAGCAAAGAAATAATTAAATCAATATAGATAAATAAATGATTAAACCAAATTTTATTTTTTTATTTTTAATTTTAATAATAGTTCTATTCTTTCTATCCCAAGAAACAAAGAATGCTAGTTTCATTCAACAAGATTCTAAAGCCCATATTTAGATATATTAGCAGAAAGGACTAAAACCCTATAAACTAGCCCAACAAATCATACCAAGAAAAGCAGAAGCCAGAAAGTTTTCTCCATCTGGCTAAGAAATGCAGCATGCCCACATGGAATTATGATGCGAACCTTATGCTCACGTGGTCACGCAACCCACAACTAAAAATGAGATCTGATCCCGGAAAGCCAAAATAGGTATGATAGGAGTGTGACACAATGGAAACCTGCCCCAAGGCACCAGCACTATTGGAATGAGTAGAATGACGCTATGAAGCCAGTCAATCTTTGATAAGTCGGATTCAATTCATTCAAGAACTAAAAAATGCAAGAATCACTCTCACACATAAACTGAAAAGTTCAGAATTAAAATTAAGCAATGGCTGCCGAAATTAGGGTTACATGAGTTTAAATAGTTCTTAAAAAATAACCCTAATGGACCTCTTATGTGGACTTAAAAGAGGTCCAATCAAAACTGACCCAAAATCCTAAATTCAGCAGCCCGCTTGTAATCATCTTTTCTAGGCTTATATCCCAGCCCAAATCTTTGTTCTGCAGCTTTCCACTTTGTTACACCAATCCACTCGACTTTCCTTTTTTCTGCATCAAATCAGGCAGGAATCTCATGCTTTAAAAGGCTTTTAGCAACTATTTTGGTGGCCTCTAAGATCCCTGGTTTTCTTATTATAGTATTCTCAGGCACCCACTCGGTATTCACAACCTAGAACGCATGCAGGTTTCCATCCATACAATCTTCAGCTTTGATGAAAGGTACCGCCACATTTTTCAGCATCGATATAGTCTTTTTGGCCTTAATGATAACCAGGACACCATTGGCAATGTACTTCAAACATTGATGTAGCGAGGAGGTGACCGCTCCTGCAGAATGTATCCATGGCCTTCCTAACAACATACTTAAGGAAAAGTGGATATCCATTACTTCAAGGGTTACTAGAAAAACTTATGGACCCACGACTAGTTGAACTTTGATCTACCCTAACACTTACTTTGGTGAACCATCATATGCTCTAGTCGTCATCACACTTGGCTGTATATGGGAGGGATCCACCGGCATCTCATTCAGCATATGCCTTGGCAATACATTAAGAGCTTAGCCATTATCTATGAGAACTTTACCAATGGGACAATCTTTGCATCGGGCCGTGATATATAAAGGCTTGTTATGTCCAGTTCCTTCAGCATCAAGTTCATCTTTGGTGAAATATAAATAATTTGAAGCATGGATCCTTCCTACTAGATGCTCCATAGTCCTTTGTTCAATATCCTTAGGTACGTATGCCTCGTTCAATACCTTTTTCAAAGCATTGCACTGTGGCTCAGAACTGAGGATTAATGACATGATGGAGATCTTGGCAGGGGTCTTTTTCAACTAGTCCACTACACAATATTCACTATGCTTCATCAACTTTAGAAACTCATTCGTTTCTTCCTCCCTCACCGGTTTATTAACCTCCAACTCTTTTTCAAACTCGATTGCCTCTTTTCCCATAGCTTTTTTTTGTTTTTCTAACTCCTCGGGTGTGAAGCAGTGACCACTCCGGGTTAGCCCGCTTATCTCAGTTTGGAAAAAAGACAAAGGAGTTTCAACATTCGAGGTAGAAACATATTTGTCAGGCATAGCCCTATAGTCGGCTTCCTTGGCATATGAGGGCTTAGCTAACACCAACTTTGAAAATCCATTAGCTATTGATTGGATCCTAAACTTCTCTATCATCATTATCCCTCCATTGTCCTCCGTAGCCTCAATCCTTAATTCCTCTAAAGTAAGCATTCTTGCCACCTTTTGATGAAACTCAATGCATTCATCAATGTGATGCCTTTTTTTGTCATGGAATGGGCAAAAGTCATTCTCCACCATGTTGCATTCAGTTGATTCCTCCAAGTGTCCGGACTGCACCAACATATTGTATAGTCTGGTCATGGTCAGTTTTAGAGCCCTTTCTTTGTTATCAACTTCCAACGCATTTACCTCACTACTTCCTGCAGCATGCTTGGGCAAGGGATTTGAATTCACATTGGGTTGATCCTCAAAAGTGACCCATCCGATCTTGATCAGCTGCAATATCCTCCTCTTAAAAGCTGCATAGGTTTCAATGCCATGACCTGCATTTCCAGCATGGTATTCACAAGTCAGCTAGGGGTTGTGCCAGACAGGGAAAGGTTGTTGCATAGGTGGTAATATGCCCACTACTTAATAACTAGGCATATAATTTATGTAAGGTTATAGGCAAAGGTGGTAGTTTTTCTTCTGGTTGTTGATAAGTCTCTCATTTGGTAATTATTTTGGCTATTTGCGGGGAACTTTGTGTGAAAAGGATGGTTTGGGACGGAAGGTTTGGAAAAGTTGAAACTGGTGGTTTGGGGGGTAGGTGTTTGGTAACTTCTACCTTTCCCTCTATGTCTATCTTCTAGGTTATTTACCTCAACTTCCCTCTTCTTCCTAACAAAACCCCCCTTCTCTATGGGTTCCATAATTCTCCTACTTCGGATTCCTTGCTCAATCCTCTCAGTGATTCGCATTACATCGTAGAAATGTTGGGTTGAGCTACCCATAAGATGCTCATACTATGGGGCCCTAAGGTATTAGCAAATAGGGTCACCATTTCTGTCTCTAATAGTGATTGTTGTACATTGATAGCTTAGTCCCGCCACCTCTGGGCATAAGCCCTTATGGACTCTTGAGATCCTTTCTCCATGGCAATCAAACTAGTTCTATTAGGAGCAATCTCAAGATTAAACCTGTATTGCTTAAAAAAGCATCTGCCAAGTCTGTCCACTTTTTAATCCTTATGTTATCCAATCGCATATACCAGTTGAGGGCCGACCCTGTTAGGCTATCGTGGAAGAAATATATTAACATTTTATCATCGTGGATAACCTTCGCCATCTTGTTATAGTAGGAATGAAGATGATTCTTTGGGCATTCTATCCCGGTATACTTGATAAATTACGGCACCCTAAACTTTCGCGGTATCACGATATTAGGCACCAAACATGCTTCGGCTGCCCTAACTAGGTCAGATAGATCATTCCCTTCAACTGCTCTGATGTTTTCTTCTAGTGCAATCCACTTATCATATACTACGTGGTTAGAGAATCTGACGTCTTATGGGTCCTCAGTTGTTAAATCCATTGTAATAGGAATTTGGATGGGCCAAGTAGGTTGAGGATGCTTCTTTGGTGAACTTGTCCTGATAATCTGAGGTGCCACAGGGCTTTGAATTGCCGACAACGCTTCATCAGTTTGAGTTGACATTCCTTCTCCATCCCTTGTTCTTAACACCTTCTCGAGCAAACTGGCTAACCGTGTCACGTCACTTTGAACAACTTCGAGCTCTTTTTGGTACTGGGATTCTGACTTTGTCCATTCTTCGTTTTCCATCTTTCTTCTTAACCGAGTGTTGTGGATTTTAGAAGGGGGACCTATGTTTCATAGTTGAGATGTATGCACAAATTTATAAGAATATGTATGGTACAATGCATGTTTGTGATAAAATGCTTTGCATAATGGTTATGGATGCATTTCCCTTGTGAACGATTAATAACCAACACTTCATAAACATGGGTTTTCGAGTCGTTGCTTGAGTCATATTCACCAAGAGACAGATTTTGCATAAGAGATGGGTTAACGCCCTTTTCATTAATGTTGGATAAGCTTACTACATTTTTGGAAACATAGAGAGGAAAAGAAAATTAATCTACTTCTTCTACCACCTCTTTGGCCAAGGGTAGGAAAGCAAAACTGCGGTTCTCAATTTTCTCCAAGAAGGTGTCGGTCTCAGCTAAACTTCGACGGTAGCGGATGATATCTCTTCCTACATTCTGTGCATTGATTCTAATGATCCGAGCATGCCCAACAGCTTCATCTATCTTGGTCATCTTTTGTATGAGCAACATATTGGTTTTGTTCAACGAAGTATTGTTGGCATCGATTTGATCCTTGTGTTTTTCTATTACTGCTAGTTTCTCGTCCAATTTCTTGTCCAGATACTTCACCTTTTCTCTTTCTTTGCTACGCTTTATCCCTAGAGTTCTTATCTGCTTTTCCTTAACTGTCAACTCTGCTTCAATAACTTCCTCTTTTACGGACCCCATCGAGCGATTATCCAACATTACATACTTCTTATACAAATCTTCATATTTTTCAATTTTGTCCATCAACTCGCACTGAACTTCAGCAAATTTCTCTTGGTAATATTCTATGCTCTCTTGGCATTCATTATGTTCGGTCTTCAATGCATCGAGTTTAGAGCAACTTTGCATCCACTTCAGATTCATCTCTGCTAATTCTTTCTCAATTCCCAACCTAACATTCTTCTCCTCATCCAACTTTAACTCAAGCTTGGTTATCCTCGCATCTTTAGACTGCATTTGCTCATCTAAAAATGCTCTCCTCTTGTCTCCTTCCACCAACATTTCCTCCATTATTACCTTGTCTTTTCTGCTTTTGCTCAATTCTATTTGAAGCTTTTGTATCTGTCTTCTCAATTCCTCTTCATTGTCAACCTTTTTCGTTTTACCAGGCTTTTCTTCAGTTTAGGGAGACTTGCCTTCTTCAATAATCGTGGTTAAAGCAACTAAGTCTCTCCATCTTGCATACCCCTCAGTCGTACTGGATCATCCAAATCTTTTATTTCCACCAAAACTAGATATTTCCAATCTTGTCTGATGACCTCCAAAGCTTCTTGTGCAATGGGATCCTTAAATAAACCAAAGAACTGAGCAATTCCCATGGTCCTTGGAACAAACATGCCCCCATGTTGCCTTACAATAAAAGGAGCATAACTTACATAGCCAGTAATCCCTACCAATGGAACCCAGTGTCTTTGCCCGCAACTCATTAGGACATTCACTACTTTGACCTAAGGGGCTTTCCATTTGAAACCACTACTAGGTAAAACTTTTAACTTCTCTACCCAACTTTGGTTGTCTAGATCTCCCCATTCTTCTTCCTCTACTATCCTCAATGGTTTTTGGTTGAACCACCAAAAATTATTAAAAACAGGTTTTTTGTTTCAATATGGCTAACCATCCAGATATACAGCAACTGCGTGCAACATCTCATTACTCCTTTTCCAGCTCTTCTACAATGATTAAGTGTTATGATGGTTTCAGCTAAAATAGACGCCATTGGATTGATATGTGTATTCTCATATTCCACATAAGCAGCAGCAACTTCCAAGCTTATTATTCCTATTTGACTTGGGAACAACACGAGGCCAAATATGCCTAAGGCAATCAATCTCTGTTTTTTTTATTCAGACTTTTTTTCTAGTTCAGATTCTAGCATTTCTCATTTCAGACCAACAACATTCTTGATTGGTGATAGCCTCATAGCATCGCTTTTAAGGCAGTCTCCTTCAGTCAACTATGACAATTCAGAATTTTTCCCATATTCCATGATGGAAAGTTTAGTAGTGATGGCCATTTCATTCACAAGACTTGCAAATCAAAATTCCTTTTTAGGGTTTTTCTTTTTATGCAAAAAGATATTATGGAGCATACACCTTAAAGAGAGGTTCTAGTTCCTTTACATGAGACACATGGTAGGTTTACTACTTTGTCTCTAAAGAGGGTCTCTTGTTGTCCCAGTGATCAACTTCGTAAAGGCGATATGGAGTTTAGCAGATAGCGGGATGGTACGTATTCCAATCACTACCAGTCTAAACACTCAGCAAAGAGTTGGGGTTTACACAAACTTAAACCTTGACTCAAGTCATAGGTAAGCTGCTAGTCCCCCACTTAACTTAAAGTTTAATGTGTGTGCTCACAAATAGATAAAAATAATAAAAGTGATGCATGACAAGGTATATTATGATATGCATGCTAAAGACTTTGAAAAAAATAAACCATTCATAGCAACCAAAAAAAAATCAACAATACCAAGCATAAACAAACAAATTACCAAGCCTACTCCAAGGGTCCCTAGTGGAGTCGTCATCCTGTCGCACCCTCCGTGAGAGCGCGGCGTCGCGGCGACCCTCCCCGTGAACGGGGAGGGTGCGACACCTTCAATATATAAATACATCATGTCAATATAGATTGACTATAACTACTTAACCAAAAAGGGCTAAATTGACATTGTTGGAAACTTTGGAGCTAACATTAAAAGACTTCATAGGGACTGAAGTGAGGTTGTTTGTAAGCGTTAGGGCCTAAATATTTTGTATCTTTTACTTTAGAGCAAGGTTGTCAAATTTGTTTTGGTTGGTGTTTTGTTTTTTCAATTGAAATGAAATGTTCTGGTTTTGGAGTGTTTTGGCGTGTCGTTTCGGGGTTGTACTATTATGTATATATATATAATTAAATATATTAATTCACAAACAAAATTAGTTTGAATAAAAAAATCTTGTTTTCTATCTGAATGTTAAAAATAGATTATTCATTAAAATCAGAAATTTATTATAGTGATTTTATTTTAAAAAAAACAAGCTAAAGCTTGAATTATGGTTGCTAGGAAAAGAAATACACTTCCTTACCAATGTTCTCAGGATGCTGACTTCAGAGATCTAATCATACACAAATATATGTTAGAATAAAAAAATTTATGATGGAGATCCATACACTGACTTAAGAGAAACATTTGTGCAACTACTAGTCTTCTTGTATGGACCTAGCTAGATTTCATCTTCTAATTTATAATTTTGTACAATTATATGCCTCCTATAATTTAACACCACCCTGTATTTCAGCTCCTTTATAATTTATGCAATTCAACACCTAACTGACCATTAACCCTTAAGTTTTCTTTAACTGGACATTTAATTATACCATTGATTTAAACCAATTGGATCCCCATAGTTAGATGCATTTTATAAATTGGTCCTTGTTGTTGAATTTATGCAATTCAACACCTAACTGACCATTAACCCTTAAGATTCTTTAACTGGCCAATTAATTTCACCATTGATTTAAACCAATTGGATCCCCATAGTTAGATGCATTTTATAAATTGGTCCTTGTTGTTGAATTTGTTAACTTTTACCCCTAATTGATCTTAAACTTTGATTTTCTTGTAATTTTTCCCATGATTTTCATCAGTTGACATGGTAAAAATTAAATGTGATCTACTAAAATTTCAATCTTTTTATGTAAGCCCAAATTAAATTCTCAAACTTAATGTTTCACCAATTAAACCCCTAATAAATTTTTTTTGATGTATTTAAACTATAACTATGTCCTTGCACCTAATTAAATCATTCAATTGCACCCAAATATTTCTTTAACAGAATCAAACTTTCATTTGGTCTATGATTAAATCAAATTAGCCTATTAAAACTTAAATTATGTCATCAGACTTAATTTGTTTTTGTTGATTTGTCTAATAACCATTTATTTTTACCTTGAACTTGCATTGTTTTTTCAGTCTTGGGCACAATTAGGTACAATTAGGCTATCGATTTCCTCTAAAATTTATGGTTTCAATTCTTCTTTATGTTAGTCCCCTTGCTAATATTATTTTGTATTTATTTTGCAAGGAAAATGGATGAATTTGGAGAATGACCCATAAATGGGTTATGACACTTTGTACCGGTAAGGGCTAATTGCAGTGATAAAAGCTTTAGAACAATCATCTACTAGAGAAGAAAATATACCAAAGAGAATTATAATTGAATTGGATGCTTCCAATGTGATCAATTACATGATTAGAGTCTAATATATCATAGAAATTCCTTGTGCTTTTCATCCATGCATCCATATTTTTTATAGGCTTGAGACTAGTAAAGTATTCACATATGTTGAGGGAGGGTAATAATGATGGGTTCTTGAATATAAAACATGGAGTCATAACAATAAAATAAAAGTATTTAGTGGTCCCTAAGATCCCGTTAGAAAAACCTCAAGATCTCATTTTCTTTTCCTTTGACTAATTCATTTAAGTTTTAGGTAGTCACAAATTACAAGTCATCCAATTATCCGACAATCAATAGCAATCCTTATCAATCATTAGTAAAAAATCTTCTAAATCCTTATTTAAGAGAGAGGGAATGCTTGGCCTGCAGTGCTAGCTTTCTGTTAAGTAACTTATATAGTTTTAAAGTCAAACGGACAACAACCTAAAAAATAAGAGGCATAATTTACTATGTATAGGGAAATATGAAAAACCCATAAATTTGTAAAATATCAATTTTCCGTTTCCCTTGAATAATACCCATGTATAAAAATTCAGAATAATTTTAAAAATTAACTTAATGAAGTCTTTACTTGATTTTTTTCTTCTAGAAATATAATCTCTATATTAAGTTCCTAATATGTTGGTCTAAATATAAACTTTAATTCTAATTGCATAGAATAAAAATTATTATTAATTCAATAATTGATTAATTTAACTGATGTTTCCTTTTGCTTGGTATTCCGAGTTGAGTTATGATGTAATTGTTTCCATGAGGTTGCATGGGCTATGGTTTGTGCTTCTTGTAGGATTTATAACTTTATGATTATCTTCCGGTTGTGAATTACCATTACATAAATAATTGTTTCTATTATTTTAATATATTCCATTAATTTTTTACCTTTATACACACACACATATACACACACACACACACATATATATATATGTGTGTGTGTGTGTGTATTCTTTAGATGTGACTTATTATCTTCCTTTCCATTCTTTTATTCTTATCTTCTTTAGTTTGCTTTCCTAACAATCTTCCAAACGGAGGATGAGCCACGAAGACTAGAACCAAAGAAATCAATCCCCACTCTTTTTCCTCAAAAAAATGGTAAATATTTGTAAATAAATGGTTAAATCTGATAAAAAAAATCATGATTAAATAAAAAATAATTCTGCCTTAACTGCCAAATCACTTACAACTATGTACATATGAAATTATGCATTCAAATCAAGCAATCAATCCCAAAGAGAAAACAAAAATTTATCGTTTTCTGTGTCTATTATTCACACCCCCACCCCACTCCCCTGTAAACTTGAAACTTAACAGGCATGATGAAGACACTAGGAGCCACCATTAAGCAGAAAGTGTGACCGTTTTTTCCAAAGTAATAGACTGCAGCAAACTTTATAACCACAAAATGACTGCTATCGTTGTCGTATACTGATTTTGACTATGCAAATAACGTCAAGGTTGTAGGGCTTGCTTATATCATGATTCTGCAACGTTAAGTTGTTTCTATTCATCATTTAAATGATGAGGGGACATCACACAGAATTCTTGGACTCATGGTTTAAATTAAAAGGTTCGCTCATCTTTTAGATCATAAGTAATCGAAATGTTTGGATCAAGAGGTTGTCAATATGATGTAGAACACACTACGGAAGAACCACACGTCACAGAGGAACCCTAAAAGGCAAGGACTCTAAAAGGAAAGAAGCCCTGATGTAACCTCCAATTGGCAAACAGCAAGATTCCTTATTTCCGATTGCACTATTTTTACTGCTTAAAGCTAGGACTAGATTTACGTTTGTCAGCGTCAATTTATCTAATTTTCTATTATTTACTATTTTCTCATAAGTGCTGATTACAGTAGTTGTAATATTGGCCGCTTACTAATGAAAAGGACACTGATTTGTTTTTGAATAAAGATTAGTCTTCTTTTATCACTATCATAGCTGGTGGATTCGAGCATCTTGCTATAACTAGAGGCGGTATCCTTTCGTTCAGTTTTCCGCCATATTGTCCTAAGAGACGTGATATGATGGCTAAAAACTTGAGATCTGTAACTATTATACAAGTTTCAATCTTATTTGTAGCTCTACTCAATCAAAAATCTTGATCATGTCTATCTCTAACCTAACTTATCCAATCAAGTATCCAGGATATTCACGCTTAAATAATGTGTCTATCTCTTACGAATGTTAAAATCATTTGTGATCAATTATGCTTAGGAATTTTAAAATCAGAGTATTCGTATTATTAGTATTATATTTTTATTCCATTATGTTTTTATATTAAAGGATATGCAATAGCCTTCTAACATGAATTTTAATGAATAAAATTAAATATTTTAAATATCTATTTTTTATTTTTATTTTTGAGAGTTTTAATTTATAATAAATTTTTGTTTTTATTTGTTATTTGCTGTATTTATTGGTACAAGAGCTGATTTGTTCTACACTACCATTTATAAGCCAAGTTCTTTTAAAAAGGTTACAAATTATAGATTAAAGAGAGAGTTATAACGTGTCGCTTAACACTGTAGCACTAGACGCAGAATACTCTGGATTATAATAGTGTAATTACTATTTTGCCCCTCAGTGCATTAAAATTTAAGCCTTGGCCTCAAGGGTATTTTTGACTTTTCCATAGGATCGGTTGACATTCTCTTATTGTTTGTGGGTATATTTGTCTTTTTCGAGTTTTTTGTACAGTAAAACTATGTTTTGACCTTTACCAGCAAAAAACAAAAAGTTGACTACTAGGTGGTATTTTTGAATTTTTACATTGTTGTGCATAGTAAAATAACTATTTTACCTCAAATAAGACAAAAATCAAGAGTTGCGGCGCAGGTGCTTATGGTCTTACAAATGTTTCTAAGTAATACAAATATTGATATACCCTCAGAAAAGACAAAAAACAAGAGTTGATTCTAGTGGTATATAGATAATTTTACATTTTGTTATTATTTTTTTTGTAGAACACTGTCGGCACATCAGCCGGATGCGTTGATGGTTTTCTTGCTGACGCTCTTTTCAGTTGGAGCGTGCAGCATGGTTAGGTCATGAAAAATATTCATTTGGCGTCTCCCCGAATACACCACCACGTCCTCTTCCACATTGTGATGTGCATGTCATCTCACAATGGCCAAAAACATGACAGTGGTGAGTTGTTCTTTTTTTGCATTAAGAGCAGGGATGACAGCAGGAAGAACTGTTTTAAGGTATGTAAGCTCTGATACCAACTTGAAACAAGGATTTGAAATAGGTTTTGAATGTGATGCCCTAGTATGGCAATTCCTCTATTATTTATATAAAGTAGGGCATTGTACATATGTTATGGTGTACCCTATTACACAAGATAAATCTATACAAGAGTATTTCCTATATTACAACACATCCCATAATAAAAATAAATTTAACTTCCCTCACTCTCAGAATTGTAACAGAACTCTACTTCCCTTTCCTCCTGTCTCCCACAGAATTGTAATAGTTTGGGCAGTTGGTTTGTGAGGTGGCAAACCAGGGAAGTTACAAAGCAGTTACAGAGCAGTTACGAGGGAGTGGGCTGCTGTGTCCTGCTTTAGTGGATCTGGCTAGAGGCAGTTTTCTTATGTAACTTCCATTGTATTATGTGTATAAATAAGTGTCTAAAACGAGTAGCATGTAGAGAGGAGGAAGTAGAGACTTCATTTGTGCATAGCACTCACATATTTGAATTGTTTCCTTTATTAAAGAGATCAATAAAGGTTGGGAAAGGGTTCCTGTAAAGCTTGTTGTGAACTTATCTAACTTGTTCTTCTGGTGTGTTCTACTTGTCAATTAACTTGGGAAAGGGGGGAAAACCTCTTGGTGGGGAAACACTTGGTTACTAGATAAACACGAGAATAATTGGTGAGGAAAGATTAAGTGTAGCAAGGTGCTAGGCTGCCGCACGGGTTGATTTGTGGGGCGTAAAATTGACCCCGTGTCACCATGTATGCCCACAATTCCTACATCTTCTGTTTTCTTACATCTGAAGTCAAAAATGTTGTCAGAAAGGGGATCAATACCTGCTAGGAGATCAGGAACATTTAAGCACTTGGGATCCAATCTGCTCAACACATTCTTGATAATCTCTTGGATAAATTTTGCTTCGTCCCTATTCATAGAAAAAAAAGTCATTAAAAGCGAGACAATCAAGTCTGTTAAAAAACAGAATTCATTGTTTCACCTTGTAAAATCGAATGGATAAAGACTCCATAAATGTGAGAAAGTGAATCTCAAAGAGAAAAGCCATACTTATTTTCCATATCATTGGGATTCCATACAGATATATTTCCAGCCTCCTTAGGAGCTTTTCTGCACTCCTTCACCTTCTCTTTAAAACGTTCTTCATGTTTATCAAATGCTTCTGCAAAATTGCCAGTCTATTTTCTCACATCTGAAGGGTCAATGTCGTAGAATATAGGAAGAAAAATCTGAGCAGTTTTCCTCTTTTTGCGCGTAAGAATCTCCACAAGTTCATTAAGACACCATGTAGAAGAAGCATATCCTTTCGATAAGACAGCCATGAATATCATGGATTCTTGAATTGCCTTGAGGAGGTGTTTGGAAATTTCTTCTCCTCTAGGAAGTTCATCCTCATCTCAAAAAGTGTGGATTCTTGCTTGGAACAAGGCAGTATAAAGATGATATGTAAATGTCTTGTGAGTATCTTCTCCTCTAAAGCTCAAGAAGACATCAGAGGCCCTTCTGTTTAAGAAACTATCTCACCTAAAAGCTCAAGCTATTAGGTAAGGTCCCAGAATATGATTTATATATTCTCTAACACACCCTCTCAAGTGAGCTCTTTGGGCTTGAAACTTGTACATGCTCATACTACATTGGCTTGATTTTTATGAAATAGAATGGGGGTGGTGAGATTCGAACTCGTGACCGCTAGGTCAACAATACTCTGATACCATGTTAAAAAACCATTTCACCTAAAAACTTAAGCTATTAGGTGAGACCCCAGAATATGATTTATATTATTCTCTAATACTTCTATGTAGATCGAGAAGACTCTAGCTCAGTCATGGCAGCTGCAAAACTTAAGAAAGTAAGGCCCAATCAATGACCAATGGACAATTGCACAAGGTATCTACTCTCTTGCAAATAGTAGCAATAGATAAACAAAGAGCTAGTTGTGAAATTACAACAATCTCCAAAGAAGTTAGCTGAAGAGTAAACCAAGGATATGGAATTTGAGTTTAATTGTATTCTTTATATATAGGATAAATGATATGTTTTCTATTCATTTGCAGGAGAAAGCGCCTCGAAACTAGGAAATTCGAGTGGAAATTTTACAATTCACGAGGCTTAATTATTTTTAGTAAATGTGCAATCAAAATTAAAATAATTTAATCACTTAAAACAATTCAAAACTAAGATTTTTTTACGTGAAAAACACGATATAAGAAAAACTACAATAACATAATCCATCTATCAACCTCCACTATCAACAAATAATAAGCTCACAAGTGTTCTTTCTTATTGATAACTAAGGACTATAACAAGATCACAATCCATCCATTAACTTCCACTATCAACCAATAATATAATAAGCTCACGTGTTTTTCCTTATTTATAAATAAAAATTATATGTATATCATCAAAAATAATATATTCTTGTAATATAACAAGATTAAAAAAGAGTTTAAGAAAATCTCACTTTCAATCTTCAAACAAACCATAAAGAATGAAGAGTGACACGTCTAAACATGTTAAAATTTCAACCCGATCCAAGAGCTACAATTTTTTTAAAAAAGTAGACTACTCAAGCTATCTCCTTTGGTTTTTCTTTGTATTTTTATATCTTGAAAATACATTTAGTTTTTTAATTTCATGAATTAAAATGTGTGGTGTTCTATTATCATATACACAACAATAATTTACAGTCAGTGCAAGTAAGAAAAAATAGTAGACTCTATGATAAGGCATGTTTGAGAGTGTGGTTGAGCTTGCTTTTCAAAGTGTTTTTCATTCAAAAAAGTATCATAATGATAGTTGTTTAATTTTCAAAAATTATTTTTAATATCAGAACATCAAAATGATATAAAAACACCAAAAAAAGCTAAATTTAAAGTAAAAAATAACTTTCATTTTTTTCATTTAGTTTAGAATTATTTTCTATTCAATATCATTGAACTTTCCTATTTTTCTATTTTTATAAAACAATTTTCCATTTCATTTTATTTAAATATTTTTTTATATTCACTATCATTAAACTTTTCTAACATCAAAAGAAAGTGTATCATGAAGTGACAATGTTTTCATGGCAAGGATATGTTACTTAAGGGATTGATTGATCAACATGTCAAAATTAGGGACTATAGTGTTGGTTTCTTTTTTATAAAACCAACTAAACCCAATCCTCTGAAGAGTTTTTTATTTCAAATTTTAAAAGGCTAAGGAAGGTTTATATCCAAAAAGATCGATCAAAAGTGGTCAAAATCATGGGTCTAAGGCAATGTTCTTTCCAAGAGCACAAAGAACATAGCCCATAAACCCAGAAAATACTCGGCACTGCTTAACCATTAAAAATCCTAGAAATGGACCTTTTTTTTGCCTCCAAAACATGTTTTCTTTATCCAAACATGTCACAACATCATACACAAATATGTTAGAATAAAAAAAACTAACAAAAAAAATTAAAGCATCAAAATCAAGCATGGAATACGAAATCCAAAAACTAACATCCTAAAATAGCTTATATATTTATGCAACATGGATTCAAAATTATTTTTTGAATCCATTTTGTGCATGGGCAAGTTTAAAAAGTTAAGGATAGATACCATTGCACTAAACATGCATAACTCAAACTAAACCAAAGCTTTTAACAACATTTATATATCAAAAGAATAGCTTTAAATACATTAAAACATAAAAAAAACCTTATAAGAACTTTATCAAACATAAATCAAAGCAACAAAAAGGTAAATGCAATAAAGCATCCAAAACATTTTTTGCTTCTACTTATAATTACAAACATTAAATAAAATGAATAATTAAAAAACAAAAGCATGCCACAAAGAATCTAGTTTTGGCTTGCTATGTATACATAGAACAAGTACTCTCTTTTGACTTTTATTTGGAAAGTTTTACTTCTCACAAGCTTACAAAAGCTTAAGATAATTTGTTTTTTTTTCTTTTGGATCTCTACCCTTATATTTATTATTTCTAGTACTCTTTTTTTCTTATCTTTTCTTAACTTTTTTTTCCTTTCCCTATTTCTCTTTTATTTTCTCATTGCCTGTATCCTTTGATCTTGACGGGGTATATATAAGGATTTTATAGGGTTTAGGATGTCTTCAATCCATTTCTGACCTTTTGATCTTGAGAGACATGTTGTATAACATTGATAGGAACCTCTTGAGGATTATTTTAGTGTGAAAAAAATGAAGAACACGTCGATTTTATACAATGATTTCATTATCAAAGCTAACTGAGTTGCCTATTTTTGTGGCTTTGTTGGAGATATCATGAGAAAATTATCACCTAAAATCACTGAAAGCTGGTAGAGGGGATGCATATCTTTTATTTGGATTTAATCTTGTTCAATTTAGAGGTTTGTAGCTCCATATTCATTTTCTCAAAATTACTAACTTAATCCACCAAAATTGTCAAACCAAGAATGCCCAAGTGCCAAACAACGTGAAGATTTACAATAAAGGATTCATTGATGATTTACAATCTAATGAAGATCTTAAAGTTTAATCTATTCGATAAACCTTAAAAGAATGGTTACAAGTGAGGAAGAGTGTTAAAATCTTCAATCCTATATAAAATATTGATATAAGAAAATTTAAGAATAATATATAAACTAAGAATAAATCACCACCATCAAAGCTCAAATCTTTTAAATAAAACTCAAACTCAATACATACCAAAATACACAGTAGATCCAACAGTACATACTTATAATACCCACGATTCACTGCTCGCTTTATTAAAATACATTCGACGATGACATTCATAGAGAGTTCCACCACGAACTCAAAGTAGGAATTCTACACCATTAATCACACAGAGGTGCTTGCTCGATAAATAATAAGGTGACATAATCTTTTAAACTTAATGGAATTGTGTAGGCATCGTCACCATTAGCATAAAAAGCATATGAAACTCGCACAAGGTTAACGAACTGTTGAAGGAGAAGCATTGGAGCTTTAGTTGGCCTCATGCAATCTTCATTGATATCCTTCCATGCAGCAGCGTTCATCTTTTGTATCTCTTCAATTGCTTTCTTCTCCGAGATGTTATATTGTTTCATGTAGCATTCAACACCAGATGCACAGTCTCCCCTCTTTTGTTCATCCTACAATTATACAAACGACATTATAATTGTTAGAAAAGAGACTTCACATGAAAGGTGTCTAAACACAAAGAAATTGAGAAGAATAGTCGTGAGTTGAACCTTGGTTCAAATTTTTTATGCACAAAAATAATTGAAATATCCAGTAAACTATTAAGTTAAAATAATATCTTTTCACTTAAAAGATAAAATTTGTAAATAATATTCAAAATTGGTTCCTTGCTTATAAAGATGTGGGAGTACAACTCTCGATGTATCTAGTACTTTTTCTATTTTTAAGAATTCAGACATCGTACCTCATGGCCCACTACGTCATTCATCAAACGACAGATCATCTTTGCAGCTTTAATAATTTTTGGATTACTTTTTAGCCATTCATACTCCTCCACTCCTGCTACTTCTTCCAATCCAAGAAAGGATGCTCCCATAATTACCCCAGAAGCACTTGTGGCTAATCCATTGAGCACATACTCATCGAATGTTGGGACATGGCATTTATCTGCCCACTCCGCCTCCGCGTGATAGCCTCTCACCAATTCTTTGAACTAATAGCATGCAGATAAAACAAAGATTGTGAGGTAAAACCGATGCAATATTTCAATTAATATCTGGAAAAATATTATGCTAGAAATAGTAAAAGAATGCACGAGACTGGAAAAATATTCATACTGCCTCCTTCACATAATACGAGGCATAGGATCTTCCTTGCCTTCCCATATCATTCTCAGTTTCGTTGAAAAGATTTAGAAGAGCTATATAAAGAGCTTTCATGTAATCGGCAGGTAGTTGATCAATAGCATTCTTGCTGCATCTGAAATTGTGACAGAAAATTACACGTCCTTTCCTCAACTTTTATGTTTATGAAATATTTAGAAGAGAAAGACGTACTATGAGGTAACAAGAAATAAACCTTTCAAATGCATCAGTAAAATGTTGTAGTTCCTTAAAAGATGCATGTGCATCATATGTATCATCTACCAGTGATACAAATTTTGTATATTTCGAGGCCATCATCCGAGAGAAAGCATATTGAGGCTCGAAATGGATTCCATTTACCCAGAAATAGATCTCTACAATTCTATCTCTTGCATATTGAAGCTCCTCAGCAAAATTTAAATCATTCCACCACCTAAATTGTAAATAGAAACCGAGTAAATAAATTCCAGTAGAAACTTAGTCTCATTCGAACTTGAACGAAAAAATACCTCGAGAGAATGGATAGCTCTTGTTTGTGCAGTAACTGAACTCGATTGAAATCTATCTTAGCGAACTTGAGTAAAGTGTCATTGCGAGACTCATCTTCTTCGTAGAAAGAGATGTATTTTCTGGCTTCAATTCTTGGTAAACCTTTGTGAAAGGGCCGGGTCAAAGCATTCCTAATATGGTCTCCTAGACGTGGGCTTGATTGCATAGCCAAAGACTCCAGGTTTGCCTTTGTGAAACCATGGGCTTCATCCAGTATCTGTTCTCCATGCACACTTAAAAATGAAGCTTCATACAAGCTCAGGGTGCCTTTCACATCGTTGATCATAGTTTTCTTAAACTCTCCATTGGTGTCCTTGAACTTTTCGAACACAACTGATTCATAAAAGCATACTTCACATTATAGTAGATTTTCAAAAGATGTTAGTGGATAATGAAAGATTGTATTTTCCAAAGATAAATTATAAGATGTTATCTTAGTAGGAGATGCAAACTATAAGGAGAAGGAGCAAAAGTATGCACTCACCACAAGGCATTTTGAATCCATGCTGTCTCAGTACACGAAATAGTAGTGACAAAGTGTAGAGATCATAGTCGTGCTTCTCAAGAAGATTAGGAAGGTCATCAAAAATCTCTGTAAGGTTGTTTTCGATCTCGCTGTCAAAATGATATGACACACCAAGCCGACATAAAAGATTTATGAACTCAATATTTTGCACTGGATCCGCTTTGGATGTCATCAGCATGTCCTTCACATTTTCCTTCAACTCTTCTACTTGTCGGCTGTATGACTCGAATTCCTGCAATAAAATATTCAGTTAGCATGAATTGATAGCACGGAGTAAATCCTTAACGTGTTCTTGTTTTTTCAAAAAATGAAGTATAACTACTTTAACATCAAAATTCACCTGAGAGGAGTGACAACAAAAGACATTTAAAAAAGAGAGCGAAGTGATATATAATTAACAAAAAAAATAAAATTGTGAAACATCAGATTATAATCTAATTTAAAAGCTTATATTTAGTTTTTGAAACTTTTTTTTTCTTGATACTTAAAATCATTAAAAGAAAATTACACTGCTATACACATAGAGGAAAGGTAGCGTACTGTTTGTGGAAAGGAAAATGAAGCGAAGCTGCAACCCCACAAGGTTGGTGGGAAATTTCCACTTCGACGAGAATTGTTTTGTTGATTGGTGTTTGCTGCTAAATCTGCACCGATTTCCATTTTCTTGATGAAATGGAGACCAATAGTTTGATGCTCGAGTACCTAAATCATCAGAGGAAGGCTATTTATAGGGAAATAGCAAGACAATTCTATACCTTTTCTTGGATGATTGATGTTATTTTTCTAAATATTTTTTTTGCTCATAAATATATTCAATATATATATATATATATATATATATATTAAAAAGGTATTTAGAATCAAAGAAATCAATCCCCACGCTTTTTTTCTCAAAAATTGATACCTAACGTTTGACCCCATTTTGAAAATATTTAAAAAAACAATAAAAAAATTATTATTGCTAAAATTACGAAATCCTTGGTTTAGTATTGTATTATGTGCTTTCAATACTAGTTTAATGTTTGTGTTATTTGGTAATCTATGTTTAGTCCCTGTTAAGGAACCATCTCACCTAAAAATTTAAGTTTATAAGTTGGTCCTGCCTCCATGCTCACCTAAAAATTATGTGCTTTCCATAATATGATTTATATTATTCTCTAACATATCATCTCAAATAAAAACTCTTTGAGCTTGAAACGTGATCAACATGAACTAGCAAGGAAGAAGACGAATATAAGAGTCAAGCTCTTATGGGTCCTGGCTTTTTCTTTCATGTGAAGCACACGATGGTCCTATGAATGTCACGTGAGGCATTGATTTTATTATGGTGGAGATCCATACACCGCCGATATTTTTTTTTATGGTGGCTCTTACCATTGATTTCAACCAATTGGATCCCCATAGTTAGATGCATTTTATAAATTGGTCATTGTCATTGAATTTGTTAACAATTATCCCTAATTGACTTTAAACTTTGATTCTCTCGTAATTTTCCCATGATTTACATCAATTGATATGGTAAAAATTAAATGCATACTAAAATTTCAATCTTTTTATGCAAGCCCAAATTAAATTCAAACTTAATGTTTCACCATTTAAACCCCTAATAAAATTATTTTAACCTATTTAAACTATAACTATGTCCTTTCACCTAATTAAATCATTCAACTTCACCCAAAATAATTCTTTAACAGAATCAAACATTCACTTGGCCTATGATTAAATCAAATTGGCCTATTATAAATCAAATTATGCCATCAGAATTTATTTGTTTTTGGTGATCTGTCTAATAACCATTTATTTTTACCTTCAACTTAAATTATTTCTTTAGTCTTGGGCACAACTAGGTACAATCAGGGTATTGACTTCCTCCAAAATTTATGATTTCAATTCTCCTCGATTTCAATCCTTTTTTTGGACAAAAAAAGATGGATTAAAGTAGGGAATTGTACAAGAGGGCCTGCAAAACTCAGCCACTAAGGGGCCCCGAGCAGCAGGAAACAGCTAAGCCAAAAAGGCACCAAAGAAAGAAGAAAAAAAATACAAAGGCTGATACCTACGAGCCCCACTACGAGACAAAGACCAAATAAGGAAAACCAAAACAAAGGAGAGCCTTGGCCCTAGACCCAGCGACAGGCCACTCGGTCCTGCCAAAGACAACCCAAACGTAGCCGAAGAAACCCCCCAGCCCAGCAAGTAATCTTCTGCAAACCCACGGCCCCAGAAGAAGATCTCGGAGAAGAAGCCCACAAGGAAGAGGAAAAGGCCCCCTGACTTGCCCCCAACTGACTAGGCCAAGGAGGAGCCAAGGCCCACAAAAGCCAACACAGCCCAACAAGCAAGGCCTCCATAGGAGATGGGCTATAATTCCAGCATTCCTTCACTCTTACGGGGATTGGCTTCTTGTAATGAAGCAGCAAAATCCTCAATTGCATCATGGCTTCCTTAGATAGAGTGGCAGCTTCCTTGTGCTTGTTATTGAACACTCGCGCATTTCTTTCCTGCCAAAGGAAATAAACTGAGCTGGTGATAGCATGTCTCACCATCATGTGATCAAACTTCCCCTTGTGATGAAAATTGGATGCAACCCATTGCAAGTGACAGTCCCATCGCATGGGGGGAATAGCAATTCCCACCTTTGAAATTATGGCATTCCAGACCCTACTCGAATAGCTACACTGGAAAAACAAATGAGCATGAGTTTCAGGTCTTTCACCACACAACACACATAAATTTGAGGTGATCATGTTGGACACATGGGGCTTGTCCATCGTGGCCAAACGCCCTCTCGTTGCTAGCCAGAATATAAAGGAGATTCTCGGCACGTGGTCAGGGAACCATGCAAGATTAGCAATAATATTCAAAGGCTTTTTCTTTCTGATGTGGTTACACGCATAAGCAATGTTGAATCTTCCCTTAGAGTGACCTTTCCATTTAGTAGTATCTGCCCTGTCCATTTGGGGCTTGCACTTAATTTTATCCCAAATAGCATGCATCTCGAAGGGCCTGAGGGGAAATTCCAGTCCCCATTTCTGATAATACTTGCAACAGTTGCCGTCCAAGGAAGGCCAGTTGAAGCTAACATTCTCGCCGGCTTGGACCCATAAATACGGCTACTATCTGGAAGCCAATAATCAAACAAAAGAGAGGTGTTTTCACCATTGCCAATCTGCGACGTAAACATACCTCTATATCTGTCTCGACTAGCCAAGATTGTCTTCCAAGCCCAAGAGGATTTCCCCGTTATCGTAATCTCCCATAAACATCTTCCCTTGATGATCTCTCGGTGGACCCAAGATGACCAGATGGAAGATTTCTCTGCAAGAATCCTCCATAAATGCTTGCTAACCGCTGCTTGATTCCAATCCCGAAGCCTTTTAATCCCAAGCCCTCCCTCCTGCAAAGGAAGACAAAGCTGATCCCAGCTAACCTTGGCTCCTCCTCTAGACAGCGTTGCCCCACGCCAAAGGAAGGCTATAAGGGTGCTTTCAATGCTCTTTATGATCGAAACAGGAAGCACAAACATTGAAGACCAATAAACCTGCATGCAGAAGAGGGTGGATTTGATGAGCTACAACTGCCCAGCGTAGCTTAGAGATGCCGTCGTCCACAGCTTAATACGAGCAGTAATTTTATCCAACAACAGGACGCAATCACTTTTCGTTAGCCTCTTTGTCAACAAGGGAACTCCCAAGTATGTCACTGGGGGAGCCATTAGGTTGAAAGCTAGCATACTCTTTATATCCTCCTTCGTAGCCTCATTCACCCCGGACAGAAAAAGAGAACTTTTAGCATTATTTATGCTAAGCCCTGATTGAGTCGTGAAAGTTTCCAGCACTTCTTTGATGATTGAAACCGAAGCAACATATGCATGGCTGAACATAAGCAAATCGTCAGCAAAACAAAGGTGGGTGATTTTTGATTTCGCACATCTCCAGTGGTATTGAAAGCCCGGGTTAATAGTTGCCTCCTTGACCATCCCATTTAGCCCTTCCATGGCTAAGACAAATAGATAAGGGGACAAAGGGTCACCTTGCCGCAGCCCCTGTGTGGAATGAAACCAACCCTGAAGGGTCCCATTGATGCTCACCGAGAAGTAGGGTTTGCAGATACACGCCCTAATCCAGTTGATCATGTCCATAGGAATCCCAACTTGAGACAAGCCATCGAAAATAAAATCCCATCTCACTGTATCGAAGGCTTTCTTTAAATCAATTTTCATAGCACATCTCGGCTGACCATTAGGCAAGTGATACCCGTGCATGAGCTCTTGGGAGAGCAAAATGGCATTTGAAATTTGTCTTCGTGGGATGAACGCTGTCTGAGCAGGACCCACAATCACTTCAAGGGCTTTTTTCAACCTCTTGGCAATGACTTTAGAAATAGTGTTATACACCACGTTACTACAGGAGATAGGCCTGTAATCTTCCATACCACTTGGGTTCTCCACCTTCGGAATGAGCACTATCATGGCTGCGTTAATACACCTTGGCATGTCGCCATTACTGAAGAAGCTCTGGATGGCCTTAGCAATATGCCAACAATGCTTGAAGAAAAGAGCAGAGAAACCATCAGGCCCTGGAGATTTACCATCAGGAATCGAGAAGAGGGCTCTCTTTATCTCCTCCTCCGTAACTGGAGCTGCAAGCTCTTGCTGAACAGCAGTGGAGACGGGAGGAGTGAACCTGCCAGTACCCATTTCATGGGGATGAAAGGTTGTGGGAGCCATAATGCCCTTGTAGTACTGTACTACCAAATCCCCCAAACCCTTCTGATCATGAACAACTCGGCCATCATTATCCTTCAGACTGTGAATCTGATTTCTAGACTGGCGGTGCTTCACACTTTTGTGAAAAAAAGCTGTATTTTTATCCCCCAGCATTAGCCACTGAATTCTAGACTTCTGCTTATAGAAGGATTCCTCATCTTGTATTAGCTTGTGGTATTTGTGGGCTGCTTGTCTCTCTTCTGATTGGACCCTATCATTCAAAGGATCCCTGTCCAGGTGAGTCTGAGCCTGCTCCCAAGCTTCCCTAGCTTGCACCACTTTACCCGAGATATCCTGCCTGTGATGCTTGTGCCAATTCCTCAAGTGGGCTTTAACTTTGTTTAGCTTTGTGGTCAACTGAAACATGGCATTGCCCACTACCCAATCCTGCCAAACATTAGAGACAATGGGCAAGAAATCCTCCTGTTGGGTCTATAAGTTCAGGAATTTGAACTGCAAGGGTGGGGTGGCTTGCTTAGGGTGCAAATGCAAAACCATGGCACTATGATCTGACATGTTTCTAGGCTGGAAAATAGCTTGGGCACTCGGCCAAGCTAAGTTAAAGCCCAAATTACTGAGAACCCAGTCCAACTTCTTAAGAATCATGTTTTAAAAATCCTGCCCATTATGCCAAGTATATCTTAGCCCACTATAGGAAATAGAGTGCAATTGCGCAGCAAGAAGACAATCCCCAAAATCATTTTTATGCCCTGCCCATCTAACATCTCCCCCTTTACTATCATAAGCCTTAAGCGTGGCATTAAAATCCCCCATGAGCAGCCAACTTCTTTGACCTTGCCTAAAATTGTGCCTGCACAAATAAGCCCAAAGGTCTTGCCTATCTGTTGGGGTATTCATACCATACACAAAAGTGACCGTTAATCTCATGTTGCTTTTCAAATTCCTCACTTCACAAGTCATCCATTGCTGGGCCGAATGGATGCAATGGACATGGCATTTAGTAGAATCCCACCCAATAATAATTCTAGTGGTGTTACCCGAAGTCCCATTTGAAAAGAAATTCCACCCAGTCAAGTTCAAACCCCTCTGAACTTTCTCAACATTCTCATGCAAGACCTTAGTTTCTAGCATACCAACAATTTTCAAATTATTCCGCAAAATCCAATCATGGACTACTTTCTGTTTATTTGGGCCATTGAGACCCCTAATATTCCAAGAACCGAACATAAAAATTATTCATGGAAAAGGAAAAGCAAACTCGGGATTAGAGGCAGTGAACCTCCTTCCCCTTCTTCTTCCCTCCCTTTTTCTTCTTAACTTTTGTGTAAGCTAGAGAAGAATTCTCGCTGGTCTCATTGGTATCCACCACTGGGGAATCCCCACTCGACGTATCTCCTTCTCCAGTAATATTCTGACTTTGGAAAAAGGCCACCTTGTTGCCAATGCAACGCTAAGTCTCATGCCTATGTGGATGAACCACATCCTTTAGAGCAACATCATCCAATTCAACGAGCTCTAGGTCATGCCTAGTGTCCACGATCACTCCTTTACCCTTCGCACAGTTCTCCTTTACTGGTTGAGCCGTAGTGGGGCCTGCATTGTGATGAGAATTGGTGCCTTTCTTAGCTTTCCCCTGTTGAGTGTAGGCTGAGCTAGACTCCGTGTCTGTTGGGTTCTACTTGTTTTCACTCATGTTGCTAAGGTCCACAGTCTTCTCCTTTTCATTGATGTCCCGCAGGCATCCTCCCCGAGAAGGGTTCCCTCTAGAGCCCCTCCATCTATGGGAACCTTAACTGGTTCCACCTTCTCCACCATCTTGCACGAGTGGCCAAAGAGATTGCATGAGGCACATCGAGTTGGTTTCCACTCGTACTCCACCTCTATATGCAGTGGTTCCGTTGAGAGGGGTGTGATAATGTCAAAATTGTGCACAAAGGGCGTCCCTGCGTCCAGCTCAACACAGACTCTAGCAAAATCCAGCCGCAAGCAAGTGTAAGTAGATTCATCACAAGACAGTGGCTTACCAACCTTGCTTGCCACCAAGCTCAATCCCTTTCTTGACCATAAAGGGAACGGTAGCCCGTGGATTCTAATCCAAACTGGCAGCTTCGAAATTTTGTTCTTGTCAAACACAAAATGAGGGTGCCATTGCTGCAGAATAATTGCTTTTCCGCCAAACAACCACGGTCCCTTTTCCAGAATTTCTAACATTTGCTCTTCTTTTTGGAATCAAAAAATAATGAAGCCTGTGGCCGTAGTCATGACTGCCTCAAGGCCACACGACTTCCACACTCAGCTTGCAATGGAGTTTACCGCATGATAATTCATTTTATATCCGGGGAAAAATCCCACCATGCTCCTGTTCCATTGTTCAGCATGCTCAGTTAGTATGTCCTCCGTTATCTCCATTTGTTGCCCCCTGGCTGGTGGCGGTATGGGTCTAGCGTGAAGCGTGTGCTTGCATCTGTCACTTTAACTCTATCTGCCCAAGAGGATCCCGAGGCCTGGTTCATCTTTTGGTGAGGCTTTGCTGGTTTTTTGTTGTTCATGACTGTAGGTTGCGACTGATGCTAGGTTTTTTTAGGGTTTTGTTTAAGGGTGGCGCAGGTGCAGGATGACAAGATTCCTAGGTGAAATCCCAAGAACCGTTGGTTACTGTTACGATGGTAACCGGTTAAAGATGAGAGGTGGTAGGTGATTATTTTATGAGTATTTCGTGTTGGCTGAGTTTAAAAAAGAGGTTTGGCTTGAGATGGGGATTGAGGTGACCGGTCTTTTTTGTAGTTTGCAAACGGGGTGAGTGGATCTTTGGCTATCTTACAGGTGTATGGGTGTAGTGAAGGTTGGGGGTTGTGCTTGTCTATGGTGGTTTCGTGCCGGTGGCGGCATGCTGTGGGAGAGACATACTTTTGTATGGAAAAGGGTTTTTTAGAGAGGTTTGTCTCTATTTCAATCCCCCTGCTATTATTTTTTTTTTTTTGGAAGAAAAAGGGATGAATTTGGAGAATAACTAATAAATAGGTTATGAGACTTTATACCTGTAGGGATTAAGGATTCCAATTAATCAGAGCTAATTACAGTGATTAAAGCTTTAGAACAATCATCTACTAGAGAAGAAATACACGAAAGAGAATTATAATTGAATTGGATGATTCCAATGTGATCAATTACATGATTAGAGTCTAATATATCATAGAAATTCCATGTGTTTCATCCATGCATCCATATTTTCTATAAGCTTAAGACTAGTAAAGTATTCACATATGTTGGAGGGAGGGTAATCATGTTGGGTTCTTGAATATAAGACATGCAATGATAATGATAAAATAAAAGTATTTAGTGGTCCCTAAGATCCCATTAGAAAAATCTAGAGTTGGTTTGAGATTTATTACCTGAAAATCTCATCTTCTATTCCTTTGACTAATTTATTTAAGTTTTAGGTAGTCACAAATTACTAGTCATCCAATTATCCGACAATCAATAGTAATCCTCATCAATTATTAGTAAAAAATCTTCTAAATCCCTATTTAAGAGAGAGGGATTGCTTGGCCTATAGTGCAAGCTTTCTATTAAGTAACTTATATAGTTCTTAAGACAAACAGACAACAACCAAAAAATATAAGAGGTATAATTTACTATTTATAGGGTATATGAAAAACTTATAAATTTGTAAAATATCAATTTTCTCTTGAATAATACCCATGTATAAAAATTCAGAATAATTTAAAAATTAACTTAGTGAAGTTTTTACTTGATTTTTTTTTCTAGAAATATAATCTCTTTATTAAGTTCCTATATGTTAGTGTAAATATAAATTTTAATTTTAATTATAATTAAATAGAATAAAAATTATGATTAATTCAACAATTAATTAATTTAATTGATGTTTCCTTTTACTTGGTATTCGAGTTGAGTTATGATGTAATTGTTTCCATGAGGTTGCATGGGCTATGGTTTGTGCTTCTCGTACGATTTATAACTTTTTGATTATCTTTCCATTGTGAATTACCATGACATAAATAATTGTTCCTATTATTTTAATATATTCCATTATTTTTTTACCTTATCTATATATATATATATTCTTTAGATGTGACTTATTATCTTCCTTTCCATTCTTTTATGCTTATCTTCTTTAGTTTGCTTTCCTAAGAATCTTCCTAACGGAGGATAAGCCACCAAGACTAGAATCAATGAAATCAATCCCCACTCCTTTTCCTAAAACAAATGGTAAATATTTGTAAATAAATGGTTATATCTGATAAAAAAATCATGATTAATTCTAAAATAATTCTGCCTTAACTGCCAAATCACTTACAGCTATGTGCATAAGAAATTATGCATTCAAATCAATCAATCAATCCCAAAGAGAAAACAAAAATTTATCGTTTTCTGTGTCTATTATTCACACCCCCACCCCACTCCCATGTAAACTTGAAACTTAACATGCATGATGAAGATAGTTGGAGCTACCATTAAGCAGAAGTGCCCCCATCTTTCCAAAGTAATAGACTGCAGCAAACTTTATAACCACAAAATGACTGCTATCGTAGTCGTATACTGATTTTGAGAATGCAAATCACGTAATGGTTGTAGGGCTTGGTTATATCATGATTCTGCAACGGAACATAATGGTTTTTTCTTTTTATATCAAATGTAGATTACTATAATAAAAACTTATTATAATTAGTAAAGCAATTATAAAATAAAATAACATTAATGTTTCAATTATTTTCATGCAACCCTATAAAAAAAATCGGTGCAAATTCTGAGAAATATTCGTCATTTTCAACACATAGGATCTAAAAATAAGTAACGACACACATCACGACCCCAAAGAGATCATCTTGCCCCCTCTCTTCTTGATGAATACATGGATTACAATTTCAGCACCAGTGATTCTGAAACGTGGTTCTTTTTATTTCCACACTTGTCCGTTTTTGGTGCTTGGAAAATAAAACTGTTCCTTTTTTTTCTTAGACAAGAACTGTGACATGACATTACACAGCAAGTGGGCTTATGTTCAAAAAGATTTTATCGTTTTCTGGGTCGATGATACCCCCCCCCCCCCCCCGTTAAACTCCTTTAAACTTGTGGTTTGAATTCTGTCTTTCCGAAAATCAGATTCAAGATTGATGACAAACACTGTATAAGTTTCAATCTTATTTGTAACTCTACTCAATCAAAAATCTTGATCATGTCTATCTATAACCTAACTTATGTAATCAAGTTACCAGGTTATACATGCATTTCGATAGATACATTTCACGCTCAAATAATGTGTCACGATTTTCATATATATATATACACTAGCTATATTCCCACGCTTCGCCGCGGTCAGAACCATATTTTTTTCAACGCAAAAAATATTAATTATGTGAAATTTTTTATATTATAATATAAATTTGAGTAAAATAATAAATATGTGCATAATTCTACGGAGTGCATGTTTCCTATAAAATCAAGAAGATTCAGATACCTAAATTATCAAATTCACTATATTAGAATTAGTTCATTTAATAATCCAATTTAAATTAAACACAACAAACAAAATATAAATTTTGAAAACACCTACAATAATCAAATAACAAAAATAAATAGTTAATTTTCTATATATAAAAATAAGAAATCATCATTGAAAATTCATCCCTGCATTACCATTATTATCATGACTATAATAGTTAAAATTATTATGAACATTGTCCAAACAATTAAAATCATAATATTGTCCCAAAGAATAAAAAAAGATAAACATTTTTACAAAAAAAAACAATAAAAATAATCACTAAAATTATTATTATTATTAGTGCGCAAACAATGAAATCATAAAATCATTTGATCTGGAAAAAAAATAACAGAAAACACAAAAAAAAAACAAAGGGAAAAAGATAGCAATATTAATTTTAAAATGATCACCAACATAAATTAAAATTTCAGGATTAAATCGAATAAAAATAAAACCCAAAATAAAAAAAAAAAAAAAAAAACACTATAAACAAAAACAAAAGGTATATATGCATAAATAGGAATAAAAAATAAACATTGTCCAAGAAGGACCTAAAAACCAAAGGAATTAATATCAAATGAGCTTGGAATGAGAGGATGTCATCTATAGGTGAAAGACTTTGTTTATTAAAATCAGTGTTGTGTAATCAACCTCTCTATTACATGTTCTTGTTCAAAATACCATATAATGTTGCAAAGAAAATTGTCTCTTTGCAAAGACGATTCTTATGGAGTGGAGGTATGTATCTTGGGATGTTTTATTTCTACTGAAAGCTAGACGATTCTTATGGAGTGGGTTGTATTATGGCAAGAAATAAGGCTCTATGGTTCAAGTGGTTAAAAAGATATATCAATGAAAGCTCAATAACTTGGATAAGCTCTTACCCTTTCGGAGGGCAAAGCAGGACCTGCGTTGGGCCAGAAGTTTTTCCTGAGACCACAGAGTTTTATGATAATGGTGGTGTGGAGACTGCAATGGCTACATGGCTTCCATGGTTTGGTTTCAGTGTGTGTTTGCTGCAATCACTCTTATTCTTTTGGCTGGAAGAATGAATTTTAAGGCTTGGATGGCTTTTGTGTCACTTTGGCTCACTTTCTCGTACAATGTTGGTGCCTTCAGCTTGTGGGGTGTCGAGGTCTATTCTCGTGGTTATGTTATTCATCTTTCTCGTGGTGATTGATTTAAGTAAAATATATATATAAAATAATTTTAAAATACAGAGGATACCCTTCGCTCAAGAGAAGAAATGAATTCATGACTGGTATAACGACGTAATTTTAGAATTGATATTTTTGTCAGATTATTGGAGCTGACTAAGAGCAATAAAGAAATATATATATATATATATATATATATATATATATATATATATATATAATACTTTTAAAATACAAAACAATGGAACTCTTAAAAAGTTCTGAAAGCGTAATTTTAGAATTGATATTTTTGTCAGATTACTAAGAGCAAGACTGTAATGTTTTTGTTTGGTTCTTCAGATTTTACCCTGGCGTGAGGAGAGAATCTTTCTAAAGGTGGATGGTGAGAAATTTCTGAAAATGATGCAGGTAGGTCCAAGATCGTTTCCATCAAACAATGCACGTTAGCAGGGGCAGGGTTGCTATGGATGGGATGGCTGGATTCAATGGCGTAGATCCATACACTGCCAATATTGACTCTTCCATGGCCGTACTTAACACAAACATGTGCGCAGCTACTCTAAAGATAGTTAAGACAAACATGTGCGCATCAACCCAAAAGATAACAAATTGAAATGAAAATACCAACAACATCCTGATGAGCACTTTCACCTACAGGAGAGAGAAAAGAAGAAAAAAACTTTCAAACACCAACAGACATGTTTCTGGCCACTGTGGGACGCAATGCATTCCACCATAAGGTAGAGGATATGGAGGCGTATCTGGTGACATATTGGATGGACATTTTTAACCGTCTACTTTGCCCACATGTGCCACCTAAAGGGGGCGTGAGACCGAAAATCTTAGGTATGTCTGACGGACGTGCCCGCAGTATTCGACAAAAAATATTCTTTCAAAGAATGGTAAATTACCTAAACACCCCTGTCGCGATGGCTATTTTTTCGCGCTTCGCGCACCACCATCCCTCTCTAGATAGACAACGGCGCGCGGTGAAAATGAGGTTGTTTAATAGTCATAAAAATTATGACTATAAATATCAGGAGTCACCACCTAGTATTACGGTCACTAAGGAACCTATTGGTCTGCGAGAGTCGTGGGTAAAGAGACTTGTTGTGCAAGGGGAAGACGCATCACCCCATGTGCACCCTACTTAAAGTAAGCTGCATTGTTGTTTGATTGTTCTTCTAAGTTAAAATTTGTTACATTGTATTTTCAAAAAAAACATTTTTTGTTATCAACTAATGTACTTTACAATGTAAATTTACATCGTAGTAAGAAATCATTTTTATTATCTATGGGTGTACTTTACAATGTCAATTTACACCATAGTTAAAAACCCTTTTTTTATCCATGGGTGTACTTTACAATGTAAATTTACACCCTAATAGATAAAACAAAAATAGTTATAATTATTTTTGATATTTTGGCAAAATTTCAATGGATAATCATATACCGGGTAAGATATCCAATTTTTATTTTAAAACATGAGAAAGATGCGAAATATATATTTTTTTATGAAAAATAAGCTTGGAAAATCTTGGAATTCGGCCGTATGCACAAAAACAACATATATTTTTTTATGTTTTTTAATTTTTGTATTTTTATATATATTTTTTTATATAAAATAAAGTAAAAAGAAATAAATAAGTTATAAAAAAAACAAATAAGTGCGCTGGACTACCAGCCCACTCTTGCGTGGGCTGGGCTGATAGCCTAGGTGGGTTGTCAGTCCACCTCTTTATGCATTTGGGCCAGGCACAAAGCCCGACCCACCTCACACCTGCCCGATCTGCATGAACAGTAGGACGTGAATTACGTGCCACTGCATGCAGCGCCGAAAGGAAGAAGATGAATGAACAATAATTTTTCAAGTGTGAAGAAAGGTGTTCCTGTTAGTACCGTTGGGGAGAGGAGGTCGAGGTGGTTGTCCCAGTGGTGGAGGCGTCGTCAATGGTGGTGTGTGGTGGTCGGAGGAAGCGTCGGAAGGTGTTAGCTCCCGTTCCAGCTGCTGTCACCGTCTCTGTTGCCTTGCTAGAGACTGCAGCTGAGTTGCTGGCGTTGTGGGGTGATTAACATGGTGATGAGGGTGGTATTCAGTGGTCAAACCACCGTCACTGGTGGAGAGAGAGGAGGCCCGGTTGGACTAGTTTTAGAGAGAGAGAGAATGATGTCAGGGAGAGAGAAAGGAGCTGCAACGAGGAAGATGGAGGAGCTGCGACGGGGTTGAGAGGTGGTATTGTTGTGTTATATTTCCTTGTATATTATTGTTTTTCTTCGTCTAAAATTCTTTGCAAACTCCCTCAGAGTTTCTCGTTCCTCTCCCCTGTTGTTCTCTTTATTTCCCTTGTTTTTCTTTCTTTTTTCTCTGTAAAATCTTCCTCACTCTCTCTGCGTAAAACTCTTCTTTGTTTTTTCTTCGTTTCCCCCCACTATCGCCCAGTGCATGCATGCAAATTTATAGGCAAATAGAGGTAACCCTTCTACTTCCCATTGCGTGCAGCGATGGGTTGCCACCTCTATATTGTCCAGCGGCATGCATTTATGCAAATGACATGCCTGCAGTTCAGGTGATTTGAACAATGTACGCTTGCAGGTTTGATGATTTGAGATGCTTTGAGATTTGAATACATTGGTTTACCATTTAAATACTTGGGTCTTTTGTTGGGATCAAATCGGGACTTCACTCCATTCAGAAACTAGTTACAGAAAATGTCTTAGAGCTTGGAAAGAGAGGATGTCAACTTCTTTCATCCTATTGACTTGATAAAAATTAAATTTGGTCTTTGATAATTAGGCTCTCGAACTTGATTTTCACCTATTAAACCCTTAATTATATGAATTTGACCAATTTAAAGTATAATTAAGTCCTAACACTTAATTAAATCCTTTAATTGGACTCTAAATTAATTTTTAAACATAATTATACTTTAAAATGGCCTATAATTAAATCAAATTGACCTATAAAAGGTATAATTATGCCTTTTGAATTAATTTTTACTCAAATATATCGAATAATAAATTATTTTAGCCTTAAATTTGCATCTTCTTTCATTTTTAGACACTAAAAAAGTACGATCAAACTCTCGAATCCGTTTAAAATTTTCAGCCTAATTTTTCTACCAACATTAGCTCTTTTTATTATATTTTTATTATTTTCATGTTGTTTTAAATATATTTTACAGAATAATCGAAAAATAGGGTAGGAGGAAGATTAGGAAGGGCATACAAAAATCTATGCAAGGTTGTTTTCAATCTCGTTGTCAAAATGATATGATCCACCAAGCCGACATAAAAGATTTATGAAATCAATATTTTGCACTGGATCAATATTTATGCTAACTAACAAAATTAATAAATAATAAATTAAATAAAACTAAAATAGCAAAAAAAAAAAAACATCGCTATATTATTTATATAGTTGGGGGTGTCTTAGTTGTCACGAGAATTCCGAGAATTTCAGGACTATTGTTCCCAAAAGATATTAAATTATAGGTAACTAGATTTATGAAGATGTGCTTCACATTTTCACAGAAAAAAACAGAAATTTATCGTTTTCTGTGTCTATGATTCACACCCGCACCCCACTTGTGGTTTACATTCTGTCTTTCCGAAAATCAGAATCAAGATAGATGCCAAACAATGTATAAGTTTCAATCTTTTTTGTAACTCTACTCAAAATCTTGATCATGTCTATCTCTAACCTAACTTATCCAATCAAGTTTCCAGGTTATACTTGTAAAGAAGTATGCAGTATTGCTTATCCAATCGAGTTTCTTGTAGGCTATATATAGCCAAATCTTTTCAATAATACTTGAGTGAAATTCATTGCATGCTACTGACTGTCCCTTTTCACATTTGGTATCAGAGCCTAAACGTGAGAAATCACAGAAACAAATAGAGATGACCAACGAAGGAAGTTTTGTACAGCCAGCAATTCCTCGGTTTGATGGCATCACTGGATTTGAAATGATAAATTACCTAAACATCCCTACTGCCAATTCTTGAATTTTGTCTTTTATGGAGCATATAAGTATTTATACATTAATGTTACTGTTCATTCCTGAATAAATTAATATTTAAATAATGGTTAATTACCTAAACATTTCTGTAGTTAAATCATGTATTTTGTTTTTATGGGGTATCAGTATTTAACTTAGACTTCATATGCGGACCCTGGTTTTATCAGTTCATTCTGATAAAAACTCGGCCTACTGGCCTTTTCAGTTAGCATGATTGGACTCATAGTATACAATTAAACTAATCTGCAACTTGTGGACTTCGTACTAATCTGCAACCCATAGCACAATATTACAGGACACCTTGAAGCTGAAGGCAACGGGCATTAGGATTCCAAGATCATTCAGAGTCCATTGAAATGAAGGTTTGCATGTTTCGGTTAAAACGTTTTTAAATAAACTGTGCCCCCCTTCAAAACTTAGATACATAGCTACCTGACGGTGGCAGATGGATCCCCATAATCCAACTCTACGTTAACAAATACAGTGATTAAAACCGGCACTTGCAATCTTTATCTTGGCATGAGTGCCCTGCGCATCACAAATTATTTATCTCCATCGCAAAAAGGCCATCCACTTTCCTATACGGACTAAAAGTTAAAAACTATTTTCATCCTCGTCTGGTAGCCATGTCCGTTTGGAAAATAGGAAAGTTCCTTCCGCAAGATATCAAGGAAAAAGGAAAAATCCAAAATCTTGACCAGACCACGCAACTGTAACATTAACTAATGTCTAGCTATCTATAACAAAATGGATATATCTCCACCTAGAAATTACTACTCTTATCATGATTAAGATAAACCTGTAATTTTAAATTAAATTTCGGAGTTGTCAGTCTTAATTTTATTTTTTTTAAAATTATGGTTAATTTATTTAACCTGTAATTCGAGGCTTGTCCTAGGTCAGTATAATAACCATATGGCATGTTGGTTTTTTGCTAGTGGATAGCGGCAAAATTGATAAAAATGGCTTCTATATTTGGTCCTTGTGTTTTGTCGTAGGAGAGGCAAGGAATGCATCAATGATAGTACTCTTCTTGTAAGCTGCGACAATTCCAAGATCAGGGAAGTAGTTTTTTTCTCTCTTCCACACATTGACATTGGCAGATTTGGGTGGTTTAGGGTTTTTTTTATTATTATTATTAAGGGGTGTTTGACACTGTATTTTGAAAACACTTTTGAAAAAAAATATTTATTTTTTTATTTTTTACTTTAAATTATTTTTTTAGTGTTTTTAGATCATTTTGATGTGCTGATATCAAAAATAAATTAAAAAAATCATTTTGATATATTTTAAATACAAAACACTTTAAAAAATAACCTCAATCATAATCCAAAACTAGCAAGCGTGGTGTTTTTATACAACACCATTATGTGTCTGTTTGGGAGAGTTGTTGCGGTAGCTTTTCAAAGTGCTTTTCGTGTTGAAATACATCAAAATGATGTTTTTTTTTGTTTTTTAAAAATTATTTTTGACATCATCACATCAAAATGATCTAAAAACACCAAACCATATTAATTTAAAATGAATTTTTTTTTACCAAAAGTTGCGGCACGGCGGGAGAAACGCCATGCCAAATAGCTTCTATATCCCATGGCTCCCATGGTTTGGTTTCAGTGTGTGTTTGCTGCAATCACTCTTAATCTTTTGGTTGCATCAGTGCTTGGAGGAAAGAATTTTGAGGCTTGGATGGCTTTTGTGCCACTTTGGCTCACTTTCTCTTACACTATTATGGTGGTTATGTTTGTCGAACCTCTCAATGAGAGCACGGCGTTGTGGCGACCCTCCTCATGAGCGGGAATTCATGTCAGTGTTTTTTTTATTTCTAAAGAAGAGAATCGCCATCTAGTATTATAATTACTAGAAAACCTGGTCTATTAGAGATTCTAAGGTAAAGGATTGATTATGCAAAGGAAAAAATTTAGCATCCCTAATATGCCCTACTTAAAGTAAGCTACTTGATGTTTTGATTTGTCTTATGGTTCTTGTTTCACTAGGGTGTCATGGACTATTATGCTGGTTATGTTATTCAGCTTTCTTCTAAGATTGCTGGCTTGACCACTGCCTTTTGGGTCAGTCCATCTTTTTCTTCTTTTCCTATGAAAACTTCTTTGTGAGCATCACGCACTGAAATGAAACTTTGACTACTAATATTTAAATTAGCTTCTGCTACCCTGGAAAATATTGCATAAACCTTGTCGTGGTACAGAAACCTTAATTTGTAGTGAATATTTCTATGGATCTTCAGGCCTTTGAATTAATTAATTGTTTTAGTGATTGATTGAAGCAAAAATTACTTACTAACTAGCTATAATTTTTAATATTTATTTAGAGGTTAAATTTTCAAACAATTTAAACCATAGATGGTACTTTCTCCCTTGAATATAAAAGCCTTATCTCCTCATTTTCAGTATCAAAACATGAGAAATATCTCTGAAAGTAGTATTTTAATATTATTGTAGTATTTGTTTTTCATTTGAAAATATATCGAAATAATTTTTATTATTATTTTTAATATCAATACATCAAAATGATATATAAACACTAAATATTATATATATATATATGTTAGAGAATAATATAAATCATATTATTTCTTGATGAGACCCCAAAATATGATTTATATTATTCTCTAACACACACCCTCAAGTAAAAGCTCTTTGGGCTTGAAACCTGCACAAGCCCACACTACCCTGTGCTTGATTTTTATCAAATGGAATGAGGGTGATGAGATTCAAACTCGTGACCGTTGTGTCAACAAGGCTCTGATATCATGTTAAGAAACCATCTCAACTATAAGTTTAAGCTGATAGGTGAAGCCCCATAATATGATTTATATTATTCTCTAACATATATATATATATAATATTTAGTGTTTAAATAAAAAAATTTAGCACAAGTTTCAAGCACAAACGTTTGTGAAGTAAAAAATAGAAACTGAGTAAATAAATTCCAGTAGAAATTTAGTCTCATATCTCCCTTGAACTTGAACGAAAAAAATACCTCGACAGAATGGATAACTCTTGTATGTGCAATAATTGAACTCGATTGAAATCTATCCTAGCAAACTTGAGTAAAGTGTATTTCGAGACTCATCTTTTTCCTAGAAAGAGATGTATTTTCTGGCTTCTATTCTTGGTACGCCTTTGTGAAAGAGCCGGATCAAAGCATTTCTAGTATGGTCTCCTAGACGTGGGCTTGATTGCATAGCCGAAGACACCAGGTTTGCCTTTGAGGAGAAGAAAATGTTGAAATTTCTGGATTCCAAGACTGCTGAAGACAGGACACGTCTGTTGAAGAGCTGAAGATGATGAGTCCTAGTTTGAGTCAAATTTAAGTGTTAGATTAGTATTGAATTAGCTTGGTTGATTTGATTCTGATTAAAGGTCATGTTGACCAAGTTTAGGATTGAGTTCAGTTTTAAGATCATGTTGATCAATTAGCTGATTAGGATTGAGTCAATTAGCTAAATAGGATTAAGTCCAATTTGAATTCTAGTTAATTATGTACAAGAAGAAGTTGTATTCAACTAAACCTCTTGTAATTTCTTTTTTCTATAAATAAAGAAGAGGAATGGCAGTAACCTCACATTGATTCTGCCCCTTATTATACAGAATTTCAGTTCTTTGTGCTCTTCCCGTGTTCTTCATTTTCTGGAAATTCCAGATTTGAATCTTAACAGTGCATGTTCTTGGGCTTATCACAGTTGAATTTTGTTGACTTTTTGTTTGAATTCCTACAATTGGTATCAGAGCAATTAGGATCTTAGGAGGGATTGTGTGAAACACGAGTGGAAGGTGAGATTTACAAAAAAGGGGAAATCAAAGTCAGTTTTTGGGTGAGAAAAGAAAAATGAATTCTGGAGCCAATTTTGCAGCAACAACACCTTCATTTGCAGGGGTGAATTATGGCACCTGGTCTGTGAGAATGGAGGCTTATCTGAAGGCATTTGATTTGTGGGAATATGTGGATACGGACAAGGTTCCAACTCCATTAAACAACAACCCAACCATGAATCAAATTAAGTTCTTCAATGAAGAAAGAGCCAAAGGATTTAAAGCACTTACTTGCATACACAATGCAGTAAGTGAAGAGATATTTTCCAGAATTTTGGCATGCACAACTGCCAAAGAAGCTTGGGATAAGCTTAAGGCCGAATTCAAAGGAGATGAGAAATCAAGAAAAATGCAAGTTATGAACTTGAGAAGGCAATTTGAAGGGCTGAAGATGAAGGAATCAGATTCTATCATAGATTTTTCTTCTCAAATCTCTAAACTTGTTAATCAAGTGAGATTGTTGGGGGAAGATTTCCCTGATTCCAGAATTGTTGAGAAGGTGTTGGTGAGTCTACCCGAGAAGTTTGAACATAAAATATGTTCCTTGGAAGACTCTAAAGATTTTTCTGAAATGAGTTTCCAAGATCTTGTAAATGCTTTACAAGCAGTGGAACAAAGGCAATCCTTTAGAAATGAGGGAACAAGTGAGAATGCACTTGTTGCTTACAAAGGAAAACAACAACAATCTCACAATTTCTCGAGAACCAAGTAGATTGGAAGGAGAGAAAAAGGCAAAGAATGGAGACCAAATCATCAGAATTCAAGCAGTTGGCAACCCAACAACTTGACAGTGAAAGAGAGAAAGGAATATCCTGCGTGCAAGTATTGCAAGAAGACAAATCATTCTGAAGATTGATGTTGGTTCAAGAAGGTGCAATGTAGAAATTGCAATCAGTTTGGGCACTACCAAAAGTATTGCAAAAATAGAAAAGAAGAAGTAAAACAGGCTCAAGAAGAAGAGAGCTTGACAGTAAAGGATGAGCATTTATTTGTAGCTACAATGCACAAAATGCTCAGAAAACCAGAGGAGACAGATTCAATTTGGCTCATTGACAGTGGTTGCTCAAACCACATGACAGCAGACATCTCAATTTTTTGTAGCTTGGATAAAAGCTATAAATCAAGGGTGAAAATAGGCAATGGAGACTTTGTAAAGGTTGAAGGAAAAGGAGCAATAGCAGTGGACACAAGGGCAGGTACAAAAACTTTACATGATGTCTTGTATGTGCCTCATATTAATCAAAACTTGGTAAGTGTGGGTCAATTATTAGAATCTGGTAATTCTTTGTTCTTTGATAATGGTATGTGTGTTATTAGAGATAAAAAGGGGGCACTTTTGTTGTGTGCAAAAATGGCAAATAGATGCTTCAATGCAGATTTGAAAGAAATTTGTTGGACTGCCAACATGTGCAAGGATGATGAATCAATCATTTGGCACAAAAGGTTGGGACACTATAATTATGGTGCATTGAACAAAATGGCTGAGTTGCAGATGGCACGTGGATTACCAAGCATACATGATCAAGGTACTTTCTATGAGGCATGTCAATTGAGAAAGCAAACCAAAATTGCTTTCTCAAAATCTGGTTTTAGAGCCAGTTCAAAACTGCAGTCTCATACACACAGACGTGTGTGGGCCAATGCAAGTTGAATCATTGAATGGATCAAAATATTTCTTGCTATTTGTGGATGATTATCGCAGGTATTGTTGGGTTTATTTCTTAAAAAACAAAGCTGAAGTTTTCTCTAAGTTTATGATGTTCAAGGCAGAAGTGGAACTCGAAACTGGACACAAAGTAAAGATGATGAGGTTTGATAATGGTGGAGAATTTACCTCCATTCAACTAGAGAATTACTTGATGAAAGAAGGGATTAAACACCAGCTGACAGTGCCCTACACACCTCAACAAAATGGGATAAGTGAAAGGAAAAACAGAACCTTGATGGAAATGGCAAGGTGCTTGATGTATGAGAAGAAAATACCTTTGAAGTTTTGGGCAGAAGCTGTAAACACAGCATCATACATACAAAATTGTGTGTCTTCAAGAGTTTTGGATGATAAAACTCCTTATGAAATCTGGTATGATGTTAAACCCAATGTTGAGCATTTAAAAGTCTTTGGTTGCATATGTTATGTGTTGATACATGATGTTATTCGAAAAAAACTAGACAAGAAGGCTGATGTAGGTGTGTTGATAGGCTATAGTTCAAAGTCTAAAGCTTATAGAATTTTTGATGTTATGGCTAACAAAGTTACAATTGCAAGAAATGTTAAGTTTGTAGAAGATGCATCATGGAATTGGGAAAGTTCAGCTGTTAATTGGGCAGATCAAGTTCAGCAGAATGAACTAGAGCTTTATGATGAACTTGAAAATGAAGATGACATAGATGAGGAACCTGTTAGGGGGACAAGATCATTAGCTGACATTTACAGCAGGTGTTCCATGGCTGAGGCAGAACCAGTCGAGATTGAAGAGGCAATGAAGTCTCAGGTATGGATAAAAGCTATGCAGGAGGAGCTTGATATGATCGGAAAAAATCAAACATGGATGCTTGTTGACAAACCTACAAACAAGAAAACAATTGGTGTCAAATGGATATTCAAGACAAAGATGAATGCTGATGGGAGTATCAACAAACACAAGGCAAGATTGGTTGTGAAAGGCTATGCACAACAGGCTAGAATTGATTACACATACACTTTTGCTCCAGTTTCTAGGCATGATACAATGAAACTTTTGCTTGCACTTGCTGCACAAAATGGTTGGTATGTGTTTCAATTAGATGTGAAATCTGCTTTCTTAAATGGTGTGTTGGAAGAAGAAATCTACATTGAATAGCCAGCAGGGTTTGATAATCAAAATCCAAATCAAGTGTATCTATTGAAGAAAGCTCTCTATGGTCTCAAACAAGCTCCTAGAGCTTGGTATAGTAGACTTGATGATCATTTGCTAAGCTTGGGATTTAAAAGGAGCATCAATGAGGTAACTTTATATGTGAAACATGTTAATGAACACGTGCTAATGGTCTCTGTGTATGTAGATGATCTACTGATTACTGGTGGTAATGAGCAGCTGATAGAAGAGTTCAAATCGAACATGAAAGATACGTTTGAGATGAATGAACTTGGGTTGATTTCTTATTTTCTAGGCATGGAAGTAATTCAGTCAAAGCAAGGAATTTTTTTATGTCAAAAGACCTTTGTGCAAAAGATACTAACAAATTTTGCAATAGAAAATTGCAAATCAGTTTCTACTCCTATGATACTAGGACTGAAACTGACCAAGAATGATGAAGCTCCCAAAACAGATGGGAAGACCTATAGAAGCTTGATTGGAAGCCTACTTTACTTAACAATTACACGACCTGACATCCTGTTTGCTGTCAATTATTTATCTAGATTCATGCAGGAGCCAAGTCAAATACACTTCATGGCAGCCAAGAGAGTTCTATGGTACTTGCAAGGGACAAAAAATCTGGGCATGCATTTTGTCAAAAACCATCAAAACAGGCTTGTTGGATTCACTGACAGTGACTGGGGAGGAAGTGATGAATGCATGATGAGCACTTCAGCTTATTGCTTTGCATTAGGATTGAATGTTTTTAGCTGGATTTCGAAGAAACAATCAGTTGTGGCACATTCCACAGCAGAGGCTGAGTACATAGCAGCATATGTGGCAGCCAAGCAATTGGTATGGCTGAGAAAAATGCTAAAAGATCTTGACTGTGATCAATCAAGTCCTACTGATTTGCTATGTGATAACATGTCAGCTATAGCAATTTCAAAGAATGTTGTGTTTCATGACAAAAAAAACACATGAAGATCAAATTTCATGCTCTAAGACAGTTTCAGCTGGAACGTGAATTGGAGATGAAATATTGCAATACAAATGATCAATTGGCTGACTTGTTTACTAAACCATTAGCCAAAGGAAGATTCGAAGAGCTAAGGGAAAAGATTGGCATGTGCAACCTTGGATCCAAGGAGGAGTGTTGAAATTTCTGGATTCCAAGACTGCTGAAGACAGGACACGTCTGTTGAAGAGTGAAGATGATGAGTCCTAGTTTGAGTAAAATTTCAGTGTTAGATTAGTATTGAGTTAGCTTGGTTGCTTTGTTTCTGATTAAAGGTCATGTTGACCAAGTTTAGGATTGAGTTCAGTTTTAAGATCATGTTTATCAATTAGCTGATTAGGATTGAGTCAATGAGCTAAATAGGATTGAGTCCAATTTGAATTCTAGTTAATTATGTACAAGAAGAAGTTGTATACAACTAAACCTCTTGTAATTTCTTTTTTCTATAAACAAAGAAGAGGGATGGCAGTAACCTCACATTGATTATGTCCCTTATTATACAGAATTTCAGTTCTTTGTGCTATTCCCGTGTTCTTCATTTTCTGGAAATTCCAAATTTGAATCTGAACAGTGCATGTTCTTGGGCTTATCACAGTTGACTTTTGTTGACTTTTTGTTTTAATTCCTACAGAAAAAGCTGTTGCAGGTGTTGACGATAAGATGTGCAGCTGCTGCTGCCGGAAAGGGTGAAGAAAAAGGTGTTGAGGAAAAGGGACGGGAACCTTCAACTGCTCATTACGAGCTGCAATGGGTTGCCTCTTCCTCTTCTACTCTTTCATGCCTACATTTTTTCGAGACTATCGAATACTGCAGTTACACCTGCAAATCTTGAAAAAGACATGTATTTTGGTCCTTTAATTTAAAATTGTTCTAAATGTGCTCCTAATTAATCTTAAACATTTTAAAGTTATGCATTTTATCCCCTCTAAAATTTAAGTAGCAACCTTAAATTTATGTGTCTTTTTACTTTGGTCTTTGGTCTCGAATATATGCAAATTGATCAATTGACCATTAGACTTTCAATTTCATTTGATTTCACCACTGATTTCATCCAATTGACTTGGTAAAAATTAAATTTGGTCTCTGAAAATTCAAATCTTCTCAATCAAACCATAATTAGGCTCTCGAACTTAATTTTTGACCATTAAACACTTAATTAAATGAATTTGACCAATTTAAAGTATAATTAAGTCTTAACACTTAATTAAATCCTTTAATTGGAATCTGAATTAATTTCTAAACAAACATTATACTTTAAATTGGCCCTAAAGTAAATCAAATTGACCTATAAAAAGTATAATTATACCTTTTGACTTAATTTTTACTCAAATTGATGCAGAACGGAAGGCATGATTTACCAACATAAATCGTAAAGGAAATGATAACACGTTAACTGGAAAGAAAACTCAATAAATTTTATTCTGCCTTGTGTCCTCTGTTCTCAGCCGTTAAATAGGCATGACCATATTTCAAGAATTACAATCGTTATTACAGTAAATCTGCAATATATTCTAAAACGGGAAATAAACACGCAAAAGTAATTGTAGACAATAATTGAAAATACATAACGGACATAAAAACAATTGCAGAAATAAATTGAAATGCATATTAGCTGGGATTTGAAACTTGCATGCCGAGAATCCAGCTATTAATTCTTGATCATCATGCTGCCAGTTGAATTGTGGTTTTTGGACCGTTCCTTCTTCTTCATCTTCTTGTCTAACACTTCTTCGAACTCTACTTCAAGCTGTTCTGCATCAGTCTCTTCTACTTGCGAAGAACTCGACCCCGAGTTATATTCCGGATAGAATGGAACATCTGCACAAAATTCATACAGGTCTGCTACATTGAAAGTGCGAGAGATGTGCATATCAGCAGGGAGATCGACCACGTAGGCATTGTCATTGATCTTCGTGATGATTTTGTATGGACCATATTTCCTTGGTTTCAACTTGTTATGGGCTCCAAGAGGAAAACACTCCTTGCATAAAAAGACCATCACCTCATCTCCTTCAACGAATAATTTTTCGCGCCTCTTGACATCGGCTGCATCTTTATATTTTGCATTCTTCCCTTCCATTCGAGATTTCACCTCTACTTGGATACTTCGTGCATGTTTAGCTAGATTTTTAGTAGCCACACTAGAACCAGTCATCTTGGGCAGGCGGGCTAAGTCCAATGCATGTTTAGGCAATTTTAGATAGACCAGCGAGAAAGGAGATCTACCCATGGTTGTGTGAATTGCATTATTATATGCGAACTTGGCTTGCGCTAAGGACACATCCCACTGCCTTGGTTTATCACCACAAACACTGCATATTAAGTTCCCCAAGGTCTTGTTCAGATTCTCTGTTTGTCCATCAGTTTGTGGATGGGTTGTGCTGCTGAATTTTAATGTGGTATCCATCCTTCTCCATAATGTGATCCAAAAATGACTAAAGAATTTTGAATCTCGGTCAGAAGTGATGGACTAAGGTACCCCATGTAATCGTACCACCTCTTGAAAGAACATATGTGCTACATGAGAAACATCGGAGCTTTTCCGGCATGGGATAAAGTGTCCCATTTTGGAAAATTTGTCAACTACGACAAATATGGAGTCCACTCCCCGCTGGGTTCGCGGTAGCCCCAACACAAAATCCATCAACAAATCTTCCTATATCGTGTTAGGCATGGGTAGTGGCATGTATAATCCAGTATTCTGGACTTGCCCCTTTTAAATCTAGCAAACATAACACTTGCGAACCAAGTTTCCTACATTGCGTCTTATTTAGGGCCAATAATACCTCTCGGCCACACTGCTGATAGTTTTATCACGACCCAAATGCCCACTCAAACCCCCGCCGTGTAGCTCTCGTACCAGCTTCTCTCTTAAGGAACTTCGAGGGATACACAATTGATTACCATGAAAGAGGTAGTCATCAATAATATGGAATTCCCCCACCGTATTTTCTAGCCTGCATTTTTCCCACACCTCAGCAAAGTCTTCATCATTCCCGTATAAGTCTTTCAAAAACTCAAACCCAACAAACTCTTGCTGCATAGTCACTAGTAAGTTGGCACGTTGGCTCAAGGCATCAGCTACTTTGTTTATAGCACTAGACTTATGCTTCAGAATGAAATGGAATTTCTGCAAGTAAGTCGACCACCAGGCATGCATATTATTCAGATTTTTCTGACTATTTAGGTACTTCAGCGCCTGATGATCACTATATAATATGAAGTCCCGCTGAATAAGATAATGCTCCCAATGCTTAAGAGCACGCACAACGACGTAATATTCCTGATCATAAGTGCTCCATTTCTGTCGTCTTTTGCTGAGTTTTTTGCTGAAGAAAGCTACTGGCCTCTTCTCTTGTGATAGAACTTCTCCTACCCCAATCCCGCTGGCGTCACACTCCACCTCAAATGATTTCCCAAAACTGGGTAAGGCAAGGACAAGAGTGGTGCACAGCTTCTCTTTGATCACGGCGAAAGGTGTGTCACCCGTTACACCCCAATCAAATTTTCCTTTCTTCAGACATTCAGTTATAGGAGCTACAATGCTGCTAAAATTCTGAATAAACCTACGGTAAAAGGTTTCCAACCCATGAAAACTTCTGACACCCCCCACTGTCTTTAATGTCGGCCACTCGTGGATGGCTTTTACCTTTTCTGTATCTACCAATATTCCTTCAAAGCTGACTACATACCCCAAGAATAATAGCCTCTCGGTCAGCCAACTACATTTATTAAAGTTGATAAACAACTTATTTTCCGCTAATACTCCCAACACGGCTCGTAGGTGACTTATGTGTTCATCCTTGCTGCGGCTGGAAATCAATATGTCGTCAAAATAAACGACTACATATTTTCCAATAAAAGGCCATAATCCCTGATTCATGAGCTATATTAAAGTACTAGGTGCGTTTGATAGTCCAAATGGCATCACCAGCCACTCGTAGAGCCCATCCTTCGTCTTAAAAGCTGTCTTCCATTCATCACCCAGTCTCACCCGAATCTGATGGTACCCACTGCGTAGATCAATTTTGGAGAATAATTTTGATCCTTCCAACATATCCAACATGTCATCTAACCGCGGAATCAAAAAACTGTATTTGACTATTATCTAGTTTATGGCGCAGCTGTCAACGCACATCCTCCAACTCCCATCTTTCTTTGGAACCAGTAAGGCAGGTAGAGCGCACGGGCTCATGCTCTCACGAATGAATCCCATCTTTAGTAATTCTTCCACCTTCTCCTGCAAAATTTGATATTCTTTCAGACTCATTCGGTAGTGTAGTAGGTTCGGTAAGCTAGCTCCCGGAACCAAATCAATTTGGTGTTGTATATCTCTCAATGGAGGAAGGTCATTTGGTAATTCCTCCAACACCAATGCGCTAAATTCACCCAAAAGAGATTGTACCCTTTTAGGTACTTCCTCTTCTCAAGCTCCCTTTTCTGCTACCTCTAGAGCCCACACGAACACAACATGGACCTCCCTAGCTTCCTTCACCTCTACTTCCAAGTCCGAGAAAGAGGTGACTAACGAGAGTAATGAGTGGTACTCCGCCGTAGCTTTACCCGTGACCCCTCCTGAATTTCGGTTAGGTACCATAGCAATTTTTCTGCCTTCCCAATTGAAGACATATACATTCTCTCACCCTCGATAAGTCACATCCACATCAAATTGCCAAGGACGACCCAACAATACATGACTAGCATCCATGTCGACTACTGACAAGTGCAAAATACACATCTATTTTTATTCCTTTTACATTAAGCTTTATAACATCTTTGAAGCTTATTTCAACATATTGAAAGTTATTTTAGGGCTTTGACATGTTTAAGAGACTTTGTGGATTACTTGTTATAAAATAGGAAATTTTGCATTTTATATTTCGGACCTTTGTTGCATGTTTCAGGTTTTAATTCTTAAAGAGGAGTTTCAAAATTGAAATTATAGATATCAAGCTTGCTGGAAAAGTATGGTGGCAAAAATTCAATGCAGATTTGGGCATCCAATTGGAACAACAGCGTCAGCCTTGACTTTGTTCGCGCACCAACACTAAACTGGGCATATATGGAGCATACGATGTCCAAATCAAGTGATTCAAAAGCCCAAATTCATCTACACATTTATGGATACAACTTTTATGAAGGGACCAAAGTCAGAAAAAATAATCTGAAGCACTAAAATCCTGGTTCAAGGTGGATGACAAGATATGCTCTCTAATCTGTCAAAGATTAGAGAGATTTTCTCTACAAAACTTATCTCCTATTTTTTAGCTTGAGTAACAACATTAGGGTTAGGAATCTTCCAGAATAAAAGGGAAGATACACGCAAGCAAGGGACTCTTGACTCTTTCTCCATCAATTTTTCAGATTCGGCAGCAAACTAAAGGCATGAGCAGCTGATTCACTTTCTTGGTTGAAAGGGGATAGCATCCATCTTCATTATTGGTTGTGAGAAGTAGCATTTCCATTGTAATCCTTACACTTTCAAGTATTTATTTATCTTTTTTCCAGAATTTAAGCTATTGATTTTGGATTCATGCTTATGGAATTAGTTTGATATGGTTTATGTGCTTTCTATGTTTCTTTCAATCCGTAATTGTTGTGGGGAACAAGAATAAGAAGCAAATAAATTAATTTGATTGTCTTATCTATCACATTAATTTATTTAGGATGAATAGGACGAGTATATGTTCAAGCTTTTGAATGTTAGCTAGAAATAAATTGCGTAGATCTTGATCTTAAAGCTACCGTTGAGTGAAGAAAGATTGCTTCTCAATAGTTAATTCGCTTGACGATAAGGAACTAATTAGAAGTTTATTCGGATTAGTTTAGCATGCCTCTAGGTTTCCCTTAGCTTTAATGGAAACCTAATTTATTTGCTTGTTGTGAAAGGATATTAATTTAACTTCTATGATCAACCGATTTGTAAGAATGGAGGAATCACCCCTTTGAACCAAGTTCTCAAATTCTTGATTAACCTTCGTTTAAGATTTAACACTTTTATTTATTTAACTTTTGTTGATTCAAACCACCCCTCTTCTTTTGAATTTGGTATTTGTAGGAAAATAAATCAATTTCCCTTGGGTTCGACCTGGTCTCTACCACCATACTACTAAAATTATTGATTCGGTGATAGTAAAATCAGAATTAATTTGTGGAGGTTTTGACAACCGTCAACTACGTCACAAGCCACTTCATCTTGGTAATGTTGCCCAATTGAAATAGGGACTTTGCACACTTCAATCACACTAACTTTAGGCCCCTTTTTGATCCACCCAATCATATAAAGCTTCGGGTGTTTTTCGACCCTTAACTTCAGATGCTCTACTAGCCTTTTAGACACAAAGTTTTCGGAGTTCCTCATATCAACAATTAAATCGCAGACCTTGCCTTGCACTCTACAGCAAGACTTGAAGATGTTATTTCTTTGAGATGGGTCTTCTATTTTTGTTGAGCACAAAACATGCTGGACCACACAATTCACAAAGTCTCCCTCTTCTTCTGCAATCTCGTCCCCTTCCAGCAGCTCTCCAAATCCTGATTCCTCTCCCACGTATTGCTCTTCCATTTCTTGCTCCAGTTCAACATCTACCAAGTTTATAGGCCTCCTTGTTGGGCATTCATTTGAACGGTGCCTAGGTTGCCCACACCTGTAACACTTAAACCCTCCCGGTTTGGCATAGACAGCTGGTGCTCGCGTGGTGTCTCTTGTTAAGGTTGCTGGTCGTCCTCCAGCTTGACTGCTGGTAGAGGTTGCCCCTCATGGGGTCTGGTCTGGAACCACCTTGGGAGTATTTTGGACGTCATTGGCCGTGAGATTGACCTTATAAGCTGACTCACCCATGTTTCTATAGTGGGGAAAACAGGGTGGCAGTTTTCTCCATCAACTCTGCCTTCAGTGCCATGTTGTGTGCTTCATCAACTGTCCACATTACTTGCAGCCCAATCCTTTCTCTAATGGATGGTTTCAAGCCCCCTAAATATCTGGACACTTGTTGAGCTTCTGATTCAAATAGTTCCGAACTGACAGCCTGGACCACTCTTCGGTAAAATCTGCTACTGTCTTGCTCCCCTGCACACATTTCTGCAGACTTTGGAAAAGGAATTGTTCATAATCAGGGGGTAAAAATCTCCCCATCATGAGTTGTTTCATCCACCTCCAAGATCGGGTGGGTGTCTTGCCTTGGCATCGTCTATCCATTTGCAGCCTTTCCCACCGCACAGCAGCCCCACTTCTTAGTTTGTAGGAGACCAGTTTCACTTGACGTTCCTCTGCAACTTCAGTAAACTCAAAGAACCTCTCCACTTCAGATATCCAGTCCAGAAATTCTTTGATCTGCAATTTCCCAGGGAACAAAGGGATGTCAGCTCGTATCTTGTATTCAGGTTGATTTCGTCCCTGCAATTGATTCTCTAGCCCGTCTGCTGCTTCTTCTTCTGAGTCATCGTCATTGTCGTTGGCATAGGGTCTATTTCTGGTGACTCTACGGGGAGGTTCAACCCCTCGACGGTTGCGGGCACCCTCATTGGCAGGTGCTAGAGGACCCCTAACCAACTACTGGATCATGGCTGCCTCTGTTCGTCAATGGCTGCCCACAGATCAGCATCTGCGTCCCTATGACCAGTGTCAAGGGGATTAGCTCTTCCTCCTTCGTTGTTGTTGGCCATTGAAACAAGGCAACTCCTTGCTCTGATACCACTTGACGCAGAACGGAAGGCACAATTTACCAACGTAAATCGTAAAGGAAATGATAACACGTTAACTGGAAAGAAAACTCAATAAATTTTATTCTTCCTTGTGTCCTTTGTTCTTAGCCATTAAATAGGCATGACCATATTTCAAGAATTACAATCATTATTGCAGTAAGTCTGCAATATATTCTAAAACGGGATATAAACACATAAAAGTAATTGCAGACAATAATTGAGAATACATAACGGACATAAAAACAATTCAAAAATAAACTGAAATGCATATTAGCTGGGATTTGAAACTTGCATGCCGAGAATCTAGCTATTAATTTCTGATCATTCTACTGCCAGTTGACTTGTGGTTTTTGGACTGTTTCTTCTTCATCTTCTTGTCTAACACTTCTTCGAACTTTGCTGCAAGTTGTTCTGCATCACAAATATAACGAATAATAAATTATTTTAGCCTTGAATCTACATGTTCTTTCATTTTTAGACACAATAAAAGTACGATCAAGCTTTCAAATCCGTTCAAAATTTGCAGCCTAATTTTTCTACCAACATTAGCTCTTTTTATTTTATTTTTATTATTTTTATGTTGTTTTAAATAGATTTTAAATAATAATCCAAAAATAGGGTAGGAGGAAGATTAGGAAGGGCATACAAAAATCTATGCAAGGTTGTTTTCAATCTCGTTGTCAAAATGATATGATCCACCAAGCCGACATAAAAGATTTATGAAATCAGTATTTTGCACTGGATCCTCAGCATGTGCTTCACATTTTCACAGAAAAAAACAGAAATTTATCGTTTTCTGTGTCTATGATTCACACCCCAGCCCACTCCCCTGTAAACTTGTGGTTTACATTCTGTCTTTCCGAAAATCAGAATCAAGATAGATGCCAAACAATGTATGAGTGTTAAATAATGTGTCTATCTCTAACCTTATTTGTAACTCTACTCAATCAAAAATCTTGATCATGTCTATCTCTAACCTAACTTATCCAATCAAGTTCCAGGTTATACATGCATTTCGATAGATACATTTCACGCTTAAATAATGTGTCTATCTCTTAGGAATGTTGAAATCATTTGTGATCAATTATGCTTAGGATTTAAGGGAAATTTCCATAAGAATATATTAACTAAAGGTGTGGTTGATGCTTTGAGATTTAAATATAGAGGTTTACCGTTTAAATACTTGGGTCTTTTGTTGGGAGCAAATACGGGACTTCCCTCCATTTTTTGGTAGGTCCAAGATCATCAAAGGATAGAGAGAGGGTTCCATCAAACAATGCACTGCTAACGTTAGACTGAAAATAAGTTTTGAAAACGTAATTTTAGAATTGATATTTTTTTCAGATTACTAAGAGCAAGAAATATTATTTTACTCTCAAATATGCCAACCTGATAAGACTGGAATCTGAGAAATAAGTGAAGGTTGATAAAAGACTATAACTTCACAACGAGCTCTTAGAAGGCTACAACGTGATCAAGGTGAATTAGCAAGGAAGAAGACGAATATAAGAGTCAAGTTGTGATGGTTTGGTAAGTGTTTTAATGTGACCTTTCAAGGCAGCTATGGGTCCTGCCTTTTTCTTTCATGTGAAGCACACGATGGTCCTATGAATGTCACTGCCAATATTAACTCTTCCATGGCCGTACTTAACACAAACATTTGTGCAGCTACTAGTCTTCTTGTATGGCCCTGGCTAGATGTCATCTTCTAATTTTTATTTTTGTGCAATTATGTGCCTACTAAATTTTAACACCACCTTGTATTTTAGTTCCATTATACTTTATGCAATTTAACACTTAACTGACCATTAACCCTTAAGTTTTCCTTAACTATTCATTTAATTTCACCATTGATTTCAACCAATTGAATCCCCATAGCTAGATGCATTTTATAAATTGGTCCTTGTCGTTGAATTTGTTAACTTTTACCTCTAATTAACCTTAAACTTTGATTTTCTTGTAATTTTTCCCATGATTTCCATCAATTGACATGTTAAAAATTAAATGCGATCTACTAAAATTTCAATCTTTTTATGCAAGCCCAAATTAAATTCTCAAACTTAATGTTTCACCAATTTAAACCCCTAATAAAATTATTTTGACCTATTTAAACTATAACTATGTCCTTTCACCTACTTAAATCATTCAACTTCACCTAAAATAATTCTTAAACAAAATCAAACATTCACTTGGTCTATGATTAAATCAAATTAGCCTATTAAAAATAAAATTATGCCATCAGAATTTATTTGTTTTTGTTGATTTGTCTAATAACCATTTATTTTTACCTTCACCTTAAATAGTTTCTTCAGTCTTGGCCACAACTAGGTACAATCAGGGTATTGACTTCCTCCAAAATTTATGATTTCAATTCTCCTCGATTTCAGTCCCCTTGCTATTATTATTTTTTTTGGAAGAAAAAGGGATGAATTTTGAGAATAACCCATAAATAGGTTATGACACTTTATACTTGTAGGGATTAAGGATTCCAATGAATCAAAGTTAATTGCAGTGATTAAAGCTTTAGAACAATCATCTACTAGAGAATAAATATACGAAAGAGAATTATAATTGAATTGGATGCTTCCAATGTGATCAATTACATGATTAGAGTCTAATATATCATAGAAATTCCATGTGTTTCATCAATGCATCCATATTTTCTATAACCTTGAGACTAGTAAAGTCTTCACATATGTTGAGGGAGTGTAATAATGTTGGGTTCTTGAATATAGGACATGCAATGATAACAATAAAATAAAAGTATATAGTTGTCTCTAAGTTCCCATTAGAAAAATCTAGAGTTGTTTAGAGATTTATTACCTAAAAATCTTATCTTCTTTTCCTTTGACTAATTCATTTATGTTTTAGGTAGTAATCAATTACAAGTCATCCAATTATCTGACAATCAATAGTAATCGTCATCTATTATTAGGAAAACATCTTTGAAATCCCTATTTAAGAGAGAGGGATTGCTTGGCCTATAGTGCTAGCTTTTTATTATGTAACTTATATAGTTTTTAAGTCAAACGGACAACAACCAAAAAAATAAGAGGTTTAATTTACTATTTATAGGGAATATGAAAAACTTATAAATTTTTAAAATATCATTTTTCCCTTGAATAATACCCATGTATAAAAATTCAGAATAATTTAAAAATTAACTTAATGAAGTTTTTACTTGTTTTTTTTCTATAAATATAATCTCTTTATTAAGTTCCTGATATGTTGGTCTAAATATAAAATTTAATTCTAATTAAATAGCATAAAAAAATAGAATAAAAATTATGAAATCATCATTGAAAATCCATCCCTGCATTGCCATTATTATCATGACTATAATAGTTAAAATTATTATGAACATTATTGTCCAAACAATTAAAATAATAATATTGCCCCCAAGAATAAAAAAAGATAAACATTTTTTTAAAAAATAAAATAAAAATAATCACTAAAATTATTATTATTATTAGTGCGCAAACAATGAAACCATAAAATCATTTGATCTGAAAAAAAAACATAAAACAAAAAAAAAATAGAACAAAGGGAAAAAGAGAGCAAAATTAATTTTAAAATGATCACCAATATAAATTAAAATTTCATGATTAAACCAAATAAAAATAAAACCCAAATAAAAAAAAAAACTATAAACAAAAACAAAAAGTATAGATGCATTAATAGGAATAAAAAATAAACATTGTCCAAGAAGGACCCAAAAAACCAAAGGAATTAATATCAAATAATTTATATAGTTGTTTTAAAATTATTCAAAATCAAAAAGAAAAACAATAATAAGTTTTTTAATGTTTTTAGATCATTTTCATGTGCTGATATTAAAAATAATTTAAAAAAACCAATTATCATTTAATATATTTCTAATTTTTTTTTTCATGTGCTATATATACTTTAGACATGGCTGGTTTGTTGTGGTGTTGGTGAAGACAGTGATTAAATATCTTTTTTTTTCTTTCTCATCCCTCTTTTAAAGATTGAGTGAAGGGGTTATTTAGAGAGGGGAAAGAGATTCAGTTTGTAAAAGTATGGGCAACTATGAGGTGTGGAAGAAAAATTAGGGCTATTATTTTTTTGGGTGTGAAAAAAGAAATAGTAGCTCTTACAAACTATAAAGGAAGGTCGGCATGTAATATGTTGATGATACATTGATTTTTTTCCCAGACGATATACAAGCTCTTAGGAATGTTAAAATCATTTGTGGTTGATTATGCTTAGGATTTAAGGAAAAATTCCATAAGAATATATTAACTAAAGGTGTGGTTGATGCTTTGAGATTTGAATACAGTGGTTTACCGTTTAAATACTTGGGACTTTTGTTACAGAGAAGAACAAGTCTCGTCTTAGAGCTTGGAAAGAGAGGATGTCATCTATAGGTGAAAGTATAATGTTGCAAAGAAAATTGTCTCTTTGCAAAGACGATTCTTATGGAGTGGAGATATGTATCTTGGGATGTTTTATTTCTACTGAAAGCTAGACGATTCTTATGGAGTGGGTTGTATTATGGCAAGAAATAAGGCTCTATGGTTCAAGTGGTTAAAAAGATATATCAATGAAAGCTCAATAACTTGGATAAGCTCTTACCCTTTTGGAGGGCAAAGCAGGACCTGCGTTGGGCCAGAAGTTTTTCCTGAGACCACAGAGTTTTATGATAATGGTGGTGTGGAGACTGCAATGGCTACATGGCTTCCATGGTTTGGTTTCAGTGTGTGTTTGCTGCAATCACTCTTATTCTTTTGGCTGGAAGAATGAATTTTAAGGCTTGGATGGCTTTTGTGTCACTTTGGCTCACTTTCTCGTACAATGTTGGTGCCTTCAGCTTGTGGGGTGTCGAGGTCTATTCTCGTGGTTATGTTATTCATCTTTCTCGTGGTGATTGATTTAAGTAAAATATATATATAAAATAATTTTAAAATACAGAGGATACCCTTCGCTCAAGAGAAGAAATGAATTCATGACTGGTATAACGACGTAATTTTAGAATTGATATTTTTGTCAGATTATTGGAGCTGACTAAGAGCAATAAAGAAATATATATATATATATAATACTTTTAAAATACAAAACAATGGAACTCTTAAAAAGTTCTGAAAGCGTAATTTTAGAATTGATATTTTTGTCAGATTACTAAGAGCAAGACTGTAATGTTTTTGTTTGGTTCTTCAGATTTTTCCCTGGCGTGAGGAGAGAAACTTTCTAAAGGTGGATGGTGAGAAATTTCTGAAAATGATGCAGGTAGGTCCAAGATCGTTTCCATCAAACAATGCACTGCTGCAGCGTTGCTATGGACGGGATGGGCTGGATTCAATGGTGGAGATCCATACACTGCCAATAATGACTCTTCCATGGCCGTACTTAACACAAACATGTGCGCAGCTGTCTAAAGATAGTTAACAGAAACATGTGCGCATCAACTCCAAAGATAATAAATTGAAATGAAAATACCAACAACATCCAGATGAGCACTTTCACCTACAGGAGAGGAGAGAGAAAACAAGAAAAAAACTTTCAAACACCAACCGACATCTGGCCACTATGGGATGCAACGCATTCCGCCTTAAGGTAGAGGATATGAAGGCGTATCTAGTGATATATTGGATGAACATTTTTAACCGTCTAATTTGCCCACATGTGCCACCTAAAGGGGTCGTGAGACCAAAAATCTTCGGTATGTCTGACAGACGTGCCTGTTGTATTCGACAAAAAATATTCTTTCTAAAAATGGTAAATTACCTAAACACCCTTGTCACGATGGTGATTTTTTCGCGCTTCGCGCCCCGCCATCCCTCTCTAGAGAGACAACGGCGCACGATGAAAATGAGGTTGTTTAATAGTAAAAATTACGACTATAAATATCAGGAGTCGCAACCTAGTATTACGGTCACTAGGGAACCTATTGGTCTGCGAGAGTCGTGGGTAAGGAGACTTGTTGTGCAAGGGGAAGAGGCATCACCCCCAGTGCACCCTACTTAAAGTATGCTGCATTGTTGTTTGATTGTTCTTCTAAGTTAAAATTTGTTACATCGCATTTTCAAAAAAAACATTTTTTTATTATCTACTGATGTACTTTACAATGTAAATTTACATAGTAGTAAAAAATCATTTTTATTATCTATGGGTGTACTTTACAATGTAAATTTATACTGTAGTTAAAATCTTTTTATTATCTACGGGTGTACTTTACAATGTAAATTTACACCGTAGTTAAAACCCCTTTTTTTATCCATGGGTGTACTTTACAATGTAAATTTACACCCTAATAGATAAAACCAAAATAGTTATAATTATTTTTGATATTTTGGCCAAATTCCAATGGATAATCATACACCGGTTACGATATCCAATTTTTGTTTTAAAACATGAGAGAGATGCGAAATATATAAATATTTTTATGAAAAGTAAGCTTGGAAAATCTTGGAACTCGGCCGTATGCACAAAAAAAACATATTTTTTTTATGTTTTTGAAATTTTTGTATTTTTATATATATTTTTTTTATAAAATAAAGTAAAAATAAATAAAAAATATTTAAAAAAAAATCAGTGGGCTGGACTAACAGACCACTCTTGCGTGGGCTGTCAGTCCACCTCTTTATGCATTTGGGCCGGGCACAAAGCCCGCCCACCTCACACCTGCCCGGTCTGCATGAACAGTGGGACATGAATTACGTGCCACTACATGCAGCGCCGAGAGGAAGAAGATGAATGAACAATAATTTTTCAAGTGTGAAGAAAGGTGTACATGTTAGTACCGTTGGGTAGCGGACCCTGGTTTTATCAGTTCATTCTGATCAAAACTCGGCCTACTGGCCTTTTCAGTTAGCATGATTGGACTCATAGTATACATTTAAACTAATCCGCAACTTGTGGACTTCGTATGGAACTAGGCACAATATTACAGGACACCTTGAAGCTGAAGGCAATGGACATTAGGATGCCAAGATCATTCAGAGTCCATTGAAATGAAGGTTTGCATGTTTCGGTTAAAACGTTTTTAAATAAACTGTGCCCGCCTTCAAAACTTAGATAAATAGCTACCTGACGGTGGCAGATGGATCCCCATAATCCAACTCTACGTTAACAAATACACTGTGATTAAAACCGGCACTTGCAATCTTTATTTTGGCATGAGTGCCCTGCTCATCACAAATTATTTATCTCCATCGCAAAAAGGCCATCCACTTGCCTATACGGACTAATAGTTAAAAACTACTTTCATCCTCGTCTCGTAGCCATGTCCGTTTGGAAAGTTCCTTCCGCAAGATACCGAGGAAAAATCCAAAATCCTGACCAGACCATTAATTATTAATTATAATCTAATCGGCGTCCCGGTTTTACTGTTGAATTTCTCACTGTGCATCTAGATATATATTATTGTGGATTGTGACAATAAAATTATCATTTTACAAATAGATCTGAAAAATTTAACTCCAAGGATTAGGGGTATTTTAGACATTTACAAAGAACATTAATGATATTTTTTATGGTTCTATTGAGCGTTATTAAATGCATTTGGTAGCCCAAGGATATACTTAGATTGAAGACTTAGTTTATACCAAAACCTTTGCCCCTACTAATCTTCTCTCATTTTTATTGTGGTAAAGATTGTTTTTTTTTAAGTGTAATATATGCTAATTTTTGCTTCTTTTATTTATAGGGAGATGTTTCCAAATCAATTCAATGTTACATGCATGAAACCAAAGTTTTTGAAGAAAAAGCTCATGGTCATATAAGAAATCTAATTACAAATACATGGAAAAAAATAAATGATTATCGATTTGCTAATCCTCGTACCTCCCAAACTTTCATTGGAATTGCAATGAACCTGGCACGAATGGCTCAATGCATGTACCGGTATGGAGATGCGCGTGGTGTTGGGATCTTGAGACCAAGGATAGGGTGAAATCCATACTTAATGAGCCTTTATTATAACCTCATCAAATCTAAATGGAAGGACTTGTGGAAACATGTGTGTTTCCATTCTAGCTTAAATATCAATATGTGATAAAGTAATGTATGTTTCGTCTTTGTTTAGAAGATTAGTCGACTATATTTCAGCAAAACATTTACATTGGTGAAACAATAATTTTTCTTCTATTAAAATTTCAATAGAGTTTTCCTTATATTTATATGCATAACACAAGTGTAATTCATTACATAGGATTCCAAAAGTTTAACATATAATATTTATTGTATAGTTATATCAAAACATACATTAACTAATGTCTAGCTATCTATAACAAAATGGATATATCTCCACCTAGAAATTACTACTCTTATCATTATTAAGATAAACCTGTAAATTTTGAATTAAATTTCGGAGTTGTCAGTCTTAATTTTTTTTTTAAAATTATGGTTAATTTATTTAACCTGTGATTCGAGGCTTGTCCTAGGTCAGTATAATAACCATGTGGCATGTTGGTTTTTTGCTAGTGGATAGCGGCAAAATTGATAAAGATGGCTTCTATATTTGGTCCTTGTGTTTTGTCGTAGGAGAGGCAAGGAATGCATCAATGATAGTACTCTTCTTGTAAGCTGCGACAATTCCAAGATCAGGGAAGTAGTTTTCTCTCTCTTCCACACATTGACATTGGCAGATTTGGGTGGTTTAGGTTTTTTTTTATTATTATTCATTGAAGGGGTGTTTGACACTGTATTTCGAAAACACTTTTGAAAAATAATATTTATTTATTTTTATTTTTTAATTTAAATTATTTTTTAATATTTTTAGATCATTTTTATGTGCTGATATCAAAAATAATTTTAAAAAAAATTATTTTGATATATTTTAAATAAAAAAACACTTTAAAAATAACTTCAATCATACTCCAAAACTAGCAAGTGTGGTGTTTTTATACAACACCATTATATACCATGGCTCCCATGGTTTGGTTTCAGTGTGTGTTTGCTGCAATCACTCTTAATCTTTTGGTTGGATCAGTGCTTGGAAGAAAGAATTTTGAGGCTTGGATGGCTTTTGTGCCACTTTGGCTCACTTTCTCTTACACTATTATGGTGGTTATGTTTGTGGAACCCCTCAATGAGAGCACGGCGTTGCGGTGACCCTCCCCGTGAGCGGGAATTCATGTCAGTGTTTTTTTTTATTTCTAAAGAAGAGAATCGCCACCTAGTATTATAATTACTAGAAAACTTGGTCTATTAGAGATTCTAAGGTGAGGGATTGATTATGCAAAGGAAAAAATTTAGCATCCCTAATATGCCCTACTTAAAGTAAGCTACTTGATGTTTTGATTTGTCTTATAGTTCTTATTTCACTAGGGTGTCATTGACTATTATGTTGGTTATGTTATTCATCCTTCTTCTGAGATTGCTGGTTTGACCACTGCCTTTTGGGCCAGTCCATCTTTTTCTTCTTTTCCTTTGAAAATTTCTTTGTGAGCTTCACGCACTAAAATGAAACTTTTACTACTAATCTTTAAATTAGCTTCTGCTACCCTGGAAAATATTGTAGAAACCTTGTCGTGGTACATAAACATTAATTTGTAGTGAATATTTCTATGGATCTTCAAGCCCTTAAATTAATTCATTGTTTTAGTGATTGATTGAAGCAAAAATTACTTACTAACTAGCTATAATTTTTTATATTTATTTAGGGGTTACATTTTCAAAAAATTTAAACCATAGATGGTACTTTCTCCCTTGAATATAAAAGCCTTATCTCCTCATTTTCAGTATCAAAACTTGAGAAATGGTGCCGTGAATTGCAGGTTTCAATGTCACAAAGAATTGCAATTAGGCTGGTGCAAAATCTCTCTGCAATTGTATTGGAATCTCTCCAAGTTCAAATTGAAATTTATTCAATCAAAAGGATAATAATCTGAAGTGTCCTTTCACTATTACATTCTTCACCTGAAATAGGCATGACAATCCAAACTTAACTAGGAAAGCAACAAATTAGAAAATTTAAATAAATTTAGATAAATAAAGCAATCCAATAATTAAAGCAATTAACTAAATTCAGACTTCTTGTAACAGTAGAATTCCAAGACTCAATCGCATCCTGTGTTGATGTTGTAAATGTGTCCATATCTATCTTCTTGCAACGGTAAGATGCCAAATTGCAACAGCTGTGATCATGTAACAATTGTATCCATTTTTGGCATGTGTTCTGCCCCAATCGCATCCTCCCAATCATGCTCTGCCTCTTGATATTTTTCTGCATTTATCTCCTGCTGATTTGCATCAATTGCCGTCTCTCCTGAAGAACTTGACTCCGGTAAGTTATGCTGAAGGTAGGTAGTGAATATATGGGGGTGTAGACGTTGCAGCTCTTCTGCTTGTAGCCAAACAGAGTCTGAATTTGGCTGATTTTTCCACTGGACTAAGAATTTGTAATACCTTCCCCGTCGAGTTGAAACAAATTGATGGTCCAGAATGGAGGCAATTTCATCCCGTGGTGCTGTATCTTTTGGCAATTCCAGGTTGGTTGTGGTGTCTGGGATTGGTGGAGTAGAGACGTCACCCTTGAATATAGCGAGGTCTTCGACGTTGAACATTGGACTAATCCCAAATTCAGGGGGTAATTCGACCACATATGCGTTAGTTCCCAATTTCTTAGTAATTTTAAAAGGTCCTACTCTGCGAGCATGGAGCTTTGAAAAACTACCAGGAGGAAAACGCTCTGGTCGTAAACAGACAAGCACCATGTCACCTTCATAAAATTGATGATCTTTTTGTTTGGAATTTTGCTGCAGCTGCATAAGAGTTTGTACTGATCGTGAGGTGTCGTTTGCATTCTTCATGAAGATTATGCATATAAATGGAGAAATCTAAAGCAACTTCACTTAGCCTAGGTGGTAGTGGCAAACTGTTGATATCCAAAGGGGTGTTTGGCCGAAATCCATACACCACTTCAAAATGTAGTACATCCCGTTGATCTATTAACCGAATTATTGAAAGAAAATTCAGCATGAGGAAGTACTAAATCCCAGCCGGTAACATGGTCTGCTACAAGGCAGCGTAATAAATTGCCTAGGCTTTGATTGGTCACCTCGGTTTGGCCATCCATTTAGGAGTGGAAGGCACTAGAAAACATCAACTTGGTTCCCATCTTTGCCCATAAGGTTTTCCAAAATAACTCACAAACTTCACATCTCTGTCTGACACTATGCACATTGGAACTCCATGTAAACGCACCACTTCTCGAACAAATAACGCTCCACTTTAGATGCGTCAAATATCTTATTACAGGGGACGAAATGAGCTATTTTGGAGAAATGATCTACTATCACCATGACGGAATCATTCTGTCGGCTAGTCTTTGGCAAACCAAGGACAAAGTCTGAACCGCATAGACCTTTGCAGGATCAGCCTTGACTCCTTGGCTAGAAATAATAAACCCCAAGAACTTGACATTCTCCTTCATAAATGAGCATTTCTCTTTATTGATAAAGAGCTTCTCTGTCCGCAACACCCTTAATACTTGTTCAATGTGACTTATATGTTCCTGCACACTTTGGCTGAAAATTAAAATATCATCAAAATACACCACAACAAACTTCCCCAAAAAAGGTTTGAGCACCTGAGTCATAAAATGCATAAAAGTGTTGGGCGCATTAGTTAGTCCGAATGGCATGACTAACCACTCGAACAAACCATCCTTGGTTTTGAAAGTCGTCTTCCACTCGTCACCCAATCGAATCCGTATTTGGTGATAACCACTCCAAAGATCAATCTTTGTAAAAACAGATGAACCGTTTAATACATCTAGCATGTCATCTAGACGTGGGATGGGAAATCTGTATTTTACTGTTATCTTGTTGATCGCTCGGCTATCCACGCACATTCTCCAGCTGTCGTCCTTCTTAGGGGTCAGCAATATGGGAACAGCACAAGGGCTGAGACTCTCCCGAATAAATCCCTTGTCCAGTAAACTTTGAATTTGTTTGCTGAGTTCTTCATTTTCTGTGGGACTCATTCGGTAGTGTGGCAAATTCGGTAGCGTAAATCCAGGAATCAAATCAATAGCATGCTAAATTTCCCTCATAAGGGGTAGCTGATTTGGCATGTCGTCTGGCATGATATCTTGAAACTCTTCCAACAAATCTGACAGCTCCATGGGCGTGTTATTGTCAGCTTGATGTGTCTCCCGCGTGACTAACATAAGCACCATGTTGTCCTCCTTCATGACCCGGGTGAATTGTCGCATTGTCAACACTGGCCACGCCTCTTGCTTAGCCTCAAATTCAGAAATGTGTAAAGGGTCCAACACAAATTTCTTTCCCTTGAAATTGAAGGAGTAGGTGTTAGTGTATCCATCATAAAACACCTTGCGATCATAAAGCCAAGGCTGCCCCAATAGCATGTGGCATACGATCATAGGAATTACATCGCACCAAGCTTCATCCACGTAATTCTTTCCCAATGAGAATTTAATTAGGTAGCGATGTTTAACAAGGATTGAATTGGTGTCATTCACCCAATTAATCCGGTAAGGGTTGGGATGCTTCTCCATCTTCAATTCCAAGCGTTTGAAAGCTGTTTCGGAGATCACATTCATACCACTCCCATTGTCAATGATAACGTTTAGAGCCCTCCCATTATGTTCCATTCGGGTATGGAAATTATTGGTTCTCAACCGCTCCGGGTTGGCTTGAATTTCTGACTTTGAGCCTGTTAGAACCCTGTTGATTACACAACTGGGTAAATCTGATGCTCCCAAATGCTCCTCTTCATTGTAAGTTTCTTCGTTGGGATCCTCTACTGCCGTGTCTTCAACTTCTTCCATTGCAAATAATTCCTTCTCACAAATAAAAGCTAATTTCTTCTCCCTTGTCGGACAAATCACAACATAATGTCCATAACCCTTACATTTATAACACTGGGACCTTCACTGGTGGGTTTGGTCATCCCCCTTGAATTACTGTTTCCAAAATTCCTCACGGGATCCTTTGGAGTCAATGACCTCTGGAATGGATTTGCGGCAGATTGCTCTTTTTTTGCTTCTGTTAACGTCACTCTCCTTCCCATTGAGAGCTTTGTTTGTTTTTCAATGTGGAGGGCCAACTGATATGCCTCCTCTACATTGATCAAACGTGCAGTCCACAACTCTCTTCACAAATCTTCCCGTAAACCAGTGCGATAACGAGCCAATGTTTGTTGCTCGGTTTCTACAATTTTGTTGCGAACTGTCAACTCATGGAATCAATCCGTGAACTGATCGACAGTTAGCGAGCCGTGAACTGTCAACTTTTTTTTTCTACTTATAATTATAAAAAATAAATAAAATGAACAAATAAAAAAAAGCTACTTTTTTTTCACAGTTTTTGTTGCCGAAGTTTTGTTTCATGGATTTATTTATACCTCAATTCATGTAATAATCTTTATTTTATGCTAAAAAAAATAATTAATTAATTTTAATAAAACTATGTGCATTAAATAATCAACATCTTTCTTTCTTTACTGAACAATTCCATATAAGAAAACATATAAGAGGGGGAGGGGGCTGCCTGTGCTGATGGCTTGGCGGAAGAGAGGGAAGGGGGATTGGCCGGAGGAAAGTGGAGAGGGGGCTGCCTGGCCGGAGAAGGGAGTGGAAGGGAAGAAAAAAAAGAGGGAGGGGCTGTGGCTGCCAAGATAAGGGTGGCGGCTGCAGCCCCTAAAAATTGAGAGAAAAATTAGGGTTAGGGTTTTTTAGGTTTATGGTTTTTTATGTACGAATATTTTTTTAGTCCCTTTTTTCTTGTGGATTAACAACTCTATTTATAGATTTTCCATATGCAAAATTCTAAACACAGCCTTTGGCTTGCGCGCCTTTTCAATTTGGTCCTTGATTTCTAATTTGTACGATTTGACCCTTAATTGACTGTTAAATTCTCAATTTGTTCAATTTTGCCCCTCTATCAAGATTTTTGATTTTTTTCCTTTTTTCCTTTTTGTTCTAATATTTTTTTCTTTTTTTTTCCGAAACCTAAAAATAAGTGGGTCAAAAATTGGATAGCAACAATAACCGGCACTTGCAATCTTTATTTTGGCATGAGTGCCCTGCGCATCACAGATTATTTATCTACATCGCAAAAAGGCCATCCACTTGCCTATACGGACTAAAGTTAAAAACTATTTTCATCCTCGTCTGGCAGCCATGTCCGTTTGGAAAGTTCCTTCCGCAAGATACCAAGGAAAAATCCAAAATCCTGACCAGACCACGCAACTGTAACATTACTTGTAGTAAAATCGGCATCCTGGTTTAACTGTTGCATTTTTTGTTGTACATATAGACACAGATTACTGTAGATTGCAACAATAAAATTATTATTTTATCCAAAATCTGAAAAAAAATTAATCCCAGAATCAGGGGGTATTTTAAATATTTTCAAGAGACATGAATGATATTTCTGAATTCTTCACATAATAAAACTATTAATTTACCCCTCAATTCTTTGAACTAATAGCATATAGATAAAAAATCGACGTTGGCTTTAATAATAAAAACGACATTATAATGGTTAGAAAAGAGACTTGACATGAAAAATCTCTAAACACGAAAAATATCGAGAAGAAAGACATCGTACCTCATGGCCCGCTATGTCATTCATCAAACGACCGATCATCTTTGCAGCTTTAATAATTTTTGGATTACTTTTTAGCCATTCATACTCCTCCACTCCTGCTACTTCTTCCAATCCAAGAAAGGATGCTCCCATAATTACCCCAGAAGCACTTGTGGCTAATCCATTGAGCACATACTCATCGAATGTTGGGACATGGCATTTATCGGCCCACTCCGCCTCCGCGTGATAGCCTCTCACCAATTCTTTGAACTAATAGCATGCAGATAAAACAAAGACTGTGGTAAAACCTTTGTGAAAGGGCCGGAACAAAGCATTCCTAATATGGTCTCGTAGACGTTGGCTTGATTGCATAGCCAAAGACTCCAGGTTTGCCTTTGCGAAAACATGGGCTTCATCCAGTATCATTTCTCTATGCACACTTAAAAATGAAGCTTCATACAAGCTCAGGATGCCTTTCACATCATTGATCATTGTTTTCTTAAACTCTCCATTGATGTCCTTGAACTTTTCGAACACAACTGATTCATAAAAGCATACTTCACATTTTAACAGATTTTCAAAAGATGTTTGTGTATTATGAAAGATTATTTCCAAAGATATTATAAGCTGGACGAACAAGTATATTTAGTGGTATTTTTTTGTTCACATATGTTTTCGAGTCACATACTTCACATTTTGAAAGATTCTCTTTGATGTCATCAGCATGTCCTTCACATTTTCCTTCAACTCTTCTACTTGTCGGCTGGACGACTCGAATTCCTGCAGTAAACTATTCAGTTAGTATGAACTGATAGCATTGAATAAATCCTTAACGTGTTCTTGTTTTTTTTTCTACTCCATTGTTAATGTTTTTTCTTATAGAATTTTACTAAATAAAAAATGAAGTCTTTGTTTAAAGTAAAAGTAATCAACGGCTAGACAAAAGTATAACTACTTTAACATCAAAATTCACCTGAGAGGAGTGATAACAAAAGATACATATGATTTTATCATTTAAAAAAGAGAGAGAAGTGATATATAATTAACAAAAAAAAAATATTGTGAAACATCAGATTATAATCTTAGTGCAGAATTGGATGAAAGGTAGCGTACCGTTTGTGGAAAGGAAAATGAAGCGAAGCTGCAACCCCACAAGCTTGGTGGGAAATTTCCACTTCGACGAGAATTGTTTTGTTGATTGGTTTTTGCTGCTAAATCTGCACCGATTCCCATTTTCTTGAATGAAAATTTTTTTAGAAAAAAAAATACATGTTATAATTAATTTCATGAGAGATTGCTTATAATTCCACTTCTTTCATGTTTAATGTATAATATCATATTTCAAATATTTTTGGGCTAGGTACTACAAAAATTAAATTTACATATAGTTTTATTTTAGACCATATAAGAAAACATAGATTTATACAGTCCCATGTCCATAAAAAAATGAAAAGATAAATCCTAAAGTTCATTCACCCTAGTTTTACAACTCTACAGTAGTTACTTCAAAGAAAACAAATGGTTTGATGATCGAATACATAAATCATCAGAGGAAGGCTATTTATAGGGAAATAGCAAGACTTTTTGTACCATACCTTTTCTTACGGAACTCCTTAATTAAAAAAAAATATCATGTGATTTCGGTAATGCATGTGTTAATTACTGTGGTAGAGTTTTTTCAAATATTTTCCGTATAGAAATACATTCAAATAATATATATATTTTTTTAAAAAATTGTTTTTGAAATCAACACGTCAAAATTATTTAAAAAAATTAAAAATTTAATTCAAATCAAATCAAAAATAAAAATCACATTTGAATAAAAATTAGTTTGATCACTTTAAATAATTTGTGGATGCTGTTACAAAAAAAAGAGGATAGATTGTGCAAAATCACAAGAGAAAAGCGTAAATTACTAGAGAAAATTAGTTTTGTGCAAAGTTTGTGTTTTATCAAGATTTGGGGACCAAATTTGAACATAAAAAGGATAAGTTGTTGGATTTAGAGATAAATTTGCATAAATTTCAAATCCTAAGGAGCAATTGCAACTTAACTAAACAAATTTAAGATCAAGAGCTAATCTGAGAAATGTGCACAATCGTAAGGACCAAAGTCAACAATCTTAGGGACTCAATTGAAGAAAAACAATTTTTTATTGACCTATCAAGGACCAAATTGGTCAAATTAGAAACCAAGAACTCAAATTCAAAAGCTAAGGCTGAAATTGTATTTTAGCGAGGGGTGAAATCACAAATAATCAAATATCAATTACTTATCTGAAATTTCTCATAGTTATCTTGAATATTCATCAATTTTAAATTTGAACATAAAAAGGATAAATTGTTGGAATTAGAGATAAAATTGCATAAATTTCAAATCCTAAGGAGCAATTGCAACTTAACTAAACAAATTTAAGATTGAGGGCTAATCTGAGAAATGTGCACAATCATAAGGACCAAAGTCAACAATCTTAGGGACTCAATTGAAGAAAAACAAAGTTTTATTGACCTATCCAGGACCGAATTGGTCAACTTAGAAACAAAAAACTAAAATTGAAAAGTCACTCAAATCTAAGACTGAAATTGTATTTTAGCGGGGGTGAAATCACAAATAATCAAATATCAATAACTTATCTAAAATTTCTCAGAATTATCTTGAATATTCATTAATTTTAATTGGATGCATATTATCATAGTAGCCCTTATTCTTGATAGATGAACTCTGATTACTCATAGAAAATGTTTCCAGGAACATGAGCCCATGACAAATAAAAAAAAGGTTGCATTTAATCAGGGAAGATAGGGGTGTGGTTTTTGGTTGCAACGATGGTAGTGGCACGGTGGAGATAGCGATAGAAAGTTCAAAGAAAAAAAAGAATAGAAATCATGGTCGAGGCTGGTTGTTTTCCAACATTAAATCAAGGTTGGATTTATTTCTTGATGCTCGCTACATGGAACCTACCGAGGTGGGATATTTTTCTTTACTGGTGCCAAATATTGACCCTTCGTTTAAACCAGAAGGATCCCAATTGTAAGTTAAAATTTTCTATCATCAACTGACAAATTTGGTAGCTAAAGGCTGCCTAAGTTGGTCACTTTGAGGCGACACCACAATGGTTGTAGTGTCAATCATCTAGAATGGACCATGTTGGGGTGTAATAAAATGTCAGGATATTATGGTGGTGTATGTTTTGTCAAATTTGGTAAACATATGAAGCATTACATGCTCTTGAAAGTAGCCAATTAAGTTGTCTTTTCGGCTGGAGGAGAAGACAATTAATAGTAACGAGACGTCGTGTCGTCTAGTTCCTTTTATGTACTAGAGGATACGTCGTCTAGTCCTCCCTTTTTTTACTCTTTCTTATTCAAAATAGATCTGTTTATGACTTTAATTTATATGTTTTGTTCAAAGTTCAATTTAGTCCTTCATCTTCTGATTTTATTTAATTACACTCTTGATTGACTTCTAATTTTTAATTTTATGCAATTATACGCCTCCTAGCATTTAACACCACCCTGGTTTTCAGCTCCTCTATCATTTTCGTCCTTGGTTTTGAATTTATGCAATTTAACACCTAACTGACCATTAAACTTTAAGTTTTCTTTAACCGGCCATTCAATTTCACCATTGATTTCAACCAATTATATCCCTATAGTTAGATGCATTTTATAAACTGGTCCTTGTCGTTGAATTTGTTAACTTTTACCCCTGATTGGCCTTGAACTTTTGATTTTCTTACAATTTTTCCCATGATTTCCATCAATTGACATGGTAAAAATTAAGTGGCCATTTGGCTCCGCGTTTTGTGCTGCGTTTAGCATGAACGCGGAGCCAAACGCAACCAGAACCAAACGGGACCCCAGATTTTTCTGTGGGTCCCACTCAAATTTCAGCGGTTCTGAAAAGCATAAAAAACATGCTTTTCATAACAAACGCAGCACTTAAAACTGAAGTTCAACTTCATTCTTCTGTGTACATAATTTCGAGCTGTTGGCCGTTTTGCATTCCTCACCGTCGTTGTTGTCTTCCTCACCGGCGTCGTTGGCTTCCTCTCATTACCGTCGTCACAGCTCCCTCTCTCTCCTCCACGGCCACTGCCCCTCTCTCTCTCCACATGCAGCCACGGCCACAGCTCCCTCTCTCTCCTCCACAGTAGCAACCTTCCACGAGCACTGCCTCCCTCTCTCTCCTCCACAGTCGCGACCCTATCTCTCTCTCCACGACCACTGCCTCCCACTCTCTCCTCCACAGTCACGGCAGCTCCCACTCTCTCTCCACATTCACGGCAGCAGCATCAGGTGCAAACTTCAGGCCCTCCTCCCGGCCACCACAGGGCACCAATTCTCTACCCGTCGGTACCGGCCGTTGACCCTCTCGTCACAGTCGGTGAACAGTAAAAATGCACAGAAAAATGCATGCAAAATGAAAACGAAAGGCAAAACGGTGTGTTTTGTGTTTTTTTCCTTAAAACCAAACGCACCGTTTTGCGTTTAGTCTTAGCACTTGGGCTGGGCTGCTCTCGACCCAGCCCAAGTGCGGCAGGGTTGGGCCTTTTGGCCCAACTTGGCTGGGGCGGCCCATTTTTTTGGGTCAGGCCCAGTCAATTTTTTTAAAAAAATATAAAAATCATATTTAAAAAAAATAAAAATTGTGTAATTTACATGAATTTTTAATTATATTTTTTTATTATTATAATTAAATCTACAATATTTAAAAAAATATATGTGTGTGTCCTTTAAAGTAATTTCACAAGTTGACAGCAATATGAAAAGCATGGTAACCAAACACACAAAACTGCTTTTCATTAAACTCAACATCAACCACAGTTTTAACTAAACACAAATTTCAGTTATGAACCGCAGCTAAAAGCGCTTTTCAGAAACCAGCTTTTTTTCAACCTCAACCACAACAGCTGTGCCAAACAGGCCCTAAATGTGATCTCCTAAAATTTCAATCTTTTTATGTAAGCCTAAATTAAATTCTTGAACTTAATGTTTCACCAATTAAACCCCTAATAAAATTATTTTGACCTATTTAGACTATAACTATGTCCTTGCACCTGATTAAATCATTCAATTGCACTTTTTTCCATGATTAAATCAACTTAGCCTATTAAAACTCATATTATGCCTTCAAACTTAATTTCTTTTTGTTGATTTGTCTAATAACTATTTATTTTTACCTTGAACTTACATTGTTTCTTTAGTCTTGGGCACAACTAGGTACAATCAGGGTATTGACTTCCTCCAAAATTTATAGTTTCAATTCTCCTCGATTTTAGTCCCCTTGCTATCATTATTTTTTATTTTATTTTGGAAGAAAAAGGGATGAATTTGGTGAATTTCCAGCTTTAAGAATTTTTGGATTACTTCTTAGCCATTCATATTCCTCCCCTCCTGCAACTTCTTCCAACCTCATAAGCACTCGTGGCTAATCCATTGAGCACATACTCAACGAATACTGGGACATGGCATTTATCTGCCCACTCGGCCTCCGCGTGATAGCCTCTCACCAATTCTTTGAACTAATAGCTACAGATTGTGTTGTAAAACCGATGAAATATTTCAATTAATATATATATACAATAACAATAACAATATATTATGCTAGAAATAGTAAGAGAATGCATGAGACTGGAAAAATATTCATACTGCCTCCTTCACATAATATGAGGCATAGGATCTTCCTTGCTTTCCTTGAAAAGATTCAGAAGAGCCATATAAAGAACTTCATGTAATCGGCAGGGAATTAAGATACATGATTAAAACGAATGAGAAGAACAAAAACGGAGTGAAGAAAGGAAAGAGAGGAACACGAAAATAGAAATAAGGATGCACACGTCCGTACTTCTTGACGAGCTTCACTTTGGGCCAACTAGGTCTATGCCAAGGCCCATTAATCAAGGGAATATATCGCCTCTTTCCTGGAGAAAATATGGATGCCTGGCTTTGGATATATTTTTTTCTTAACCCTTTTTAAAAAAAAAAATTATAATGAATCCAATTTCCAATTACATCAAACATATATTGTGAATGTGCACAGCTTAATTTCAATTGTTACCAACTTGAAGCCTACAATAAATAAATTAATGCTTGCACTATGTTTTGGTATATTTATTCACATTTCAAATTACATAATGACAACGTATTGCAAGTCTAGATGTAATTAATTCAACAAGATTAAGATCAAAGTCGTTAATACTATTTTGGTTGGTGCTTTATTTTTTTAATTGGAATATAATATTTTGGTTTTGGAGCGTTTTGGCGCACCGTTGCAGAATTGTACTGAATCAAAAATCTTGATCATGTCTTTCTATAACCTAAGTTATCTAATCAAGTTTCCAGCTTATACATGCATTTGGATTGTGAGCCAAGTCTAATTAATTATTGAGTAATTAAATATGATAAAAAAAAATTTGAAATAGATTTCCTCACTTTCTTACATTGCAGTATGTAATTAAAAATTGAGTAATAATCTGTGAAATAATGTGCATAAAAATAGTTCAATCTTTGAAATTTTGGAATTTCTTATGAGACTTGAAATTAAAAAAAAAATTGAAACTTAGAAATTTTGAGATTGCTCTTTGTTTTGTGGCTCAAGTCATATTATTACTCCCTTTGGATCCCAGTTCAAGGAACAAGAGTTCATAGGCAGACAAAAGGCATGTTCCTAATTCTCAGCATGAATTTGGCTTCATAAATTTGTATAAATCAATAATGAGCCAAATAATAAATGTTTCATGCATTTAAGACCTTGATAAATTTAGATAAACTTTGAGAAATTTAATTGAATCTTAAACATAGATTTTCCAATCTTCCTCAACCAATCTTTGATAATTTGCCAAGCATTCTAGTATACTCTTCCCATTGCCACTAAGGAGGACAACAACAACAAAAATAATGCATCTGCTTCTTACTTGCAAATTAGTGTTGGGTTTTCTTCAGCATGTAAATCCAATGAAAATTTTCAAAACATCCTAAAAGTTTATCTTTTAAATAAAGCTCAAACTCAATACATACCAAAATACACACTAGATCCAACAGTACATACTTATAATACCCACGATTCACAGCTCGCTTTATTACAATACATTCGACAACGACATTCATAGAGAGTTACACCACGAGCTCAAAGTAGGAATTCTACACCATTAATCATAAAGAGGCACTTGCTCGATAAATAATAAGGTGACATAATCTTTTAAACTTAATGGAATTGTGTAGGCATCGTCATCATTAGCATAAAAAATATATGCAACTCGCACAAGGTTAACAAACTGTTGTAGGAGAAGCATTGGAGCTTTAGTTGGCCTCATGCAATCTTCATTGATATCCTTCCATGCAGCAGTGTTCATCTTTTGTATCTCTTCAATTGCTTTATTCTCCGAGATGTTATATTGTTTCATGTAGCATTCAACACCGGATACATAGTCTCCCCTCTTTTATTCATCCTTCAATTATACAAATCGACATTATAATTGTTAAAAAGGAGACTTCACATGAAAGATGTCTAAACACAAACAAAATCGAGAAAAAAGACAAGAATAGTCGTGAGTTGTACCTCATGGCCCACTATGTCATTCATCAAACGACTGATCATCTTTGCAGCTTTAATAATTTTTGGATTACTTTTTGGATTCCAATCCAAGGAAGAATGCTGCCATAAGTACCCCATAAGCACTTGTGGCTAATCCATTGAGCACATACTCATCGAATGTTGGGACATGGCATTTATCTTCCCACTCCGCCTCCGCGTGATAGCCTCTCACCAATTCTTTGAACTAATACCATACAGATAAAACAAAGATTGTGGTAAAACCGATGCAATATTTCAATTAATATTTAAAAGAATGCATGAGATTGGGAAAATATTCATACTTCCTCCTTCACATAATACGAGGCATACCAGACCAGTGCAACCGGGTGTTCCTAGCGACCCTTAACAACCAAGTGGCGACTCCTTCTCAACTCCATTGCGAGAGTCAGGATCCCTCCCAAGACACCGTGTGGCGAAGTGCGATAGAATGACGACTCCACTGGGGATGGTATTTTTTCTGAAAAATATTGGACTAAGCTTTGAATATTTTGATGTGACTTATTTGTTTCAATTTGTCTAAATTTGATGTGTGTTTATTGTTAGTAAGTTTTTCACATTTTTTATTTTGTGCAACACATGTCCATGCATTGTTAATTTATTTCAATTATATCATTGTGGTTTGCAACTTTAAGTTACGTGGGGGACTAGCAGCTTACCTATGACTTGAGTCAAGGTTGAAGTTTGTATAAACCCAACTCTTCGCTGAGAGCTTAGCTGGTAGCAAGGTTGTCAAAATCGCGATTTTGACACGAAACGGAAGGGGCTTTGAAAAATCGGATCGTAAAATCGTAAGATCGTACCCGAATTTGTCCGTACAAAAATCGTAAAATCACAGCTAAAATCGTGTAGGTAGAAAAATCATAAAATCATAAGTAAAATATTTTTGAATACAATACAACATAATTATGGCCATAAAACTTCATTAGTTAAGGTTCATGCATGATTCAAAATAATTGAAAAATATATTACAAAATAATTATGTCCATAGAATTTCATTAGGTAAAAATTAACAAACTAAAAATAAATATTTTGTTGATGTGATATATAAATTACAATCAGTCTCATGAGTGTCATTTTCTTCGTTATTTTTAATACATTCATCAAAAACATTATTATTGAAAGGATTATCAGTATTAATAGGACTAAGTTATATAATTAAATAATTATCCTTGAAAAACCCTCCAACAATAAAATTATCATTTTTAATTATATTTAAATTAAAAAAAATGAATTTAAATATAATTAAAAGACCCACAATATTTGAGATTTGAAATTTAAACTACTTATTTTATGTTTTGAAGTAATTGTATATTTTTTTTATGGTTATTGTATTTAAAATTAATTAATGTTATTTATTATCTTAAATTAATAGGATTTTTTTAAAAAATATTTTTTATGCTAATTATTATTATTATTATTATTATAAATTTATAACCCCCCGTAATATACCTAATTACCTTTTTTTTATTATTATTATTATAATATATAACTAAGTATAAAAGGTCCCCACCCTAAATCCCTAATTCCCTTTCCCACGCCGCCGCCTCATCTCTTCATTCTCTTGAATCTCTTCTCCATTTTTTTCTTCCTCCTCCTCATCCTCTTCTCCTTCACAGTTCACTCTCTTCCAGTCTTCCTCCTCCCGAGTCACAGGTAGTGCCTAGGAAAGCACGGACGAGCCACATGCCTCCTCTTTTCCTTCACTCTCTTCCAGACTTTCATTTTTTTATGCTAGTTTTGTTTTTTTGCTGAGAAGAGAAGAGTAGATTTTGATTTTGATTTTGAGCAGTGAATTGAGATTTCGCAAATGAAAAATTGGAATTGAAGAAAGCAGAAAGCCCTTCGCCCCGTGTTGCGCACAGTAAAATATAATGAACTCTTAAAATCGGACCGATCCGGTCTGATTTTACGAGTCAACCCGATTTTGACAGAGTTTGACCGGTTTCGATTTGTCTTTCCAGTTCAACCAGGTTAGCTGAGCCAACTCGTAAACTCATACGAGTTTGCGAGTTGACTCGCGAGTTTGACAACCTTGGCTGGTAGTGATTGATATACGTACCATCCCATTATCTGCTAAGCCTCCATATTGCCTTTACAAAGGTGATCATTGGGACAACAAGAGACCCTGTTTAGAGCCCAAAGTAGCAAACTCACCATTTGTTGTGCAAAGATTAGAACTAATCATTAGGGTGTACGCTCCCTTCATTCTGTTTTACATTAAGGCAAACCCTTCTCGAGGCATCTTGAATTCAAGACTTTTGGGTGACACAATAGCAATCACTTAGGAAATTTTCATTGTAGGGTTTAAGCAAAAATCAAGTTTTTGTTTATTATACAATTGTTACAAGCATGTATCACTCCTCGAAAGGTGAGTCTGTCAAAAAAAAAACATGCATATTCATTTTAACATGCATTCCCATAGTTTTTGTTTATCATGTAACTGTTATGATTACGTGTCACTCCTCGAAGGGTGAGTAAAAAAAAAAGACAGCATGCATATACAGTTCAACATGCATTACCACAGTTTTTGTTTTAATGTAATTGTTACGATCGCGTGTCCCTCCTCGAAGGTCCAGTCCGTAAAAAAAAATACAAGAAACATGCATATACATTTCAACATGCATTCTCACAGTTTTTGTTTAACATGCAATTGTTACGACCACTTGTCACTCCTTAAAGGGCAAGTTTTAAAAAAAAAAAAAAAAACCATGCATATGCATTTCAACATGCATTCCCACAATTTTGAAATAGGGGTCCCTCAATTTGTTATCCTCTGAAGGGTCAAGAGTCATTGACATTTGACATTGCAAAAAAGAACTGACACCGATACAGAGCCATCATTCATGTTTCTTCTGTAAGCCAACAAAAAGTTCTCTGCTCTCTAGTGAAATCAGGTGGGACATATGCCCAGATATTATCTGCAAAGTGTTAATGCAATCATCAATGGAGATTGTGGAAAGTTCGGGTTTCCTTAGAAGGGGTGCGGGTAGTCCATAAACGAGTCCATCTCCAGAAAGCAAGTATCATTCAAAGAAGTTGTCAGTCCATTTAAGTATCAATTGATTTCTCTCCTAATCATGTGGAGTTATTGCGGCATTGTCAAATCAAGAAATTTTATGCCGCCACGCACAGTAGACCATTTTATTTTGCAAGCAAAGATAAAATATCATGATGTGAAAAGATATTATGGTATTGTTGAATCTATTCTAGTGTCTGAGAGGTCGAAGATGTGAATTGCAAGATTACATTGCTCGACAAAGTGAAATTGCCGCAAGAGTCTTTTCTTCGTATGATGAAATTGTTCATGATTTGCGCACTTTGGTGGTTTGACAAGAGTGCTTCCAAGCTTGATTCACTTTTTATATCCAATGAGGAGCGCGGTGGAGCGTGAAAAAAAAGAAGTTTTCCTTTTGTGACATAATCCAGATGAGAGAGATGAATAGTTGCAAGAATTTCAGTAATCAAGTGTGAAAGTTAACCATCAAAAGGCAAGTCAAGTTTTGTGGAGGATGTTATCATTGGCAGTGTCAGCAATATTTCATCGTGAGCATAAGCAAAATCAATGAGCAGTGACAATACAAAAATGATTGTTTGAAAAGTCTGAGAAAAGTGTCGTATCGTCAGTAATTTTCTCATGGAATCTCATCGGCTATCACTTTGTTTTGGGGTTAAATCATCATTTCATTGAAGCATGTGTTTTCCTTGTCTTTTTGTTGTTTTGAAATCAAGAGATGTTTGACATTCTTGTTTTTGACAAAATATTTTGATCAAACTCCAACATGCAAAATTTAAAGTTTATCATTTTTGAAAATTAAAAGTATGTTGATTGCAAAATTGACCCAACTTTTGTTAAAAAGCATGATGACCAATATCGGGTGACCAAACAATTTTTTGAGCCCATACACCGAGCTTTTGAACCACATCATAGAACTAAGATTTATTAGTACGCATATTGACATGTAATGGATTCGGTAGTTATAGACCTGTGAATCATGACTCTTGCACGTCCAAATCATTACACTAGACGAGGTCAAAATTGATCAGTTAAATTCAACTTTGCTTGAAATGACAAAAAGCCATCTTTGTTTATTTCCTTCACTATTCTTGAAATATGTATCCCTTCTTAATCCCAATTTGAGCCTAATTTCATATTTCTTTGAAAACACCCGACATGGATCACACCCTCACACTGGGGGCAAATATAGTAGGGGCAAATAAGAGATTTGTAGTTTGAGAATACAGTGACAACATTAGAATCAATAGAAGGGGGGATGTTCAAGAATGAAAACCCAACATTGGGAACCATCAAATGGAGATAGGAAATGACAAAAACCAATAGTCGATGCTAAGGACAAGTTAAAAAAAAATTGAAAAAAAGAGAAAAAAAAAGAGAATATTGAACTATACCATGTCCGTTGGTATCTATGGTCAAACCTCACATAGGAATTTTTTTTATTAAGATTATCAAGTCTTCAAGATGAGTTATCCATCAAATGAGGATCTTGCAGAATTGTTTTGTTAGACTATATTGAGTGCAACAAAAGATGGGATAACATTAGATGACAAATGATGATTCGGGTTTTAGTATTTCCCTTTTAAGTTTGAAATTATCAATGAAAGGAATGACATGGTTGTAGAGATTCTTAGAGCATCGGTAGGTTGATAAAAAATCACGTTAAGATAATTAACGTATTTTTATGTCGTCTCTTCTACAAGGACAACAAGAGAAAAGAGTTGACTAGAAAATGGTGATCCTTGGTCTTTGAAACCCTTAAACACCTTTTTGAGCCTATGAATATACATTTCTTTTATAGCCATGAACCATAGCCTCATTACATGCTTGTAAAAGTCCTTCTTGATCAAGCAAGCAATTTTAACTGATAAGTGGCGCTCTCCAAATTTGTTAGAGTTTTTCCATAAGGGTTATAATTTCATGAAGTAAGTTACAAGTTGTTATGCATATTGATAAAGTACTGAGAAATGAGACAAATTTTCAACCGAGCCTCAGGTTTTTACTCGACACTCTAAATTGTTTGAAAACTACAAATTATCACATCATCATGTACCATCAAATGTCATACCCTGAAATCAGATATTAGAATTGAAAAGAAAAACCATAAAAAACAATTTCAATCTCATAATGAGTCCATTACTGTTTGCAAAATAAAAGATAAGTATAGGTCTGCATGCATTGAATACCGTGTGTTGGGTACTTGACCAAATGAATTTGATTTTTAACAAATGACATCTCTTTGATTTTATTTCAAGGATTGACTTTGGATGCACATGATCTTTTAAATTGGTGATGTAATTTCAAAACAAAAAGATTTACAAACAAAGAAGACAGTGACTGGATTTTACAGAATCCTTGATATTGACAGTTCTTGATTGGAAAGCCTAGCAGTCAGAGGGCACAATGTGGATCTTGATAGAAATACAAACAATTTCACGTCAGCTTGGGGGCAAAGAAGCACAAGCAAATGATGATTTAGTGAAATTCATCAATGAGCACTAACGGATTGAACTCAGGGCAACATTGCTTAATAGAGAGTGATGGTTTGATAAGCTCCAATGGTGATTGAGAATAAGATTGCATTTGAAGGGCATCTTCAGATTTTGAAATATTGGCTTACCCGCAGATTTGGTTGTCTCCAAAAAGATGATATCGCATGGGTGCATTTTGATGAATATTGAAGAGTATGCAAGCCGCCAAGATTGATTGAGGAACAATTTGTTTTGAAGCCAGTCGACTCAAGGTTAAGTTCACCGCATGAATATGGGAGACAAAAAAAAAACCTCGTTAATGACAACATCATATTTATTTGCATAGACTAAGAAGAATTTGCTTAGAAAAAATAGAGTCTATGACCAAGAGTTTCAGATTGCATGATTGAACAGTTGCATCAGTTCAAGGCACAATTCATCGCATGATTGTGGATGATGATAGCAGTACATCTTTTCTCACGAGCAGAGAGTAATTTATTATGGACAACATTGAGCATGCAATGATGAGTTTTGGATGCATTTTTGGATGACTTGACAATTCCATGAAGCAATATGTTTCAATTGATGAAAAACTCCATGATTGATTGGCAACCTAAGATGAGGGCAACATTAGCAAAGTCTTGCAATGATTGTCAGCAGAACACGCACAAATCAAAGAATTGTTACTAAAAGAATCAAAGAAGATGGATGACTTGTTACACTCCTTCACGATGAATCAAGCAACACCACACTTGGGGGCAATGTTGAACTTGATAAGCAATGAGAGTAGAGATCATCACATATAGCCCAGAATAAGCAATGCCCTTAAGATTGGGTGAATGAATGACAACAAAACTTTGGATACTAGGCAAAGACATCCTACGACAATGGAGCATTAGAGAAAGGGGACCTATATTTCTCAGGTAAGTATACATGCATCATCATGCATTGCATCCCATCTTCACCATCTTTCATCCGGGTAGGTCACCTGTTATTATGAGACCCTCACCTCCATCTGTCATCCAGGTAGGTCACCCAGTATAATGAGACCCTCTTCCTCCATCTGTCATCCGGGTAGGTCACTCGTTATAATGAGACCCTCACCTCCATCTGTCATCAAGGTAGGTCACCCAGTATAATGAGACCCTCTTCCTCCATCTATCATCCGAGTAGGTCACCCGTTATAATGAGACCCTCATCTCCATCTGTCATCCGGGTAGGTCACCCAGTATAATAAGACCCTCTTCCTTCATCTTCCATCCGGGTAGGTCACCCGTTATAATGAGACCCTCACGTCCATCTATCATCCCGGTAGTTCACCTAGTATAATGAGACCTTCTTCCTTCATCTTCCATCCGGGTAGGTCACCCGTAATAATGAGACCCTCTCCATCTTCCATCCGGGTAGGTCACCCGTAATAATGAGACCCTCTTCTCCCATCACCCATCCGGGTAGGTCGCCCAAAAAAATGAGACCCTTCTAACTTCTAACCCGGGTAGGTCACCCATCATAATGAGACCCGGATAGGTCACCCGTCACCATTGAGACCCCATCTAATCCGGGTAGGTCACCCGTCACCATTGAGACCCCATCTAACCCGGGTAGGTCACCCGTCATAATCGGCACCCGGGTAGGTCACCCGTCACCATTGACACCTCATCTAACCCGGGTAGGTCACTCGTTATAATGAGACCCCATCTAACCTGGGTAGGTCACCCGTCATAATGAGACCCGGTAGGTCACCCGTCACCATTGAGACCCTCCTAACTATTCTTTCATCCGGGTAGGCCGCCCGTCACAATGAGACCATCTCCACCATTCTATTTTTCTTTACAACACTTACTATTTAAAGTCTTTTACAAGACTTTAATCGTAAGCGTCGTAAAGAGGGGGCATCTGTTGCTACCCAATTTTTGACCCACTTATTTTTAGGTTTTCAGAAGAAAAAGAAAAATAATAAAAAAGAAAAAATATTAAAAAAAAGAAATATCTTGGTACAAGGGAAAAATTGAACAAATTGAGAATTTAACAGTCAATGCAGGGTCAAATCGCACAAATTGAAAATCAAGGACCAAATTGAAAGAAGCGCGCAAGCTGAGGGTTGATTTTTAATTTTGCCTATGAAAACCTCTATAAATAGAGTGAATCATCACAAAGAAAAAGGACCAAAAAATTACACCCCATTCAAAAACCCTAAAAAAAAACCCTAAACCGATCTCTTCAAACTCCAAAGGGCTGCAGCCGCCGCCCCCAGCTGGGCAACCGCTGTAGCCCCTCCCCATTTCCATCTTCCCCGTTTTCCATTTCCTTTTTTCCTTTTTCTTTCCCTGGTCAGCCCCCCACACACAACCCTTCCTCTTCCATTTTTAGCTCTGTCGTCAGCCCCACTTCTTTTACCTTTCCCTTCTACTCTCTTCTCCGACCAGACCCCCACTCGTCCATCTCCTTCTCGTCGGCCACCCTTTTCGTTCTCCTTCTTCAGCTGCGATGCCCACCGTTGCTTTCGTCCCTCCGTCATTGTCAGCCCAGCACAAGCGGCCCCCCCCTTCACCATCTCCTCCTCTAACATTGGAAGCCACGTGCGTTAGTAGTTTGAAGACAGATTCGAGACCGAGATTAGGGAAGAATGATTCCAATTGTGTTTTGTGTTGCGCTTGTTATGTGTTTGTCTTCATTTTGCAGGTCCTCTCTGTCTCCAGCCGACCAAACTTTTTCTCTGTTCCCTCCGGCCAGCCAGCTGATTGCCACCACGCGATAGCAACCCGCACCGTCATCGGGGAACATCCTTGCCGGCTAGAGCAGAAGAAGAAGAAGAAGAAGAAGAAGACGAGGAACGAGCCAACAAGAACAAATCTCCGATCTGAAGGAAGAACGACCCAGCTACCTTTGTTTGTGTGTTTTCTGTGCTTTGCAGGTCGCGTTGAAGGCCACCGCCGGCAGGAGAAAGAAGAGAAGAGGCAGATTTGTTGGCCCACCCTCTATCGTACTGTTCATCTATAGTGGCGCGTGGCTCCACACACCGCCTATGACAGGGGCGCGTGGGCAGACGCGCCACCAGTCATCCTATTGCTGTTACCACTATCCAGAACTGTTCCGGAGTCCTTTTTTGTAATTTTCTTTATGTTTATGTCTTTATTTGAATTTATTGTATTTTTAATTGTTATTTGTAAAATGTAATGAAAAAAGATAATGTGTGTGTGTGTTTTATTTTACTTATAAAATGTGATGAAAAAAAGAAATAAAAAAGATAATGTGTGTGTGTTTTATTTTACTTATAAAATGTGATGAAAAAATAAATAAAAAAGAGAATGTGTGTGTGTGTAGTGTTTTATCTATTTAATTTTTATGTTGTTTTGTTAAGAAAAAAGGAATATAAAATGAAATAATAAAAAATGTGTTTTCTTTGCATATGGCCAATACACTAGTATATTTTAAAAATTCTTTTTCTTTCAAAAAATATATATTATCTTGGAGTTTGAAGAGAAAATGTGTTTTAGCATGGATTTCACAAAGAAAAATCATTTCTTGCGTTTTGAGATTTTACAACATGTTTGTAAAAATCCAAAGGGTATTGGCCAATATTTCAAAAAAATATAAAAATCTTATTTTTGGGAATTTATTATTCACTGTTGTTATTCGGATAAATAAATCTTAAGGGGTTAATATCCAAAATATTCAACGGGGATAATATGTTATTATTCACTGTCGGTGTCTGGATAAATAAATCCTAAGGGATCAATATCCAAAATATTCGACGGGGATGATATGCTATTATTCACTGTCGGTGTTTGGATAAATAAATCCTAAGGGGTCAATATCCAAAATATTCGGTAGGGATGATAATAATAAAAAAAAATTCATAGGATTATTCTGAACGGTGACCGATTCTTTTTTCAATCGAAACATTTTTTCATGTGAATAAATATGACCCATTGAAGCATTCAAAATCACATCAAAATAGACAATGCAGATTACCTCAGGTAAGGTGTACTAGGGGTGCTAATACCTTCCCTTTACGCAACTAGTCCCTTACCCTTGAATCTCTGACTAGACTAGTGCAACCGGGTGTTCCTAGGGACCCTTAACAGCCAGGTGGCGACTCCTTCTCAACTCCATTGCGAGAGCCAGGATCCCTCCCGGTACGCCCCGCGGCGAAGTGCGACATCTGGGTTATTTCCTGAAATCTATCCAAAATAAAACAAAATAATAAAAAAGAAAATAAAAGGGGTTAGCGTCGATAAAAATCAAGATGAAAATTTAGACATTTTTTAGAGTCGAATTATACCTCTTTCGTGCCCAAAAAATGAAGGAAAAATGCAAATTTAAGGCGGAAATAATTTAATATTGGAGAAATCTATGTAAAATTAAATCATAAGAAATAATTATAAATTTCCATCTTGATTTTTATCAATGCCAACCCTTTTTATTTTATTTTTGTTTTATTTTAGATAGATTTTGAGGAATAACCCCAAAATGAATTAGGACACAAATAATGATTCAATAAGACCCTCTTGGCCCAACAAAATTATAGAAAAGAAATCTATGTTATGATTTGCCAAAACCATCTCTCCTCACATCAAGAATATTGAGATTGTGGATTGGCCAAAACCATCTCTCCCCATGCTTGGGGATTGTCGGCTTGTGATAAGCTCGGCTAGGCTCGGCTTCTAGCTTTATGGCTTGTTCTTTTTTTTTTTCACTTTGTGGCTTGTCTCTTATGTTTTTTCTTGGGAGCTTGTTCCTGTTCATTTTTGTTTTTGGGCTCCTGTTACCCTCTTTTTTTGTTTGCTGCTTTTGTGGCATGTTACTTTTGATCTTAATATATTCTTACCTTTGATAAAAAAAAAAGATTATTGAGATTGTGTTTTCGAGATATGAATAGCCCTTGTAATAAAATCAGCACCCTTCAAATTTCATTCAACACAATTTTACTTGACACGAAAAAAAAGTAAACCAATTGAGAATTAATCAACATTTTTTCATATCAATTCCAAGCTATTTATTCGGTTTTCATTTATCAAAATTAAGTGTTTTTACCAACCAATTCTTCCATGTATATGTCATCATCCAATTTCTGGGTTACTCCCCAAAATCCACCCAAAAATAACAAAAATAAAATAAAAGAGGTCGGCGTTGGTAGAAAAATCAAAGTGCAAATTTTTATTGTTTTCGAGAGTCTAATTGTATCTCTTTTGTCCCCAAAAATGGAGGAAAATATAGATTTAAGGCAAAAATAATTTATCATTGGATAAATCTGTGTAAAAATTAAGTTGAGCGACATAATTATATTTTTACAGGTTGATTTGATTTAATCGTCGACCAATTTAAAAGTGTAATTATGTTTGAGAATTAATTTAGGATCCAATTGAAGGATTTAATTAAGTGCAAGGACTTTATTATACTTTAAATTGGTCTCATCAAATTAATTAAGGGTTTAATTAATGAAAAATCAAGTGCTTGAGCTTAATTTGGGTTCAATTGAGAAGTTTGGAGTTTCGGAGATCGAATTGAATTTTTCCAATCCAATTGTGTGAAGTCAGGAGTTAAATTGAGGACAATTGAATTTTAATGGTCAAATTAGGGATCAAATTACACATATCGAAAATAGAGGACTAAACTGAAAAGAATGTGTAAATTTGAACTCTATAAATAAAGTAGTTTTTCTTTGTAAAAAAAAGGGGGGGGCGCTTTTCCTTTCTCTGGCCAAGCCTCCCTCCTACTCGTCGGCGAGCCACCTCTCAACCTCCCTTCTCGTGAGCTCCTTTCTCCGGCGAACTGACCAGCAAGCCCCCACCTTCTTTTCCATCAGCTACTCCCTCCGACAACCTCGACTATCCCCTTCGGTGACAACAGCATCTCTTCGCCGAAAGCCTCCATATCTCCTCTCCCGATCGTCAGTGGCCAGCTCCTCTGTGCTGATGGCCTCCCTTCTCTTCCTCCTTGGCTCTCCCTGACAGATATGCCTCCCAGCCACCCAACAGCCCTCCACGGTGCTTCTCTCCCTCTCTAGCCATCGATGGCCAACTCCTCTGCTCTGACGGCTTCCCTTCTCTTTCCCGAAGACACAACCCAGCTCCCCACACCAGCTGCACAAGCAGCCACTGTCCACGGCATTGTAGCTGCCATTTGAAGGAAAAACAACAGATCTAAGATCTGAAGCCGAAACATGGATTGTGTTGTAGTGTTTGTGTTGTTGTCTATATTGCAGGTTAATGAACATCATCACCGGCGAGAGAAGGAAGGGAAGAGGTTGATCCACACCCCTGCCTTTCATCTCCATCGGGGGTGGCACGTGGTTCCAGGCGCCACCAGTGATGGTGGCACGTGAACTGACGCAACCACCGCCAGTAGTGTTCTTGAGGAGTTTTATTCTATATTTTTTTTAGATGTTTATGTGTTTGTTTTAAATTGTTATTATTTTTATTTCTTGTACATGTTATGTAATAGTAAAATGTACCCCAAAAAAAAAGAAAATAATGAAAAAGAGAATGGGTGTGTGAGTTGCATAAAAAAAACACATAAAAATTGCATTTCAAAAGGAAAAAAAACAAAAAAACAAAAAAAACATGTTTTCGTGCATACGACCGGATTCCAAGGTTTTTCTCACCATATTTTTCGTAAAAATGTGTTGCATCTTTTCCATGTTTTAAAGCGAAAATTGGATATTGTAACTGCTTTACAATTATTTGTTGGAAGACGGGCAAAATGTCAAAAATATTTTAATAATTATTTTATTTTATCTATTGCAGTGTAAAATTACACTGTAAAGTACACTCGTGGATAGTTAAAAATGAGATTTTCAAAATGCATTGCAAAATTTATTGTGGTTAGTCTTTCAACCCGCAATGAGGTAGAGATTATCTCACGAAGAGAAATCTACGTCGAACCTCGGTAAAGACCAATAAAAATGGCTTAGTAAAAAATAATCAAACAACAATGCGACTTACCTTAGGTAGGGTGCTTTGGGGGTGATGCGTCTTTCCCTTGCACAACAAGTCTCCTTACCCTAAACTCTCGTAGACCAATAGGTTCCTAGTAATCTTAATACTAGGTGGCGACTCCTAATAATTATACTTGTAAATTTTACGGCTATAAAACACCACAGTTTCTCCACGCACTGTTGCTCCTCCCGATCTAGAGAGGATGGCGAGGTGCGAAGCGCCAAAAATCATCATCGTGATAGTATAAATGAAAGTATTCAGAAAACATTAAAATCTATCACATTCATAATGAACATATGAAAGCTTGCATTGATGAAGAACTCCTCGTTTACACCTCTATTTGGACTCAAAACTTATATAGCATGGGAGTAAACCCACCTACCAATTTTAGTCAATACATCGAAGGTGTTTGAAAGCCGCGTTGGCGTTTTTGTTCTTCACTTTATGTTGTGAACACAATTCGTTGTATATTGGAATAACCCTTTTTTTTAATGTGATCTTTAACTTCTTTTTTTGTAACTTTCGCACCCTTTTAAGCTCAAATTAAAACTTAATTGCTTCTTCTTTTTTATGAACAAAGGGTTGAATTGAAGGACAAAGGATCGACGTAAAAAACATGGAGAAACTAAGTAGTGACTTCGAGTCTCATGTGAAAGTTGAGAAACTAAGTAGTGACTTCGAGTCTCATGTGAAAGTTTAGTTTGGTTCGCAATTGTTTTTAGTTAATAAGTGACATGTCTCTTTAGTTGTCGGAAATTTAATTTTGATACTATATTTTATTTCTTAGTGTTTTTTTGTGAGAGGAGACAGAGGCTTGCTGGATTTTAGTGGAGAGAAAGCCATTGTTGTCATATTTTCCGGTCACCAAAATGATTACTTTTGATGTCAATGAATTTTATTTGATGAGAAAGTTTTACTGTTTTTAGGCACGTGGGTTGGGCTACAAGATTCGCACACCTAACTTCTTTTTTCTAAGAAGATCCAGGCATGCGGTCTGAGATAAGAGGCCCACACATCGAGGCTTTTTTTAAGAAGGCCCAGGCGTGCTAGGCAACCAAGGTCCAAGACCACTCGCCTAGACTCTTTTTTTTTAAAAAAAAACTATTTTGTTATATTACATTTTGGTAAAAAAATAATTAAACTCACTTGAGCTCAAGACTCGAGTTGCGTGTTTGACAGGTTAATATACAATATCTAGCTCAATTCAATATTTTGTTTTCTGAATTTCTGTTTACAAAATATGTTTGATTGAAATTTTTTTAATCATTTGATTTATTTTAAATTTGTCTTCATGATTTATATTTTTTTTATATGGGATTGATTTTTTCAAATTTAATTTTGACATGATTGTCACGGTATGGTTAGACTGTGAAATTTGAGTTGATTAAATATATTATTATATCAATTGTTTTTATAAAAAAAATGATACTAAAAGCTTTCTTAAGCTTTTCATTTACTTTAAATTTAAATTGGTCTTCATGATATATTTTGTCAGGATTAAAATAAATAAGAAGATAAAATGGTCGAAAAATGTTAAATCAATGATGAATATAAAAACATAAGTATTAAATACTGTTTTTTAGGGCTACAAGGACAAATTAGTATCATATTTAAACACACATATAATGATATATTTAATATGATTTTATATTAATGCATGACCTATCATATTATTTTGAAAGCACAACAATTCATATAATTGCATAATATTTTGAAAATGTTTGATGTTTAGCTACACCATCAAATGATATTAACATGCAAATATGACCCGTAACATTTTTAAAGATACATTTATTTAAATCCTAGAATTCAACAAAGTTTATATAAAGAAATAAACCTATGAAAAAATTATTATAAACACTCAGATAAATTTGAAGTAAACTAACTTAAAACAAGGGAGTTATATGGTCAGTTGATGGTTTACGATTTGTGGGGGGAATATTTGCAGTAAAAGAAGGGAGAAGGAAGAACATTCCTGTAAAAGAGAAAGAAGATAATGACTAACAATGTCCTTAACTCTCTCGTTCCAAATCGAAGCACTCCTTTGGTAGGAGAAGTTATCTTCAAAAATGATATGTGTTAACCAGCAATCGCAACCCAATATTTTGCTGAATCAAAACAAGGGGAGAATTTACCTACCAATTGAAGTCAGGTGAGAATTTTTTCGCCTGGTAGATACTTGACAGGGGGAACTCCATAAGTAAATAATATTTCCACTGCTCAATTGTAGACGAAGAAATTGAACCGTGAAGGGGACGATGAAGCAGATGATATGGTGGTGAAGGTATCACTTTTGACTCTTGGTTGTCAATGCCATGATCCCTCTCTGAACCCTCAAATGCCGATTCTTGGTTGTCAATGCAATGAACCCTCTCCGAACCTTCAAATCCGAGCCTTCAAATGCAGATTCTTTGTTGTCAATGCCATGATCCCTCTCCGAACCCTCAAATGCAGACTCTTGGCTGCCATGACCCCTCTCCGAACCTTAATGAAGAGAATATGATACCCATAGCCACCATTGCAAAATGCCTGTATAGATATTGATTTCAAGGAATGCTGAAATTCTGAGACATTAATTTATTAATGTCTCTCTCTCTCTCTCTCTCTCTCTATATATATATATATTAACTAAAACAATAAAATGTGTTGCCCTTTACCAGTAGATTGATACATTGTTCACACAAACTCAGATTACTATTCATTGCTACAGTGAAATGACCATTTTGCCTCCAGTCCCGTGAATTTTTAGCCCTCAGCCTTAGAGATATTTTTGACTTTTCTTTGCAAAGTTTTACCTCTCACAAGCTTACAAAAGCTTAAGATTTTTTTTTGCTTTTGGATCTCTACCCTTATATTTATTATTTATATTACCCTTTTTTTCTTTCCCTCTTTCTCTCTTTACCCCTATCCTTTGATCTTAATGAGGTACATACAAGGATTTTATATGGTCTTGGGATGTTTTTAATTCATTTCTGGACTTTTGATCTTGAGAGACATGTTGTATACCATTGATAGGAACCCCTTGAAGATTATTTGAGTTTGAAAAATAAAATACACGTCAATAATATACAATAAATTAACTATCAAGGCTAACTGAGTTGCTTATTTTTGTGGTTCTGTTGGAGAAATCATGACATCATCATCACCTGAAACCACTTAAAACTGGTAGAGGGGATGCATATCTTTTATTTAGATCTAATCTTGTTCAATTTAGAGGTTTGTGGCTTCATATTCATTCTCTCAAAATTGCTAACTCGTCAGCCAAAGGTGTGAAAACAAGGATGCCTAAGTGCCAAACAACATGTCATTCACCTTCTTTTCATTAAGTTTGAATGACGTGTCAATTAGAGTTTTAATTCTTGGATTGATAAAAATCAATAATGAGCCAGAGAATAAATGTTTCATGCAATTAAGACCTTGATAAATTTAGATAAACTTTGAGAAATTTAATTGAATCTTAAACATTCGATTTTGATTTTTTTCTCTAAACTGATTTTTTTTCTTGCAAACAAGGCCTTCATCAATCGAAAAAAAACTATTAAATTTTCCAATCTTGTGTATTGTGATCATCCTCAACCACTCCTTGATAATTTGCCAGGCATTCTGGTATACCGTTCTCATTGATATTTTTGTTATTTTCTTCCAATATTTTTTTAATTTTCTTTTTTTCTTTTGATAGAATTTTCAATGAATCCATTGCCACTAAGGAGGAGATGAACAATAATAACAACGATAATGCATCTTCTTCTTACTTGCTTGAGTCATGTGATAGGTAACATAACAAATTAGTGTTGGGTTTTCTTCAACATATAAATCCAAGTAAGAATAAATCACCACCATCAAAGTTCAAATCTTTTAAATAAAACTCAAACTCAATACATACCAAAATACCCACGATTCACTTCTGGTTTTATTACAATACATTCGACAACGACATTCATAAAGAGTTCCACCACGAGCTCAAAGTAGGAATTCGACACCATTAGTCACACAGAGGCACTTGCTCGATAAATAATAAGGTGACATAATCTTTTAAACTTAATGGAATTGTGTAGGCATCGTCATCATTAGCATAAACAATATCTGTAACTCGCACAAGGTTAACACACTGTTGAAGGAGAAGCATTGGAGCTTTAGTTGGCCTCATGCAATCTTCATTGATATCCTTCCATGCCATAGCGTTTATCTTTTTTATCTCTTCAATTGCTTTTTGCTCCGAGATGTTATATTGTTTCATGTAGCATTCAACACCAGATGCACAGTCTCCCCTCTTTTGTTCATCCTTCAATTATACAAATGACATTATATTTGTCAAATAATTTTCAAAGTTGGTTCCTTGCTTATATATGATATGAGATTACAATTTTATTTTGAAGAATTCAGACATCGTACCTCGTGGCCTACTATGTCATTCATCAAACGAATGATCATCTTTCCAGCTTTAATAATTTTTGGATTACTTTTTAGCCATTCATACTCCTCCCCTCTTGCAACTTCTTCCAATCCAAGGAAGAATGCGGCCATAATTACCCCATAAGCACATGTGACTAATCCATTAAGCACATACTCATCGAATGTTGGGACATGACATTTATCTGCCCACTCCGCCTCCACGTGATATCCTCTCACCAACTCTTTGAACTAATAGCATACAGATCAAACAAAGAATGTGGTAAAACAGATGAAATATACACGATAACAATATATTATGCTAGAAATAGTAAGAGAATGCATGAGACAGGAAAAATATTCATACTTCCTCCTTCACATAATACGAGGCATAGGATCTTCCTTGCTTTCCCATATCAGTTTCGTTGAAAAGATTCAGAAGAGCCATATAAAGAACTTTCATGTAATCGACAGGTAGTTGATCAATAGCATTCTTGCTGCATCTGAAATTGTGACAGAAGATTACACGTCCTTTCCTGAACTTCTATGTTTATGAAAGATGTAGAAGAGAAAGACTGACTATGAGGTAACAAGAAAGAAACCTTTCAATTGCATCAGTAAAATGTTGCAGTTCTTCAAAAGATGCATGTGAATCATATGTATCATCTAGCAGTGATATAATTTTTGTATATTTCGAGGCCATCATCCGAGAGAAAGCATATTGAGGCTCGAAATGGATTCCATTCATCCAGAAATAGATCTCTACAATTCTATCTCTTGCATATGGAAACTCCTCAGCAAAATTTAAATCATTCCACCACCTAAATTGTAAATAGAAACTGAGAAAATAAATTCCAGTAGAAACTTAGTGTCATATCTCTCTCGAACTTGAACGAAAAAATACCTCGAGAGAATGGACAGCTCTTGTTTGTGCAGTAACTGAACTCGATTGAAATCTATCTTAGCAAACTTGAGTAAAGTGTCATTGCGAGACTCATCTTCTTCGTAGAAAGAGATGTATTTTCTGGCTTCTATTCTTGGCACGCCTTTGTGAAAGGGCCGGAACAAAGCATTCCTAATATGGTCTCCTAGACGTTGGCTTGATTGCATAGCCAAAGACTCCAGGTTTGCCTTTGTAAAAACATGGGCTTCATCCAGTATCTGTTCTCCATGCACACTTAAAAATGAAGCTTCATACAAGCTCAGGATGCCTTTCACATCGTTGATCATTGTTTTCTTAAACTCTCCATTTGTGTCCTTGAACTTTTCGAACACAACTGATTAAAAAAAGCGTACTTCACATTTTAGCAGATTTTCAAAAGATGTTCTAAGTTGTACGAACAAGTATATTTAGTAGTATTTTTTTGTTCACATATGTTTTCGAGTCACTTTACATATAAATCAAGTTTAGATCCAATTTCTTAGCATTACAAAAACAAAAAAAAAATCATTCTGGTATACTTTGTAGGAATAAGTAGTTTCACGTATTAGTCCACAGATTAAAACTTGAAAAATTACAGGAGAGAATAAACTTCTCTGATCTAAGCCATGTTAATTCGTTTTTAACATGAACCCTAAGATCTTGAACTGCATGATAATCACAATAAGATTTCGATATAAGAAGGATTAAGAATTACCTCCGTTCACCATGGTACGAGGAGATTCTTGATCCTGCTGCCGAATCCTGCTACTGATTGGTGTTGAACTTTGGTTGAAGAAAAGCTTTAGTGAAGAGTTTCGGTTTCTCTCTCCTCGCCTATAAACCCTAATGTGTTGATAATTGCGGCTAGCTTTTGTGATGGACAAAAGTCTATATTTATAGGTGGAGAGAGGACCGAAATTCCAATTAGGGTTTTCTTTCAATCTCGACCGTCCATCAAGGTTGTTGCTACCCAATTTTTGATTCTTTATTTTTCGAAAAATAGATTTTTTTGTTCAAGGGCGAAATTGAGCAATTTGAGAGTTTAGTGGTCGATTTGGGGTTTAAATCGTGAAAATCAGAAGCCGAGGACTAGATTAGAAAGTCGCGCAAAGCTGAGGTTAAGATTGAATTTTTGATGGGATTTAATCGCATAAAGAGTTTAAATCCAATTGGGTGCATTTAGAAAATTTTTAAAAGGACCAAATCATATTTTTAACTTCTTTTGATTTTTTGAAATCTGCATAAAAAAGGAAACATGCACTTGTTCAGGCATGTATTTGTTTGAATTTTTTCAGGGCGCTTAAAGCGGGATAAATCAAATTTTTATTCCTTTTTCAAATTGATTTTTCTTTCAATTCGCATTGATCACAGCAGCTAAGTCAAATATTTTTCCTAATCGGTAGTGATTTTTCTTCCCGTTTCATCCTCTTCGGTTGATCAACGACTCATTCCAAAATCCTGCGTGATTCTCTTCCCGTTTCGTCTCCATCACGGCAAAGCGAGATCAAATTTATCTCCAGCATTATTTCCTTCCCGAATTTATCTTCGAGCATGATCTCCTTTGATTTTATCGGTTTGCCTAGTTGTTCCTCACTCGCATTAAAAACCTTGAAAAAATTTGCACTTTGCATTTACGTCTTTAAAGGTTGCATTGCATGTGCCGATTACATGATTTTTTATCTTTTAAAACTTTGAAAATTTGCACTAATTACACGTTTAAAGATTTGCAAATTTACATTTGAAACGTCTCCCAGGCATATCCCGGCCTTAAATGCTAGGCGCGCCACGCATTCAAAGACATTTTCTCTGCTATAAATAGCGAGTGCACACGGTGAGAAGAAGGAGAAAAAAAGAAAAAAGAGAAAAAAGAGAAGGGATTTACGTGAGCAATATTGTGAAGGGACGCCAGAAAAAATAAGAGCAATCTTTAGAATTTTTTTTTCGTTTTACTCTGCCTCTCTCTCTAGAACCGGATCCCTCTGTTCTTTTTTTTTACTCTCGGCCAGCCAAGCATCACCACCATCGACCACCCATATTGATCCTCATCATCACCATAAGCCACCCTTCAACCCCGGAAACTCATCCATCATCTCGGGGCGAAGGAAGAGGCGACGGCGGCCTAGGCGGCGGCGGCCCTCGCAACGTGACGACAAGCTTTCCGACGACCACTCCGGCCACCACGAGGCCACCATTTCCGACGAAACAACGATCGGAAGAATCACCACGATCTCCTCTACCCAAAGGTATAAACAGGGTAAGCCATTCATCACACTCGAAATTTCCATTTTTTACTTGTTCATCGTCCCTCGTGTTTGCATGCGGGGAGTGAATTAATTCACTCCCCGCGTGGACTTTGGCGGGCGGGCCTTGTGCCCGGCACGGCCCTGAAGGGCTTCCAGCGTGCGGGGCTGGAAGCCCAGCCCAGATGGAGTGCAGGGCTGCCCGACCATCTGGGCTAGCGGCCCGACTGGAGGTAAGGTGGGGTCGAGGGCTGTCGATCCCAGCCCAAATTTAGGTGAGGGCTGACAGCCCGACCCCACCGAAAAAATAAAAAATATATAAAAAATATAAGGATGCAAATTTTCCAAAAAAAATATTTTTTATTAAAAAAAAGATGTTTTGTTTTTCTTGCATAAGGCCAATACACTAGCATATTTTAAAAAATTGTTTTTTTCTTTTTGAAAAAATATATATTATCTTGGGTTTTGAAGAGAAAATGAGTTTTAGCATGGATTTCGAAAAAAATCATTTATTGCATTTTGAGATTTTACAACAAGTTTGTAAAATCCAAAGGGTATTAGCCAATATTCAAAAAAAATATAAAATTCTTATTTTTTTCTTTTGGGAATTTATTATTCACTGTCGGTATTTGGGTAAATAAATCAAAAGGGGTTAATATCCAAAATATTCGACGGGAATAATATATTATTATTCACTGTTGGTATTTGGGTAAATAAATCCTAAAGGGGTTAATATCCAAAATATTCGACGGGAATGATATGCTATTATTCACTGTTGATATTTGGGTAAATAAATCCTAAGGGGTTAATATCCAAAATATTCGACGGGAATGATATGCTATTATTCACTGTTGGTATTTGGGTAAATAAATCCTAAAGGGGTTAATATCCAAAATATTCGACGGGAATGATATGCTATTATTCACTGTTGGTATTTGGGTAAATAAATCCTAAGGGATTAATATCCAAAATATTCGGCGGAGTAATATCCCATTTTCCATTTATTTTACATATTGTTTTGACATCAAATCATAAACAAGCCAAAACGTCAAGCAGCTTACCTTAGGTAGGGCGTACTAGGGGTGCTAAAACCTTCCCTTTACGCAACCAGCCCCTTACCCTAGAATCTCTGAAAGACCAGTTTTTTTAGGTTTCCTAGTAACCATTAATACTAGGTGGCGACTCCCCTTTTTTACGAAAATAGATAATCCCCCCGATACATTTAATCCTCCGCTCATGTGGAAGAGTCGTCACGATGCCGCGCTTATCATTTTTTAGGGTGCGACAAAGGTAGTGATTGATATGGAATGTAACTCCTTAATTAAAACCCGATTTTGTAGAAAATAGCATGTCTCCTATGAAAACGAAATTCCTATAATGACCACAATTTCGGGAAAAGGGAAGGACTTGTGGTCCAAGTAAAGGACCTAAAAGTAATTTCCTTACAGTCTCCCACTTGGTCGATAGGAAGATCCATTAGTGTTTTCATATAGGAGTCGTAAGGCGCGCGTTACATGCTAATCTCTTCTTTAGTCGGTTATCATAAGTGTCTTGGCTAATCCGGTTGTCAATGGGAGTCATGGCGTGCACACATCATTCTATAACATGATTCCTTCCATGTACCACATCAGTGACAACTTTCATAACTAGACCATAAGAGGAGATTTGCATAATGGTCCCATAATGTCTTTGTTACAAGACTGCTTTCGTTAGCATTCATCCAATCATAAATATGTACACAATGGATAAATGAGAAAGAATATATAGCGGATGTAGCAATAAATTAAGAGCTCAATAAATGTCAAGTACAAGTACATGATAAAGAGCAGATAAATGATAACTAGGAACTATCTTCAAGACCCATACTTTGAGTATGTCCCTGAAAGGTCTTTGGAGGTAGTCCTTTTGTGAATATGTCTGCAACCATGAGATCTGTTCTTGTATGCTCAATGACAATTTTCTTTAGTCTAACATCCTGCTTCAGTGATAGATATTTAAGGTCCATGTGTTTTGCTCCCTTAGATATCCTGTCATGCTTGGAGAAGAAAATTGCAGCTTCATTGTCACAGTACAGAGTTAGTGGCTTAGAGATGAAACTCAAAGCTCCAAACTCAGAGACAAAATTACGCAACCACGCTCCCTGAATTGCAGCCTCATAACATGCCACGTACTCAGCCTCCATGGTGGATGTGTAAAGCAACTCGGATTTCTGGCTTTTCCATGATATTGCACCTCCAGATAAGAGATACACATAGCCAAGAGTGCAGTGTCTAGTGTCAGGACATCCTCCAAAATCTGAATCTGAATAACCAGTCACCTGTAGGTGTCCTGATTTTCTATATGTGAGCATGTAGTTCCGTGTTCCCTTTAGGTATCTCAGTACTTTCTTTGCAGCTTTCCAATGAGCTATCCCTGGATTACTTTGAAATCTACCCAACATGCCAACAAAGCATGGCTAATGTCGAGCCTCGTACGGGCACTGTGCATACATCAAACTCCCTACGAGAGAAGCATAAGGATATTGTGCCATTTCTTTACGCTCCAACTCGTTCGTGGACACCGCGTAAGTTCAAGCTTATCTCCTTTATGCAAAGTGGAACAGACTAGAGGAACATGTCATCATGCCAAATCTCTCTAGAACTTTGTCAATATATGCCTTTTGAGACAATCCCAAAAATACCAAGTGACCTATCACGGAATATCTCTATTCCTATCACATAGGATGCCTCGCCCATATCTTTCATTTCAAAGTTCTTAAAGAGATAAGTCTTGGTTTCATGTAATAAACCAAGGTCACTCGCTGGCTAATAAGATGTCATCAACATACGTAACTAAAAAATATGAACTTGCTCCCACCGATCTTAAGGTATATGCAAGGGTCAACGATATTTTCTTTGAAACCAAATTCAGTAATAATTTCATCGAACTTTAGATACCATTGCCCGGAAGCTTGTTTCAAATCCATATAGTGATTTCTTAAGTTTGCGAGACCATGTCTTCCCGACCTTCAATTATGAAGCCTTCGAGTTGACGCATGTAGACTTCCTCTTGCAAGTCTCCATTAAGAAAGGCGGTTTTGACGTCCATTTGATGTAACTCAAGGTCATAATGAGCCACTAACGCCATGATAATTCTAAGTGAGTCTTTTTCCGGACACAGGGAGAAAAAGTCTCAGTATAATCAATACCTTCTTTCTGATTGAAACCTTTGGCAACAAGTCTGGCTTTATGTCGTTCAATATTGCCTTTGCAATCGCGCTTGGTTTTAAAAACCCACTTACAGCCAACTGCTTTGTGTCCTGGAGGCAATTGAACTACTTCCCATACTTGATTTTCTGCCATAGATTTCAATTCATCCTTCATGGCATTGATCCATTTATTAGAATTAACATCTTTAATGGCTTGTGAATAAGAAACCGGGTCTTTCATTGTCCCATCTTCAGATTCTACTTGGTAAAGCATATAATCATTGGAAATAGCGGATCTCTTTTGTCTTTGAGACCTTCTTAATGCCGGTTCCGCTGGTGTTGCATCCATAGGTTCATTGGCAATAATCTCATTATGGAGTTGTGGATTATTCATTGGGTGTTCCTCATTGTTGAATGGTTCAACAATGGGAGGGTTCCCATCTTTCGAAATAGAGGGTAAAGGAACATGTACCCTTATTTCCCTGAATGATCACATCTTGAACTTTATTACTCCCACCGATTTCGCCATTCTCGTAGAATTTGGCATTACCGGTTTCAACAATTCTCGTACTATGGTTAGGACAATAAATCCTATATCCTTTGGACTTATCCGGGTAACCTATAAAGTAACCACCGATCGTCTTAAAGTCCAATTTCTTTTCTTGTGGATTGTAGATTCTAGCTTCAATCGGGCAACCCCAAACTTGGAGATGTCTTAAACTAGGTTTCCATCCTTTCCACAGCTCAAAAGGTGTCTTTGGAACTGCCTTACTAGGAACCCTGTTCAAGATGTAAACAGCTGTGCGTAGAGCATCCATCCATAATGATATAGGTAAATTGGCATGACTCATCATGGATCTAACCATTTCCATATATGTACGATTTCGCCTTTCAGCCTACACCATTTTGCCATGGAGATCCCCGGGCGTTGTGTATTGGGCAACAATTCCAAGCTTTTGGAGAAGTTTTGCAAAAGGTCCAGGATGTTGTCCTGTTTCATCATACCTTCCGTAAAATTCACCACCTCTATCTGATCTTATGATTTTCACTTTTCTATCTAGTTGCCTTTCGACTTCGATGAATGAACACTTGTACAAAGATCCACCGACCGAGATTTATCATGCAACAAGTATAGATAACAGTAACGTGAGTAATCATCAATAAAGGTAATGAAATACTTCTCTCCCCCAAAAGTTGGAACGTCAAAAGGTCCGCAAATATCTGTATGTATTATTTCAAGGAGCTGGGTACTTCTTGTGGCTCCTTTCTTTGTGTGTTTTGTTGTTTTTCCTTTAATACAATCCACATAAGCTTTATGATTAGTAAAGTCTAGATCCGGGAAGGACACCATCTTTTACTAATCTTTTGATCCTTTCACTCGGATATGTGACCCAAACCTTTTATGCCACAAGAAATAGGAGTCGTTTTTAGACGACTTACGCTTTGTTTCTACATTAGAATGCGAGGGTAAGATGGGTTTCAAAGAAATTGTTTAAGATGGAATTTGTATAAACCATCAATTAAAATCCCTCGAACCAATAAGTTCGTAATTCTTAAATAAACCGAATTTACCATTTCCAACTTGAAACGAATAACCAATTTTATCAAGTGCACTTACGGAAACTAAATTACGGGAAATAGACGGAACATAAAGAGTTTGACATAAGTCTAACTGAAAACCGCTATCTAAAACAAGACGAAAGGTTCCAATAGCTTCAACTGGAGCTTTGTCTTGATTTCCCATAAATAAGAAGTTCTCACTTGGGTTTATGGTTTGGGTCGTAAGGAATCCCTGCATTGTGTTAGAAACATGAACGTTAGCACCAGTGTCAATCCACCAAGTATTGGAAGAAACATAAGTAAGATTTGATTCGAAATAACTTACGAAACCCATAGGGTTACCTTTCTTTTCGAACCATTCTCGTCGTTTAGTGCAGTCTTTTGCAAAATGTCCAGGTTTCTTGCAAAATTTGCACAAGTCTTCCTTCTTTTTCTTCTTGGGTGGTTGATTGGCCTCATTAGATCTGGGTGGTGCCCTTTTCTGGCCTAAATTGTGCTTTATCCCAGCTTTATGTCCAGCTCTTTGAACAAAATGAGCCACTTTAATGCCTTGTTGAGTCAGTCGTGCCTCTTCTTGAACCAGCTTATTAGCCAATTCATTCACTGCCCACTTGTCCTTAATAGTGTTGTAGTGAATTTGGAATGGCCCGTACTGAGGAGGTAAACTGTTCAGGATAAATTGGACGAGAAAAGAATCATCCACAGTCATTCCCAAATTTCTCAACTTAGCTGCGAGGTTGGTCATCTCAATAACATGTTCATGCATTGAGCGAGTACCATCGAACTTTATGGTTGTAAGATCTGCCATTAGTTTCCCAGAAGGGACTTGTCTGCAGTCTTAAACCTTTCCTCTATGGCTTTCATGTAATCCTTAGCATTCTCGGGCTTAGGAAGGGAGGTTTTGATGTTGCTGGCTATGGTCATTCGCAGGGAACATGATGCTTAGTCTGTCAGATCTCTCCCAAGCATTAAAGAGAGTCTTTTCCTCAGGGGTACTTTTGTCAGTAAGTGGATCTGGCTTATCTTTGAGGAGGGCCAGATCCAAATCAAGTACTCCTAATGTGAACTCAACTTGCTCCTTCCATTCAGAGAAGTTGGTTCCAGTAAGTATAGGGACAGAAGAAGCATGCGAGTTGAGGTGAGTGGGTAAGCTAACTGCAATATAATGAGAGATACAATAATTTAATAAGGCTTTAACTTAAAAGACAACACATGCGTAATAAAATGAAACTTAGGTGCTCCTGTGGGTAGTCACCAGAGTTTTAATACATTATACCATCTAAAGTCAAGTATTTTCAGGTGAGTATAATTACTCCTAATTAAGACAAATAAGATATCTGTGGATATCTTTAGTCTCCGTAAATACTGTTTCAACATATGAATATAGTCATCCTTTAGGAGACTGAAAAATTCATGTATTGAAAAATATGCAATTATAACGTTATGATGGTAAGGTTATGGCCAATTTTCAATGTATATGAATGTAGGTCACTATGGTGATCCTAACCCTAAGCATACAAAATTATTGACCAAAAGAATCAAATATTAGTTTCAATTTCATTATGATATATTATGGGTTGGCTAAGAAAAACTGAAAGGAGGCCGAGCGAAGCGAGCTCCTTAACTGGGGTCGAGCTGTCTTCATCAAGAAAATTAGATCCAACTATATGGCCTTGTTCCTGTCTTCATCTTCAAGCTTCAAAACGACTCCCTTTTAGGTCGAACCAGCCACCAATTCGTCCGCCGCCACTTTCGTCGCGACAAACTTATTGACATCTATTACATCGAATATTTTCGAATAGTACTCACGCAGGAGCTTTGTACATAATCAAAATTAAAACTTTAAATAAATCACGATCAAACAGTCGTGCCCAAAATTAAAATAATGCGGAAAATAAATAACATTCATTCAGGCCATAATAGTTGGATCGTTAAGTATCTGCAAAACAGAGTTAGGATATAGATATCTACCGATTATGGCGATATAAGGTTATCCTACTTCATGGACAATCATGCGTTCCTAAACCATGCTCTGATACCACATGTTAATTCGTTTTTAACATGAACCCTAAGATCTTGAACTGCATGATAATCACAATAAGATTTCGATATAAGAAGGATTAAGAATTACCTCCGTTCACCATGGTACGAGGAGATTCTTGATCCCCGCTGCCGAATCCTCGCTACCGATTGGTGTTGAACTTTGGTTGAAGAAAAGCTTTAGTGAAGAGTTTCGGTTTCTCTCTCCTCGCCTATAAACCCTAATGTGTTGATAATTGCGGCTAGCTTTTGTGATGGACAAAAGTCTATATTTATAGGTGGAGAGAGGACCGAAATTCCAATTAGGGTTTTCTTTCAATCTCGACCGTCCATCAAGGTAGTGATTGATATGGAATGTAACTCCTTAATTAAAACCCGATTTTGTAGAAAATAGCATGTCTCCTATGAAAACGAAATTCCTATAATGACCACAATTTCGGGAAAAGGGAAGGACTTGTGGTCCAAGTAAAGGACCTAATTGATTAAACTTCTCTGATCTAAGCCAGCCTCTGTAATTGATTAATGTTATCTTAGTATGCACTCACCAGAAGGCATTTTGAATCCATGCTGTCTCATTACTCGAAATAGTAGTGACAAAGTGTAGAGATCATAGTCATGCTTCTCAAGAAGATTAGGAAGGTCATCAAAAATCTCTGTAAGGTTGTTTTCGATCTCGCTGTCAAAATGATATGACACACCAAGCCGACATAAAAGATTTATGAATTCAATATTTTGCACTGGATCCTCTTTGGATTTTATCAGCATGCCCTTCACATTTTCCTTCAACTCTTCTACTTGTCGGCTGTACGACTCGAATTCCTGCAATAAAATATTCAGTTAGTATGAATTGATACCATTGAATAAATCCTTAACGTGCTCTTGTTTTTTTCTACTCCATTGTTAATGTCTTTTCTTATAGAAGTTTACTAAATAAAAAATGAAGTCTTTGTTTAAAGTTAAAGTAATCAACGGCTAGAAAAAAGTATAACTACTCACCTGAGAGGAGTGACAACAAAAGATATTTAAAAAAGAGAGAGAAGTGATGTATAATTAAAAAATATATATATAATAGTGAAACATCAGATTATAATCTTAGTGCATAATTTAATGATAGATTCCACTAATTTAAAAGCTTAAAATCATTAAAAGACAAATACACTGCTATACACATAGAAGAGAGGTAGCGTACCGTTTGTGGAAAGGAAAATGAAGCAAAGCTGCAACCCCACAAGGTTGGTGGGAAATTTCCACTTCGACGAGAATTGTTTTGTTGATTGGTGTTTGCTGCTAAATCTGCACCGATTTCCATTTTCTTGAATGAAATGGAGACCAATGGTTTGATGCTCGAGTACATAAATCATCAGAGCAAGGCTATTTATAGGGAAATAGCAAGACTTTTTATACTATACCTTTTCTTGGATGATTGGTGTTATTTTTCTAAATATTTTTTTTTCATAAATATATTCAAAATATATATATATTTTAAAAAGGTATTTAGAATCAAAGAAATCAATCCACACTCTTTTTTTCTCAAAAATTGATACCTAACGTTTGACCCCATTTTGAAAATATTTAAAAAAACAATACTAAAATTATTATTGTTAAAATTACGAAAACCTTGGTTTAGTATTGTATTATGTGCTTTCAATACTAGTTTAAGGTTTGTGTTATTTGATAATCTAGGTTTAGTCCCCAAGAGGTGTGGCGTGATGTCAAAGGGCTTACGATTTGCACAGTAGATCTTAAGTTCAAGTCAAGGTGTACATTACTCATAAGAATCTGAGACAACCAGGGTTTTACTCGCTCACATGGACTCACAAAGCACATTTTCTGGAAAGTGAGGTTTCCTAGCATAAAAAAAGTTATTTATATTTAGTTAAGTAAATATAAAAAATGATTCAAAACAAATTCTAGTCGAGGTTGACTTCCAAATAATTAGATCAACCTATTGAGTTGAGCTAGATTGGGTCACTATAGTTATTTTTCAAATAAGCTCTGTCCAATTTTGCGTTTTAGGTAAGCTCTCTCGTAAATTAATGTTTAGAATCTGTTTAATATTATTGCAGTAGTTTTTCTTCGCCTGGAAATATATTGAAATAACTAAAAATGATATATAAAAACTAAAATATTAATTTGAAGTAATATTATATATAATATTTTTGAAATACAAAAACAACGGAACTCTTAAGAAGCTGTTATGGTATTTGAACTAGCAAGGAAGAAGACGAATATAAGAGTCAAGCTGTTATGGGTCCTGGCTTTTTCTTTCATGTGAAGCACACGATGGTCCTATGAATGTCACGGGAGGCATTGATTTTTTTATGGTGGAGATCCATACTCTGCCAATATTGACTCTTCCATGGCCGTACTAGTCTTCTTGTATGGACTCAGGTCATCTTCTAATTTTTATTTTTGTGTAATTATGTGCGTACTAAAATTTAACACAACCCTGTATTTTAGTTTCTTTATACTTTATGCAATTTAACATCTAACTGACCATTAACCCTTAAGTTTTCTTTAACCGTCCATTTAATTTCACCATTGATTTCAACCAATTGGATCCCCATAGTTAGATGCATTTTATAAATTGGTCATTGTCATTGAATTTGTTAACATTTATCCCTAATTGACTTTAAACTTTGATTCTCTTGTAATTTTTCCCATGATTTACATCAATTGACATGGTAAAAATTAAATGCAATCTACTAAAATTTCAATCTTTTTATGTAAGCCCAAATTAAATTCAAACTTAATGTTTCACCATTTAAATCCCTAATAAAATTATTTTGACCTATTTAAACTATAACTATGTCCTTTCACCTAATTAACTCATTCAACTTCACCCAAAATAAGTCTTTAAAAGAATCAAACATTCACTTGGCCTATGATTAAATCAAATTGGCCTATTAAAAATCAAATTATGCCATCAGAATTTATTTGTTTCTATTGATTTGTCTAATAACCATTTATTTTTACCTTCAACTTAAATTATTTCTTTAGTCTTGGGCACAACTAGGTACAATCAAGGTATTGACTTCCTCCAAAATTTATGATTTCAATTCTCCTCGATTTCAATCCCCTTGCAATTAATTTTTTATTTATTTTGGAAGAAAAAGGGATGAATTTGGAGAATAACTAATAAATAGGTTATGACACTTTATACCTGTAGGGATTAAATAGGTTATGACACTTTATACCTGTAGGGATTAAGGATTCCAATGAATCAGAGCTAACTGTAGTGATTAAAGCTTTAGAACAATCATCTACTAGAGAAGAAATACACGAAAGAGAATTATAATTGAATTGGATGCTTCCAATGTGATCAATTACATGATTAGAGTCTAATATATCATAGAAATTCCATGTGTTTCATCCATGCATCCATATTTTCTATAAGCTTGAGACTAGTAAAGTCTTCACATATGTTGAGGGAGGGTAATCATGTTTGGTTCTTGAATATAAGACATGCAATGATAACGATAAAATAAAAGTATTTAGTGGTCTCTAAGATCCCGTTAAAAAAATCTAGAGTTGGTTAGAGATTTATTACCTAAAAATCTCATCTTCTATTCCTTTCAGTAATTTATTTATGTTTTAGGTTGTCACAAATTACAAGTCATCCAATTATCCGACAATCAATAGTAATCCTCATCAATTATTAGTAAAAAATCTTCTAAATCCCTATTTAAGAGAGAGGGATTACTTGGCCTATAGTGCAAGTTTCTATTAAGTAACTTATATAGTTTTTAAGTCAAACAGACAACAACCAAAAAAAAATAAGAGGTATAATTTACTATTTATAGAGAATATGAAAAAACTTATAAATTTGTAAAATATAAATTTTCCCTTGAATAATACCCATGTATAAAAAATCAGAATAATTTAAAAATTAACTTAGTGAAGTTTAAAAATTATGATTAATTCAACAATTAATTAATTTAATTGATGTTTCCTTTTACTTGGTATTCGAGTTGAGTTATGATGTAATTGTTTCCATGAGGTCGCATGGGCTATGGTTTGTGCTTCTCTTACGATTTATAACTTTTTGATTATCTTTCCATTGTGAATTACCATGATATAAATAATTGTTCCTATTATTTTAATATATTCCATTTATTTTTTACCTTATATATATATATATATATTCTTTAGATGTGACTTATTATCTTCCTTTCCATTCTTTTATTCTTATCTTCTTTAGTTTGCTTTCCTAAGAATCTTCCAAACGGAGGATAAGCCACCAAGACTAGAATCAATGAAATCAATCCCCACTCTTTTTCCTAAAACAAATGGTAAATATTTGTAAATAAATGGTTATATCTGATAAAAAAAATCATGATTAATTCAAAAATAATTCTGCCTTAACTGCCAAATCACTTACAGCTATATGCATAAGAAATTTACCATTCAAATCAATCAATCCCAAAGAGAAAACAAAAATTTATCGATTTCTGTGTCTGTTATTCACACCCCCACCCCACTCCCCCTGTACACTTGAAACTTAACATGCATGATGAAGACAGTTTGAGCCACCATTAAGTAGAAGTGCCCCAATTTTTCCAAAGTAATAGACTGAAGCAAACTTTATAACCACAAAATCACTGCTATCGTAGTCGTATACTGATTTTGACAATGCAAATCACGTAAAGGTTGTAGTGCTTGCTTATATCATGATTCTGCAACGGAACATAATGTTTTTTTCTTTTTATATCAAATGTAGATTACTATAATATAAACTTATTATAATTAGTAAAGCAATTATAAAATAAAATAGCATTAATGTTTCAATTACTTTCATGCAACCCTATAAAAAAAATCGGTGCAAATTCTGAGAAATATTCGTCATTTTCAACATAAAAATAAGTAACGACACACATGACGACCCCAAAGAGATCATCTTGCCTCCTCTCTTCTTGATGAATACATGGATTACAATTTCAGCACCAGTGATTCTGAAACGTGGTCCTTTTTTGGTGTGTAAAACTGTTCCTTTTTTTTCTTGGCCGATATGCGTTACAAGACAAGAACTGTGATCTGTCCACTTTCTCTTTTATACCGGTGACATGACATTACACAGCAAGTGGGCTTATCGCTCGGAGTTTGAAAAAAATTCAAAAAGATTTTCTTGGCCGATACGATATAGCTATTTTAAAATTATTTAAAATCAAAAAGGAAAACAATAATATTCAAAATAAAAAAGAAAAACAATAATAAGTTTTTAATGTTATTAGATCATTTTCGCTGATGTTAAAAATGATTTTAAAAAATAATTATCAATTTAATATATTTCTAAACAATTTTTTTTATATGCTAATGTTAAAAAAAATTTAAAAAAAATATCATTTTAATATATTTATAAACAATTTTTTTTTAAAAAAATCACATTTCACTCGAACCCACACCCTTTCGGACAAAAACTTAATCTCAAGTGTCTTAGACCAACTCGGCCACCTCAGCATCTCATTTATTTTTCACGACAATATATATTAATTGTAAGTTTTACTGTGGATTCACACAGTAAAACCGGGACGCGTTTTATATATACATAAATGAGGAATGAAATTGAGAAAACAATAATGCACTATAACCTGGACTGACTGGTAAATCTTTGAAATGGCATTCCTTTAACTTTTGATTTTTTTTGCTATATATACTTTAGACATGACTGGTTTGTTGTGGTGTTAGTGAAGACAGTGATTAAATGTTTTGTTTTTTTCCTCATCCCTCTTTTAAAGATTGAGTGAAGGGGTTATTTAGAGGGAAAAGAGATTCAGTTTGTAAAAGTATGGGCAACTGAGTTGTGGAAGAAAAATTAGGGCTATTATTTTTCTGTGTGTGAAAAAAGAAATGGTAGCTTTTACAAACTATAAAGGAAGGTTGGCATGTAATACGTTGATGATACATTGATTTTTTTCCCCGATGATATACAAGCTCTTAGGAATGTTAAAATCATTTGTGGTCGATTATGCTTAGGATTTAAGGAAAAATTTCATAAGAATATATTAACTAAAGGTGTGGTTGATGCTTTGAGATTTAAATATAGTGGTTTACCGTTTAAATACTTGGGACTTTTGTTGGGAGCAAATACGGGACTTCCCTCCATTTGGTTTACCGTTACAGAGAAGAACAAGTCTCGTCTTAGAGCTTGGAAAGAGAGGATGTCATCTATAGGTGAAAGACTTTGTTTATTAAGATCAGTGTTGTGTAATCATCCTCTCTATTATATGTTCTTGTTCAAAATACCATATAATGTTGCAAAGAAAATTGTCTCTTTGCAAAGACGATTCTTATGGAGTGGAGATATGTATCTTGGGATGTTTTATTTCTACTGAAAGCTAGACGATTCTTATGGAGTGGGTTGTATTATGGCAAGAAATAAGGCTATATGGTTCAAGTGGTTAAAAAGATATATCAATGAAAGCTCAATAACTTGGATAAGCTCTTACCCTTTTGGAGGGCAAAGCAGGACCTGCGTTGGGCCAGAAGTTTTTCCTGAGAACACAGAGTTTTATGATAATGGTGGTGTGGAGACTGCAATGGCTACATGGCTTCCATGGTTTGGTTTCATTCTTTTGGCTGGAAGAATGAATTTTAAGGCTTGGATGGCTTTTGTGTCACTTTGGCTCACTTTCTCGTACACTGTTGGTGCCTTCAGCTTGTGGGGTGTCGTGGTCTATTCTGGTGGTTATGTTATTCATCTTTTCGTGGTACAGAAACATTAATTTGTAGTGAATATTTCTATGGATCTTCAGGCCTTTGAATCAATTAATTTTTTTGGTGATTGATTTAAGTAAAATATATATATATATATATATATATATATATATATATATATATATATATATATAATAATTTATAATAATTTTAAATTACAAAGGATACCCAACTCTTAAATAGTTTTGAAAATTAATCATCTCCTTCGCTCAAGAGAAGAAATGAATTCATGACTGGTATAACAACGTAATTTTAGAATTGATATTTTTGTCAGATTATTGGAGCTGACTAAGAGCAATAAAGTTTGTTTGGTTCTTCAGATTTTTCCCTGGCGTAAGGAGAGAATCTTTCTAAAGGTGGATGGTGAGAAATTTCTGAAAATGATGCAGGTAGGTCCAAGATCGTTTCCATCAAACAATGCACTGCTAACGTTAGCTATGGACGGGATGGGCTGGATTCAATGGTGGAGATCCATACACTGCCAATAATGACTCTTTCATGGCCGTACTTAACACAAACATGTGCGCAGCTGTCTAAAGATAGTTAACACAAACATGTGCGCATCAACTCCAAAGATAATAAATTGAAATGAAAATACCAACAACATCCAGAAGAGCACTTTCACCTACAGGAGAGGAGAGAGAAAACAAGAAAAAAACTTTCAAACACCAACCGAAATGTTTCTGGCCACTATGGGATGCAACGCATTCCGCCTTAAGGTAGAGGATATGAAGGCGTATCTATTGATATATTGGATGGACATTTTTAACCGTCTAATTTGCCCACATGTGCCACCTAAAGGGGGCGTGAGACCAAAAATATTCGGTATGTCTGACAGACGTGCCTGTTGTATTCGACAAAAAATATTCTTTCTAAAAATGGTAAATTATCTAAACACCCTTGTCACGATGGTGATTTTTTCGCGCTTTGCGCCCCGCCATCCCTCTCTAGAGAGACAACGGCGCACGATGAAAATGAGGTTGTTTACTAGTAAAAATTACGACTATAAATATCAGGAGTCGCCACCTAGTATTACGGTCACTAGGGAACCTATTGGTCTACGAGAGTCGTGGGTAAGGAGACTTGTTGTGCAAGGGGAAGAGGCATCACCCCCAGTGCACCCTACTTAAAGTATGCTGCATTGTTGTTTGATTGTTCTTCTAAGTTAAAATTTGTTACATCGCATTTTCAAAAAAAAACATTTTTTTATTATCTACTGATGTACTTTACAATGTAAATTTACATAGTAGTAAAAAATCATTTTTATTATCTATGGGTGTACTTTACAATGTAAATTTATACTGTAGTTAAAATCTTTTTATTATCTACGGGTTTACTTTACAATGTAAATTTACACCGTAGTTAAAACCCCTTTTTTATCCATGGGTATACTTTACAATGTAAATTTACACCCTAATAGATAAAACCAAAATAGTTATAATTATTTTTGATATTTTGGCCAAATTCCAATGGATAATCATACACCGGTTACGATATCCAATTTTTGTTTTAAAACATGAGAGAGATGCGAAATATATAAATATTTTTATGAAAAGTAAGCTTGGAAAATCTTGGAATTCGGCCGTATGCACAAAAAAAACATATTTTTTTTGAAATTTTTGTATTTTTATATATATTTTTTTATATAAAATAAAGTAAAAATAAATAAAAAATATATAAAAAAAACAAATCAGTGGGCTGGACTAACAGACCACTCTTGCGTGGGCTGTCAGTCCACCTCTTTATGCATTTGGGCCGGGCACAAAGCCCGCCCACCTCACACCTGCCCGGTCTGCATGAACAGTGGGACATGAATTACGTGCCACTACATGCAGCGCCGAGAGGAAGAAGATGAATGAACAATAATTTTTCAAGTGTGAAGAAAGGTGTACATGTTAGTACCGTTGGGTAGAGGAGGTCGAGGTGGTTGTCCCAGTGGTGGAGGCGTCGTCAACGGTGGTCTGTGGTGGCCGGAGGAAGCGTTAGAAGGTGTCGGCTCCCGTTCCAGCTGTTGTCACCGTCTCTATTGCCTTGCCGGAGACTGCAGCTGAGTTGCTAGCGTTGAGGGGTGATTAACATGGTGATGAGGGTGGTATTGAGTGGTCAAACCACCGTCACTGGTGGAGAGAGAGGAGGCCCAGTTGGACTGGTTTTAGAGAGAGAGAGAGAATAATATCGGGGAGAGAAAAAGGAGCTGCAACGGGGAAGATGGAGGAGCTGCGACGGGGCTGAGAGGTGGTATTGTTGTGTGATATTTCCTTGTTTTTTATTGTTTTTCTTCGTCTAAAAATTCTTTGCAAACTCCCTCAGAATTTGTCGTTCCTCTCCCCTGTTTTTCCTTCTATTTCCCTTGTTTTACTTTCTTTTTTTTCTCTGTAAAATCTTCCTCACTCTCTCTGCGTAAAACTCTTTTTTTTTCTTCGTTTCCCCCCACTCTCGCCCAGTGCACATGCAAATTTATAGGCAAATAGAGGTAACCCTTCGACTACCCATTACGTGCAGCGATGGGTTGCCGCCTCTGCATTGTCCAGCGGCATGCATTTCTGCAGATGGCATGCCTGCAGTTCAGGTGATTTGAACAATGCACGCTTGCAGGTTTAATGATTTGGGAGAAGGCGAAAAATGTGATTTGGTCCCTCATTTTATAATTGTTCTAATCGCACCCTCAATTGGTTTTAAACTTTTAATTTTGTGCAATTGTATCCCCTTCTGAATTTCAAGTGCAACCTTAGCTTTGCTCGCCTTTTTTATTCTCGACCTTGGTTTCTAATTTGCGTGATTTAACCCCCAATTAACCATTACTCTCAACTCATTCATTTTGGCCTCCTGATTTCGCATAATTGGCTTGGAAAAATTCAAATCGGTCTCCGAAAATTCCAATCCCATCAATTGAATCCGAATTAAATTCAAGAACTTTATTTCTCATCGATTAAGCCCTTAGTAAAATTAATTTGGCCAATTTAAAATATAATCAAGTCCTTGCACTTAATTAAATCTTTCAATTGGACCCTAAATTACTTCTCAAACATAATTACACTTTTAAATCGGCCAATGATTAAATCAAGCTGACCCATAAAAATATAATCATATCTTTCGACTTAATTTTTACGCAGATTTATCCGATAATACATTACTTTAGCCTTGAATCTGCGATTTCCTTCATTTTGGGGACAAAAAGGTTACGATCGGACTCGCGGAAACAACCAAAATTTCCACATTGATTTTTTCTGCCAATGTCGACCCCTTTTATTTTATTTTTGTTGTTTTTGGGTGGGTTTTGGGGAGTAACCCAGAAATTGGGTTATGACAACCCCTACAACCAATTCTTGAATTTTGTCTTTTATGGGCATATAAGTATTTTTACATTAATGTTACTGTTCATTCAGGAATAAATTAATATTTAAATAATGGTTAATTACCTAAACACCCCTATAGCCACATCTTGTATTTTTTTTATGGTGTATCGACATTTAACATAGACTTCATATGCGGACCCTGGTTTTATCAGTTCATTCTGATCAAAACTCGGCCTACTGGCCTTTTCAGTTAGCATGATTGGACTCATACTATACATTTAAACTAATCTGCAACTTGTGGCATTGATTTTGGTGGATTTTGGTTTTATGAATATTATCAAACAAGTTTATATTTATCCTGTTTACTATCTGATTGTTAAAAATAGATTATTCGTTAAAATTAGAAATTTATTATAATGATTTTATTTTAAAAAACTTGCTAAAGCTTGAATTATGGTGACTGGGAAAAGAAATACATGCACTTCCTTACCAATCTTCTCATGATGCTAACTTCAGAGATCTAATTGTGACAACTTTTGGGATAATAAATATTTTTCTCTTTTTTTCATTTTGTTTAGAATTTATTTATTTTTCTATTATGAACTTTCCTAGTTTTCCATTTTAAAAAATAACTTTTCCATTTCATTTTATTAAATATTTTTTTATATTCACTATTATTAAACTTTTCTAACATTTTTTTATTTTTTAAAAATAATTTTTCCATTTAGTTTTATTTAAATAATTTTATTTTCTTATATTCGGTATCATTAAACTTTTCTAACATTATAAGAAAGTGTATCAAGAAGTGACAAAGTTTTCATGGCAAGGACATGTTACTTAAGGGATTGATTTACCTACATGTCAAAATTAGAGACTATAGTGATGGTCTAAGACAATGTTCTTTCCAAGAACACGAAGAACATCGCTCATAAACCCAGAAAAAACCCAGCACTGCTTAACCATTATATAGCCTAGAAAAGAGCCTTTTTTGCCTTCAAAACATGTTTTCTTAATCTAAACATGTCACAACATCATACACAAATATGTCAAAATAAATAAAAAATAAAAAAATAATAAAAAAACACCAAAGCATCAAAATCAAGAATGGGATACAAAATTCAAAAACTAACATCCTAAAATAGCTTACATATTTACACAACATGGATTCAAAATCAGATTTTGAACCCATTTTGTGCATGAGCAAGTTTAAAAAGTTAAGGATAAACATCTTTACTTTTAACATGCATAACTAAAACTAAATCAAAACTTATAACAACATTTATATATCAAAAGAAAAACCTAAATAAAAACTTAAATACATTAGAACATAAAGAAAACCTTATAATAACTTCATCAGATAGAAATCAAAGCAAAAATAAATAAAAATGAAGGCAACATTCTTTGTTAAAGCACCCATTTTTTTTCTTCTTCTTATAATTATAAACATTAAATAAAACAAACAATATACTTTTGGCTTGCAATATACACTTAGAACAACTACTCTCCATTGACTTTTTTTGGAAAGTTTTATCTCTCACAACCTTACAAAAGTTTAACATAATTTTTTTATTTTTTTTGCTTTTAGATCTCTACCCTTATATTTATTATTTATATTACTCTTTTTTTATTATATTTTATTGCATTTTTCCCTCTCTTTCTCTTTTATTTTCTCGTTGCCCCTATCCTTTGATTTGATGAGGTATGTATAAGGATTTTTTAGGGTTTTAGGATGTCTTCAATCCATTTCTGACCTTTTAATCTTGAGTCATGTTGTATACCATTGATACGAATCCCATGAGGATTAGAAGATTAGTCAACTATAGCTTGATTCTGGTCTATATATCAATATATAATTAACATCTACACAAAGCCTTGTCCTTGAAATTTTACCTATAAAATTTCATGTTTAATGGTAAGAAAAATGATTTTCATATAAATTAATGTCCATAAGAGGGGTTATTTAAAAATTACAATGTTATGTCTTTATTTAATATCCAACGTTTTATATTTTGTATAATGTTCTCAACAAGAGAATCATTGATCATGATACTAAAAAGGGAATTGTATTATATAAATTCTCTTCATATCAACCTAGCAAATAATATGTATTCATTCCTGAAAATAGAAAAACTTGAAAGGAAATAAAATGGTCATTCAAAACTAAAACATTAAAGATTTGTCGAACTAAGTTGAAATCCATAAAACACTAATACAATATCTAATATTGACCAAATGAGGAAGAAAGTAAAACTCATAATAAGAAAAATGAATTGATATACCTTAATATAAGATATAGAATAATTACCAAATTGAGTGCAAGAGATCTAATCCATTACATAGCATCCCAAGAGTTTACCATACAAAATTTAGATTAAGTAATCTCTAGTTATGTATAACAAAATGGATATATCTCCACCTAAAAATTACTACTCTTATCATGATTAATAGATAGAGGGTAAGAAGGTGTTAAATTTTACAAAAGTATACTTTTATTTATTTATTAGGAGATGAATTGTTAATAGAGGTAATCATTACCTCTATAAATTAGTGTTTTTTATATGTATAAGATAATCATGACCCTCCAAGCATTGTTATTGTTTTGTTTCTCAAAATACTCATTGATTAATTTTTAATTATCTCTCAAGTTTTTTTTATTTTCACTAACTTTTAATACATCATGTCAATTTATATCGACTATAACTACTTAACAAAAAAGGACTAAATTGTCACTGTTGGAAACTATGGAGCTAACATTCAGATGTGACTTATTATCTTCCTTTCGATTCTTTTATTATTATCTTCTTTAGTTTAAGAATCTTCCAAACGGAGGATAGGCCACGAAGACTAGAACCAAAGAAATCAATCCCCACTCTTTTTCCTCAAAAAATTGGTAAATATTTGTAAATAAATGGTTACATCTGATAAAAAAAATCATGATTAATTCAAAAATAATTCTGCCTTAACTGCCAAATCACTTACAGCTATGTGCATAAGAAATTATGCATTCAAATCAATCAATAAATCCCAAAGAGAAAACAAAAATTTATCGTTTTCTGTGTCTGTTATTCACACCCCCACCCCACTCACATGTAAACTTGAAACTTAACATGCATGATGAAGATAGTTGGAGCCACCATTAAGCAGAAGTGCCCCCATCTTTCCAAAGTAATAGACTGCAGCAAACTTTATAACCACAAAATGACTGCTATCGTAGTCGTATACTGATTTTGAGAATGCAAATCACGTAATGGTTGTAGGGCTTGCTTATATCTTGATTCTGCAACGTTAAGTTGTTTGTATTCATCATTTAAATTATGAGGGGACATCACACGGGATTCTTGGACTCATATGGTTTAAATGAAAAGGTTCGTTCATCTTTCAGATCATAAGTAGTCGAAATTTATGGATCAAGAGGTTGTCAATTTGATGTAGAGGAAGAACCACACCTTACAGAGGAACCCTAAAAGGCAAGGACTCTAAAAGGAAAGAAGCCCTAATGTAACCTCCAATTGGCAAACAGCAAGAGCCCCTATCTTCCAAGATTCCTTATTTTTACTGCTTAAAGCTAGGACAAGATTTACGTTTGTCAGCGTCAATTTATTTAATTTTCTATTATTTACTATTTTGTCATATGTGCTGATTACAGTAGTTGTAATATTGGCCGCTTACTAATGAAAAGGACACTGATTTGTTTTTGAATAAAGATTAGTCTTCTTTTATCACTATCATAGCTGGTGGATTCGAGCAACTTGCTATAACTAAAGGCAGAGTCCTTTGGTTATGTTTTCCGCTATTTTATCCTCAAAGGTGTGACGTGTCAGCAAAAAAAAATGAGATCTATATAATAGGTCTTGAGTTCGAGTTATGATGTACATTTTTTGTAACAGTCTAAACAACCGGGATTTTATTCTTTCACCTGGACCCATAAAATATACTTTCAGGAAATAGGATTTCCTCAAATCCAAAAATAAAAAATAAAAAATTCCACATCGTTAAATTAAATAGTTCGCTCGTGTTTCAGATCATAAGTCGTCGAAATTCATGTATCAAGAGGTTGTCAATTCTTTCGTTCATCAGTCAGTTTATTGCTTTTTTTAGTGTATGTTTGACATTAAATGCTGTTGAAATACCATATTTCCATACAAATGTGAGGCCGTCAAAGGAAAGAATATATTTTCATAAATACGGGAGAGCATAATGTATTTTCGTCGAAGAGTAAATTTCTGGACGTATGACATGAGTTTTTCCAATGTGCATATGATGTAAGCTTATATAAACTTTTATTTATCTAAGCTGTTTAGTTATTAACCTTGGTTTGGATCACAGTTTAGCTTAAATTAATCTTAATTTTTGGATAATTTTTGGATTACTTTTAATAATTTTTGGTTTACTTTTAAGCCATTCATACTCCTCCACTCCTGCTACTTCTTCCAATCCAAGAAAGAATGCTGCCATAAGTAACCCACAAGCACATGTGTCTGATCCATTCAGCACATACTCATCGGATGTTGGGACATGGCATTTATCTGCCCACTCCGCCTCCGCATGATAGCCTCTCACCACTTCTTTGAACTATTTCAATTAATATATATATACACAATAACAATATATTATGCTAGAAATAGTAAAAGAATGCATGAGATAGGAAAAATATTCATACTGCCTCCACATAATATGAGGCATAGGATCTTCCTTGCTTTCCCATATCATTCTCAGTTTCGTTGAAAAGATTCCCATAGCATTCATGAAGCATCTGAAATTGTGACAGAAGATTACACGTCCTTTCCTGAACTTCTATGTTTATGAAAGATTTAGAAGAGAAAGACTGACTATGAGCTAACAAGTGTAAAATACACATCTATTTTTGTGTAAAATACAAGACTAGCAATACATGACTAGCATCCATGTCGACTACTGACAAGTGTAAAATACACATCTATTTTTATTCCTTTTACATTATGCTTTTTAACATCTTTCAATCTTATTTCAACATATTGCAAGTTATTTTATGGGTTTGACATGTTTAAGAGACTTTGTGGATTACTTCTAATAAAATAGGAAATTTTGCATTTTATATTTCGGACCTTTGTTGCATGTTTCAGGTTTTAATTCCTAAAGAGGAGTTTCAAAATTGAAATTATAGATATCAAGCTTGCTGGAAAAGTATGGTGGCAAAAATTCAATGCAGATTTGGGCATCCAATTGGAACAACAGCGTCAGCCTTGACTCTGTTCGCGCACCAACACTGAACTGGGCATCTCTGGAGCATATGATGTCCAAATCAAGTGATTCAAAAGCCCAAATTCATATAAACATTTAGGGATACAACTTTTATGAAGGGACCAAAGTCAGAAAAAAATCATATGAAGCACTAAAATCCTGGTGCAAGGTGGATGACAGGATTCTCTACTCTATCAATGATTAGAGAGATTTTCTCTACAACACTTATCTCCTATTTTTTAGCTTGAGTAAAAAAATTAGGGTTAGGACTCTAAAGGGAAGATTCACGCAAGCAAGGGACTCTTGACTCTTTCTCCATCAATTTTTCAGATTCAGCAGCAAACTAAAGGCATGAGCAGCTGATTCACTTTCTTGGTTCAAAGGGGATAGCATCCATCTTCATTATTGGTTGTGAGAAGTAGCATTGCCATTTTAATCCTTACACTTTCAAGTTTTTATTTATCTTTTTCCAGAATTTAAGCTATTGATTTCAGATTCATGCTTATGGAATTAGTTTGATATGGTTTATGTGCTTTCTATGTTTCTTTCAATCCGTAATTGTTGTGGGGAACAAGAATAAGAAGCAAATAAATTAATTTGATTGTCTTATCTATCACATTAATTTATTTAGGATGAATAGGACGAGTATATGTTCAAGCTTTTGAATGTTAGCTAGGAATAAATTGCGTTGATCTTGATCTTAAAGCTACTATTGAGTGAAGAAAGATTGCTTCTCAATAGTTAATTCGCTTGACGATAAGGAACTAATTAGAAGTTTATTCAGATTAGTTTAGCATGCTTCTAGGTTTCCCTTAGCTTTAATGGAAGCCTAATTTATTTGCTTGTTGTGAAAGGATATTAATTTAACTTCTATGATCAACCGATTTGTAAGAATGGAGGAATCACCCCTTTGAACCGAGTTGTCAAATTCTTGATTAACCTTCGTTAAGATTTAACACTTTTATTTATTTAACTCTTGTTGATTCAAACCACCCCCCTTCTTTTGAATTTGGTATTTGTAGGAAAATAAATCAATTTCCCTTGGGTATCGACTCGGTCTCTACCACCATACTACTAAAATTATTGTTTCGGTGATAGTAAAATCGTAATTAATTTGTGGAGGTTTTGACAACCGTGAACTACGTCACAAGCCACTTCATCTCGGTAATGTTGCCCAATTGAAATAGGGACTTTGCACACTTCGATCACACTAACTTTAGGCCCCTTTTTGATCCACCCAATCATATAAGGCTTTGGGTGTTTTTCGGCCATTAACTTCAGATGCTCCACCAGCCTTTTAAACACAAAGTTTTCGCAGTTCCTCATATCGACAATTAAATCGCAGACCTTGCCTTGCACACTGCAGCAAGACTTGAAGATGTTATTTCTTCGAGATGTGTCTTCTATTTTTGTTGAGCACAAAACATGCTCGGACCACACAATTCACAAAGTCTCCCTCTTCTTCTCGCAATCTCGTCCCCCTTCCCAAAGCAGCCTCTCCCAATCCCGATTCCTCTCCCACGTATTGCTCTTCCATTTCTTCCTCCAGTTCAACATCTACCAAGTTTATAGGCCTCCTTGCCGGGCATTCATTTGAACAGTGCCTAGGTTGTCCACACCTGTAACACTTAAACCCTCCCGGTTTGCCATAGACAGCTGGTGCTCGCGTGGTGTCTCTTGTTAAGGTTGTTGGTCGTCCTCCAGCTTGACTGCTAGTAGAGGTTGCCCCTCGTGGGGTCTGGTCTGGAACCACCTTTGGAGTATTTTGGACGTCATGGGCCGTGAGTTTGCCCTTATAAGCTGACTCACCCATGTTTCTATAGTGGGGAAAACGGGTGGCAGTTTTCTCCATCAACTCTGCCTTCAGTGCCATGTTGTGTGCTTCAACAACTATCCACACTACTTGCAGCCCAATCCTTTCTCTAATGGATGGTTTCAAGCCCCCTAAATATCTGGACACTTGTTGAGGTTCTGATTCAAATAGTTCCGAACTGACAGCCTGGACCACTCTTCGGTAAAATCTGCTACTGTCTTGCTCCCCTGCACACATTTCTGCAGACTTTGGAAAAGGAATTGTTCATAATCAGGGGGTAAAAATCTCCCCATCATGAGTTGTTTCATCCACCTCCAAGATCGGGTGGGTGTCTTACCTTGGCATCGTCGAACCTCTCCACTTCAGATATCCAGTCCAGAAATTCTTTAATCTGCAATTTCCCAGGGAACAAAGGGATGTCAGCTCGTATCCTGTATTCAGGTTGATTGCGTCCCTGCAATTGATTCTCTGGCGCGTCTGCTGCTTCTTCTTCTGAGTCAACGTTATTGTCGTTGGCATAGGGTCTATTTCTGGTGACTCTAAGGGGAGGTTCAACCCCTCGACGGTTGCGGGCACCCTCATTGGCAGGTGCTAGAGGACCCCTAACCAACTGCTGGATCATGGCTTCCATCCTTGCCATTGCTTGCCTCTGTTCGTCAATGGCTGCCCACAGATCAGCATCTGCGTCCCGACGACCAGTGTCAAGGGGATTAGCTCTTCCTCCTTCGTTGTTGTTGGCCATTGAAACAAGGCAACTCCTTGCTCTGATACCACTTGACGCAGAACGGAAGGCACGATTTACCAACGTAAATCGTAAAGGAAATGATAACACGTTAACTGGAAAGAAAACTCATTAAATTTTATTCTGCCTTGTGTCCTCTGTTCTTAGCCGTTAAATAGGCATGACCATATTTCAAGAATTACAATCGTTATTGCAGTAAATCTGCAATATATTCTAAAACGGGATATAAACACACAAAAGTAATTGCAAACAATAATTGAGAATACATAACGGACATAAAAACAATTCCAAAATAAACTGAAATGCATATTAGCTAGGATTTGAAACTTGCATGCCGAGAATCCAGCTATTAATTTCTGATCATCCTGCTGCCAGTTGACTTGTGGTTTTTGGACCGTTCCTTCTTCATCTTCTTGTCTAACACTTCTTCGAACTCTGCTGCAAGCTGTTCTGCATCACAAATATAACGAATAATAAATTATTTTAGCCTTGAATCTACATGTTCTTTCATTTTTAGACACAATAAAAGTACGATCAAGCTTTCAAATCCATTCAAAATTTGCAGCCTAATTTTTCTACCAACATTAGCTCTTTTTAGTTGGAATAAAAAATAAACATTGTCCAAGAAGGACCCAAAAAACCAAAGGAATTAATATCAAATAATTTATATAGTTGTTTTAAAATTATTCAAAATCAAAAAGAAAAACAATAATAAGTTTTTTAATGTTTTTAGATCATTTTCATGTGCTGATATTAAAAATAATTTAAAAAAAACAATTATCATTTAATATATTTCTAATTTTTTTTTCATGTGCTATATATACTTTAGACATGGCTGGTTTGTTGTGGTGTTGGTGAAGACAGTGATTAAATATCTTTTTTTTTCTTTCTCATCCCTCTTTTAAAGATTGAGTGAAGGGGTTATTTAGAGAGGGGAAAGAGATTCAGTTTGTAAAAGTATGGGCAACTATGAGTTGTGGAAGAAAAATTAGGGCTATTATTTTTTTGGGTGTGAAAAAAGAAATGGTAGCTCTTACAAACTATAAAGGAAGGTCGGCATGTAATATGTTGATGATACATTGATTTTTTTCCCCGACGATATACAAGCTCTTAGGAATGTTAAAATCATTTGTGGTCGATTATGCTTAGGATTTAAGGAAAAATTCCATAAGAATATATTAACTAAAGGTGTGGTTGATGCTTTGAGATTTGAATACAGTGGTTTACCGTTTAAATACTTGGGACTTTTGTTACAGAGAAGAACAAGTCTCGTCTTAGAGCTTGGAAAGAGAGGATGTCATCTATAGGTGAAAGACTTTGTTTATTAAAATCAGTGTTGTGTAATCATCCTCTCTTTTATATGTTCTTGTTCAAAATACCATATAATGTTGCAAAGAAAATTGTCTCTTTGCAAAGACGATTCTGATGGAGTGGAGATATGTATCTTGGGATGTTTTATTTCTACTGAAAAATAGATGATTCTTATGGAGTGGGTTGTATTATGGCCAAGAAATAAGGCTATATGGTTCAAGTGGTTAAAAAGATATATCAATGAAAGCTCAATAACTTGGATAAGCTCTTACCCTTCGGAGGGCAAAGCAGGACCTGCGTTGGGCCAGAAGTTAATGGTGGTGTAGAGACTGCAATGGCTACATGGCTTCCATGGTTTGGTTTCAGTGTGTGTGTTGTGATCTATTCTGGTGGTTATGTTATTCATCTTTACGTGGTGCAGAAACATTAATTTGTAGTGAATATTTCTATGGATCTTCAGCCCTTTGAATCAATTATTTTTTTTGGTGATTGATTTAAGTAATATATATATAATAATTTTAAAATACAAAGGATACCCAACACTTAAATAGTTTAGAAAATTAATCATCTCCTTCGCTCAAGAGAAGAAATGAATTCATGACTGGTATAACAACGTAATTTTAGAATTGATATTTTTGTCAGATTATTGGAGCTGACAAAGAGCAATAAAGTTTGTTTGGTTCTTCAGATTTTTGCCTGGCGTAAGGAGAGAATCTTTCAAAAGGTGGATGGTGAGAAATTTCTGAAAATGATGCAGGTAGGTCCAAGATCGTTTCCATCAAACAATGCACTGCTAACGTTAGCAGGGGCAGGGTTGTTATGGACGGGATGGGCTGGATTCAATGGTGGAGATCCATACACTGCCAATATTGACTCTTCCATGGCCGTACTCTAAAGATAGTTAACACAAACATGTGCGCATCAACTCCAAAGATAATAAATTGAAATGAAAATACCAACAACATCCTGATGAGCACTTTCACCTACAGGACGTGCCTGCAGTATTCGCCACAAAATATTCTTTCTAAAAATGGTAAATTACCTAAACACCCCTGTCGCGATGGCGATTTTTTCGCGCTTCGCGCCCCACCATCCCTCTCTAGAGAGACAACGGCGCGCGGTGAAAATGAGGTTGTTTAATAGTCATAAAAATTACGACTATAAATATCAGGAGTCGCCACCTAGTATTACGGTCACTAGAGAACCTATTGGTCTGCAAGAGTCGTGGGTAAGGAGACTTGTTGTGCAAGGCGAAGACACATCACTCCCAGTGCACCCTACTTAAAGAATGCTGCATTGTTGTTTGATTGTTCTTCTAAGTTAAAATTTGTTACATTGCATTTAAGAAAAAAAAAATATTATCTACTAATGTACTTTACAATGTAAATTTTCATCGTAGTTAAAATCTTTTTATTATTTACAGTTGTACTTTACAATGTAAATTTACACCGTAGTTAAAACCCCTTTTTTTTTATCCATGGGTGTACTTTACAATGTAAATTTACACCCTAATAGATAAAACAAAAATAGTTATAATTATTTTTGATATTTTGGCAAAATTTCAATGGATAATCATACACCGGTTACGATATTCAATTTTTGTTTTAAAACATGAGAAAGATGCAAAATATTTTTTTTTATGTTTTTGAAATTTTTGTAATTTTATATATATATTTTTTTATAAAATAAAGTAAAAATAAATAAATAATATACAAAAAAAACAAATGAGTGGGCTGGACTAACATCCCACTCTTGCGTAGGCTGGGCTGATAGCCTAGATGGGCTGTCAGTCCACCTCTTTATGCATTTGGTCCCGGCGCAAAGCCCGACCCACCTCACACCTGCCCGGTCTGCATGAACAGTGGGACGTGAATTACGTGCCACTGCATGCAGCGCTGAGAGGAAGAAGATGAATGAACATTAATTTTTCAAGTGTGAAGAAAGGTGTACTTGTTAGTACCGTTGTGTAGAGGAGGTCGAGGTGGTTGTCCCAGTGGTGGACGTCGTCAATGGTGGTCTGTGGTGGCCGGAGGAAGCGTCGGAAGGTGTCGGCTTCCGTTCCAGCTGCTGTCACCGTCTCTGTTGCCTTGCCGGAGACTACAACTGAGTTGCTGGCGTGGAAACGTGATTAACGTGGTGATGAGGGTGGTGTTGAGTGGTCAAAGCACCGTCACTGGTGGAGAGAAAGGAGGCCCGGTTGGACTGGTTTTAGATAGAGAGAGAATGATGTCGGGGAGAGAGAAAGGAGTTGCAACGAGGAAGATGGAGGAGCTGCGACGGGGTTGAGAGGTGGTATTGTTGTGTGATATTTCCTTGTTTTTTATTGTTTTTCATCATCTAAAAATTCTTTGCAAACTCCCTCAGAATTTCTCGTTCCTCTCCCCTGTTTTTCTCTCTATTTCCCTTGTTTTTCTTTCTTTTTTTCTCTGTAAAATCTTCCTCACTATCTCTATGTAAAACTGTTCTTTTTTTTCTTTGTTTCCCCCGACTCTCGCCTAGTGCATGCATGCAAATTTATAGGCAAATAGAGATAACCCTTCGGTTGCCCATTGCGTGCAGCGATGGGTTGTCGCCTCTGCATTGTCCAGCGGCATGCATTTCTGCAGATGGCATGCCTGCAGTTCAGTTGATTTGAACAATGCACGCTTGTAGGTTTGATGATTTGGGAGAAGGCGAAAAATATTATTTGGTCCCTCATTTTATAATTGTTCTAATCGCACCCTCAATTGGTTTTAAGCTTTTAATTTTGTGCAATTGTATCCTCGTTTGAATTTCGAGTGCAACCTTAGCTTTGCTCGCCTTTTTTATTCTCGACCTTGGTTTCTAATTTGCGCGATTTAACCCCCAATTAACCATTACTCTCAATTCATTCATTTTGGCCTCCCGATTTTGCATAATTTGCTTGGAAAAATTCAAATCGGTCTCCGAAAATTCCAATCTCATCAATTGAATCCGAATTAAATTCAAGAGCTTGATTTCTCATCGATTAAGCCCTTAGTAAAATTAATTTGGCCAATTTAAAATATAATCAAGTCCTTGCACTTAATTAAATCTTTCAATTGGACCCTAAATTAATTCTCAAACATAATTACACTTTTATATCGGCCAACGATTAAATCAAGCTGACCCATAAAAATATAATCATATCTTTCGACTTAATTTTTACGCAGATTTATCCGATAATACATTACTTTAGCCTTGAATCTGCGATTTCCTTCATTTTGGGCACAAAAAGGTTACGATCGGACTCGCGGAAACAACCAAAATTTCCACATTGATTTTTTCTGCCAATGTCGACCCCTTTTATTTTATTTTTGTTGTTTTTGGGTGGGTTTTGGGGAGTAACCCAGAAATTGGGTTATGACAACCCCTACAACCAATTCTTGAATTTTGTCTTTTATGGGCATATAAGTATTTTTACATTAATGTTACTGTTCATTCAGGAATAAATTAATATTTAAATAATGGTTAATTACCTAAACACCCCTATAGCCAAATCTTGTATTTTTTTTATGGGGTATCAGTATTTAACTTAGACTTCATATGCAGACCCTGGTTTTATCAGTTCATTCTGATCAAAACTCGGCCTACTGGCCTTTTCAGTTAGCATGATTGGACTCATAGTATACATTTAAACTAATCTGCAACTTGTGGACTTCGTATGGAACTAGGCACAATATTACAGGACACCTTGAAGCTGAAGGCAATGGACATTAGGATTCCAAGATCATTTAGAGTCCATTGAAATGAAGGTTTGCATGTTTTGGTTAAAACGTTTTTAAATAAACTGTGCCCCCCTTCAAAACTTAGATAAATAGCCCCTCTATCAAATTTGTACGATTTGACCACCGTTAAATTCTTAATTTGTTCAATTTTGCCCCTCTATCAAGATTTTTTTTCTTTTTTCCTTTTTTTTAATATTTTTTTCTTTTTTTTTCTTCCCAAACCTAAAAATAAGTGGTCAAAAATTGGGTAGCAATAATAACCGGCACTTGCAATCTTTATTTTGGCATGAGTGCCCTGCGCATCACAAATTATTTATCTCCATCGCAAAAAGGCCATCCACTTGCCTATACGGACTAAAAGTTAAAAACTATTTTCATCCTCGTCTGGTAGCCATGTCCGTTTGGAAACTAGGAAAGTTCCTTCCGCAAGATATCAAGGAAAAATCCAAAATCCTGACCAGACCACGCAACTGTAACATTAATTATTAATTATAATCTAATCGAGCGTCCCGGTTTTACTTTTTGAATTTTTCCATTTGTGCATCTAGACACATATTACTGTGGATTACGACAGTAAAATTATCATTTTACCAATAGATCTGAAAAATTTAACTCCAAGGATAAGGGGTATTTTAGACATTTACAAGGAACATTAATGATATTTTGATGGTTTTATTGAGCGTTGTTAAATGCATTTGGTAGCCCAAGGATATACTTAGATTGAAGACTTAGTTTATACCAAAACCTTTGCCCCTACTACAAAACTAACCAAGTAAATATCCAGATCAATTTGTTTATCTATTTTGTAAATATACCAATCTTCTCTCATTTTCATTGTGGCAAAGATTGTTTTTTTAAGTGTAATATATGCTAATTTTTGCTTCTTTTATTTATAGGATGAACTAAAACGAGGAGATGTTTCCAAATCAATTCAATGTTACATGCATGAAACCAAAGTTTTTGAAGAAAAAGTTCATGGTCATATAAGAAATCTAATTAGAAATACATGGAAAAAAAATAAATGATTATCGATTTGCTAATCCTCGTACCTCCCAAACTTTCATTGGAGTTGCAATGAACCTGGCACGAATGGCTCAATGCATGTACCGGTATGGAGATGCGCGTGGTGTTGGGATCTTGAGACCAAGGATAGGGTGAAATCCATACTTAATGAGCCTTTATTATAACCTCATCAAATCTAAATGGAAGGACTTGTGGAAACATGTGTGTTTCCATTCTAGCTTAAATATCAATATGTGATAAAGTAATGTATGTTTCGTCTTTGTTTAGAAGATTAGTCAATTATATTTCAGCAAAACATTTGTTTATTACATTGGTGAAACAATAATTTTTCTTCTATTAAAATTTCAATAGAGTTTTCCTTATATTTATATGCATAACACAAGTGTAATTCATTACATAGGATTCCAAAAGTTTAACATATAATATTTACTGTATAGTTATATCAAAACATACATTAACTAATGTCTAGCTATCTATAACAAAATGGATATATCTCCACCTAGAAATTACTACTCTTATCATGATTAAGATAAACCTGTAAATTTTGAATTAAATTTCGGAGTTGTCAGTCTTAATTTTTTTTTAAAATTATGGTTAATTTATTTAACCTGTAATTCGAGGCTTGTCCTAGGTCAGTATAATAACCATATGCCATGTTGGTTTTTTGCTAGCTAGTGGATAGCGGCAAAATTGATAAAGATGGCTTCTATATTTGGTCCTTGTGTATTGTCGTAGGAGAGGCAAGGAATGCATCAATGATAGTACTCTTCTTGTAGTCGCGACAATTCCAAGATCGTGGAAGTAGTTTTTTCTCTCTTCCACACATTGACATTGGCAGATTTGGGTGGTTTAGGTTTTTTTTATTATTATTATTAATTGAAGGGGTGTTTGACACTGTATTTCGAAAACACTTTTGAAAAAATATATTTTTTTTTATTTTTTACTTTAAATTATTTTTTTAGTGTTTTTAGATCATTTTGATGTGCTAATATCACAATAATTTTTTTTTAAAAAAATATTTTGATATATTTTAAATAAAAAACACTTTAAAAAATAACCTCAATCATACTTCAAAACTAGCAAGTGTGGTGTTTTTATACAACACCATTATATCCCATGGCTCCCATGGTTTGGTTTCAGTGTGTGTTTGCTGCAATCACTCTTATTCTTTTGGCTGGATCAATGGTTGGAAGAATGAATTTTGAGGCTTGGATGGCTCTCTTTCTCTGACACTGTTGGTGCCTTTTTCTTGTGGGGTGGCGGATTCTTGTTTCACTGGGGTGTCATGGACTATTATGGTGGTTATGTTTGTCGAACCCCTCAATGAGAGCATGAAGTTGGGGCAACCCTCCCTCTGAGCGAGAATTCATGTCAAGTTTTTCTTTTTGTTTGTAACGAAGAGAATCATCACCTAGTATTATAATTAATAGAAAATCTAACTGGATTTTTAGAGATTCTAGGTTAAGGGATTGGTTATGTAAAGGGAAAGTTTTAGCATCCCTAATATCCCCTACCTAAAGTAAACTACTTGGTGGTTATGTTATTCATCTTTCTTCAGGGATTGCTGGCTTCACCTTTGAAAATTTCTCTGTCAGCTTCACGCACTGAAATGCAACTTTGAGCACTAATCTTGAAATTAGCTTCTGCTACCCTGGAAAATATTATAGAAACCTTGTCGCGGTACAAAACATTAAATATTTCTATGGATCTTCAGGCCTTTGAATTAATTAATTGTTTTAGTGATTGATTGAAGCAAAAATTACTTACTAACTAAACCATAGATGCTACTTTCTACCTTGAATATAAAAGCCTTATCTCCTCATTTTAATATTATTGCAGTAGTTGTTTTTTGCTTGGAAAATAATTTTTATTATTACTTTTAATATCAATACATCAATGTAATTGAAACCTGCAGGTTATGGAACCTGCAGGTTATGGAACCAGATATATTTGTCAGATTACTAAGAGAAGAATGTAATGTTTTTGTTTGGTTCTTAAGATTTTTTCCCTGACGTGAGGAGAGAATCTTTCAAAAGGTGGATGGTGAGAAATTTCTGAAAATGTTGCAGGTAATAGAGTATAATATAGTATTGTATTGTATGTTCAATTGTGAAACAGTACATGTGTTTAAATACAAGATTGGCAGGTAACTGAAACCTGCAGGTTATGGAACCAGCTAATCTAACGCCTAAGATTAATTGATTACATATTGAATACAATTGAATACACATTGAATAGAATTGAATTGGCGTGAATGCAGGTGATTCATTGACATGCCCCCTCAAGATGGAGGGCGTGTAAGGACTCCAATCTTGACTTTGAGATCAAGGAACCGCGCACGTGGTAGCGGTTTGGTGAGTGCGTCTGCCAGCTGATCCGCAGAGGAAACATGAGATACACGAAGCTTGCCATTTTGAACTTGGTCCCGAATAAAGTGGAAGTCTATTGCGATGTGTTTCATCCTAGAGTGAAATACAGGGTTTGAGCATAGATGAGTTGTACCTACATTGTCACAATAGATCACTGGGCATTGAGGCAGGGAGATGTCTAGATCAGTGAGGAGATATGTGAGCCAATTGAGTTCTGCTGCAGTGTTTGCTACTGCTCGGTATTCAGCTTCTGTGAATGATCTTGCAACTGTTTGTTGTTTCTTGGAGCTCCAAGATACCGGATTACGGCCAAGGTAAACAATGTATGCACTGGTGGAGGTGAAGTCGTCTTTGTCTCCTCCCCAATCAGCATCAGAGTAGGCTGACAGGGAAGTAGAGGTGGTACTGTGAAGATGATCAGTGAAGGCATGCAGGTGAAGGGGAGATTGACGGTGCAGCTGAAGTCCATCATTGAGAGTGCCACGTAGATAACGAAGTAAACGTTTAACAAACATCCAATGATCAGTGATAGGTTGATGCATATATTGAGATAACTTGTTGACTGCAAATGCTAGATCCAGCCTGGTGAGGAGTAGATATTGAAGACTGCCTACAATGGTTCGAAATTCAGTGGGGTCCGGCAATGGTGTTCCAGACTGAAGTACCAACGTAGGGGTAGTAGGAAGAGGTGTGACCACTGGTTTGGCATGAGTCATTTTCGTTTTTGCCAGTAGGTCAAGGATATATTTCCTTTGAGAGAGTAGGATGCCATGTCTATTATGAACAACTTTCACACCCAAAAAATAGGACAGTTGGCCGAGATCCTTCAGTGAGAATCGGTGAGCAAGATATGAGATGAAGGAATTGACTCGTTCTGTGTTATCTCCTGTGATGATAAGGTCATCTACATAAACAAGGATGTAGATGGACAGTACCATTTTGTTTGAGTATGAACAGCGAGGAGTCAGCATGGGAATTTGTAAATCTTGTCTGAATAAGAAAATTACGCAATTCTTGATACCAGGCCCGTGGTGCCTGCTTGAGGCCATAAATTGCCTTGCATAACTTGCAGACATGGGACGGGTGATCTTGATCAATGAAGCCCAGTGGTTGTTGCATGAAGACTGTTTCAGCTAAATGTCCTTGAAGAAAGGCATTGTTGACGTCGAGTTGTTTGAGCGTCCAATTGTGGGAGATAGCTATGCTGAGTACTACCCTTATTATGGTTGGTTTAACCACTGGACTGAAGGTGTTGAGGAAATCTACTCCGGGGCGTTGATGGAACCCTTTTGCCACCAGCCTAGCTTTGAACCTGTTGACAGAACCATCAGAGTTATGTTTAATTCTAAAAATCCATTTGCAACCGACGACATTTTGGGTGGCAGAAGATGGGACAAGTTCCCATGTGCCATTGTCCACTAATGCATCATATTTAGTGGACATGGCTTTGCGCCATTGAGGATGTGTTAGAGCTTGGGGGACTGATGTGGGTTCTGTACTGTCCAGTGATGATAGCTGAGTGAAGAGATTAAGCTTCTGAATGGGTCTGTGAATATTGTTCTTGGACCTCGTTGTCATGGGATGAGTGGAAGCTGGAGCGGTGTTACTTTGTGGAATGGCTGTTATGGTGGGAGAGACAGGCTGTGTAGCTGCATGGGACTGATTTTGAGAAGAAACATTAGCTGGATAGATGGATGGTGGATCTGGTGGAATTACTGGAATTAAAGTTGCACACGGGAGCTGCTGAGTGGATTCCATGACACATGAGGGCTGAGTGACCGACAGCTGAGTGGGTGCTATGACGTGGAGGACAGGTGGAAGCCAAGAGCTGATAGGGTTGGATGGCTGACACGTGGGCTGATGCAAGAGTGAAGTGTATGGAAATTGAGACTCAATGAATTTAACATGCCTGGATGTATATATTTTGGATGTGGTAGGGTCGAGGCAGTAGTAGGCGCTTTGAGTGAGAGAGTAGCCGAGGAAAACACAGGGTTTTGATCGAGGTTCCAATTTATGGTTTGTGTATGGGCGTAGCCACGGATAGCACAGACAGCCAAAAATTCTTAGTTTCGAGTAGTTGGGTGGGGTGTTGAATATTTTTTGAAAGGGTGAGAGGTACTGGAGTGTGGGTGTGGGTAGTCTGTTAATGAGATACACGGCAGTGGCAAAGGCGTATGTCCAGTAGGTAGGTGGTAAGGAGGCGTGTGATAGCAAAGCAAGGCCAATTTCAACAATATAGAGGTGGCGGCGTTCGGAAAGGCCATTATGCTGTGGTGTATGAGGTGGAGTGGTGAGATGTGTTATACCAGATGTGGAGAGAAATGCTGCCATGGCAAGGTATTCGCCTCCATTGTCGGAGTATAAAGTTTGGATGTTGCTCTGGAAGTATTTTTCAGTAATAGCTTTGAATTTGGAGAAAACTGATTTTACGTCCGACTTGTGTTTGAGGGGATAAAACCAGATGTACCTGGTAAAGTGGTCTACAAATATTACATAATATTTGTAGCCATTGATGGACACAACTGGGGAGGTCCAGACATCCGAATAAATTATTTGGAGTGGTTTACTGGAGACGATGGACGAAGTGGAAAATGACTGCCTGTGGCTTTTATTGCATAAGCACGCATACACGAAAAATTGGAGATTATGGTGGATGGTAAGCCAACATGATTTTGGGATATAAGGTGTTTTAAAATGGAAAGTGCAGGGTGGCCGAGTCTGTGATGCCAGTCACTTGAAGACATTTTTATTGTAGAGAGAGCAAAGATGGGAAAGGTAGTCGGCCACTCATAAACCCCATCTCTAGTTCTTCCCTTTAGCAGCGTGACCCCGGTGCGTAGATCCTTCACAAAAAAAAAGTCATGTAAGAGAACAATTTTAACATTGTTTGATTTGCAAAATTATGATATGGAAATGAGATTCTTTTTAATCAACGGGACACAAAGGACTTCTTTTAATTGAAAAGTGGTATGAGGTGTAGGTAGAGAAAGGGAACCTTTGTGGGTAATGGGAAGGGTGTGTCCATCGCCGATCATGACGTCGCCGTTGCCTGGATATGGCGTGTGGAGTGAGAGATTGTCCAGATTGGCTATAATATGGTGAGAGGCTCCACTGTCTAACAGCCATGGAGATGTGGGGGTATTGCTTGTGGCAATATTAGCCTGTGGTTGCCATGGCGGTCGGGTTTGAGAGGCATCATTCATGGGTTTCTGTGAAATGGGTATTAGGCGAAAGGAAGGGCATCGTTTGGCTGTATGTCCTTGAACTCGACATATTTGGCAGTTGCCAAGGTAAGGTCGAGGGTGAGAGGGTGAGGAGAATTGGGATCGTCCATGGGTTGCAGATGATGGCATTGATTGACGCCATGGGTGATTGGGTTTGGGTGGGTATTTGTGATTTGGTGGTGTTGAACGCCATGGTCGATTGGTGTTTCGATAGGTGAGGTGAGCAGAGGCTGGGAAATGGGTCTCTGTTTGGGATTGAAGAGAAGCTTCAAAATTTAGAAGCTTCTCATGCAGTTCTTCAAAGGAGATGGTTGTGTCCCGTGCTTGAACAGCACGGACAAGTTCCTTGTAATCGTCATTAAGTCCTTCAAGGATTTTGTCGGTGAGTTCTTCATCATCAATTGGTGCTCCGAGAAGAGCCAGATCGTCTGCCTTGGTTTTCACAAGTTGCATGAATTCAGAAATGCCGAGAGTGCCTTTGGTTATGTTTTTGAGTTGGATCTTGAGTTGTTTGATTCGGCCTCGGGATGGTTTGGCATATGTATTGGCCAAAGTTGTCCAGGCTTGTTTGGATGTTTCGGCTTGGGCTATGAAAGGTATGATGCTGGGGGTGATGGAGCCAATGATGGCGTTGAGGATGAGTTGATCCTGTCGAGTCCATAGATGATGAGCAGGGTTGGGTATGGTTGCATCAGCTTGGGTGATTGTTGCAGGTGGGCAGGGCTTGGTTCCATCTATGTAACCAAGGAGGTCATATCCAACAAAAAGTGTCTGGAACTGCAGTTTCCATGACAGGTAATTGGAAGAGTTTAGTTTCAGTGGAGCTTGAGCTGCTGTATTGATGCTAATTAGTGTGTGACTTGTGTCATTGGGAGTTTGAGTGGCTGGACTCACTGTGGTAATGGACATTGTTGTAGCTGAAAGAAAAAAAAACTGGGTTTTGGTTTATGTAGATCGGTTTAGATCTGATACCATAATAGAGTATTGTATTGCATGTTCAATTGTGAAAGAGTACATGTGTTTAAATACAAGATTGGCAGGTAACTGAAACCTGCAGGTTATGGAACCAACTAATCTAACGCCTAAGATTAATTGATTACATATTGAATACAATTGAATACACATTGAATGGAATTGAATTGGCGTGAACGCAGGTGATTCATTGATAGCAGGTAGGTCCAAGATCATCAAAGGATAGATAGAGGTTTTGAAAACGTTAGACTGGAAATAAGTTTTGAAAATGCAATTTTAGAATTGATATTTTTGTCAGATTACTAAGAGCAAGAAATATTATTTTACTCTCAAATATGCCAACCTGATAAGACTGGAATCTGAAAAATAAGTGATGGTTGATCAAAGACAAGATATTAGAGACTTTTATACGAGAATTATAATGTAAACATCTAATTTCAAGGAAATAGGATTGTGGAGGCAATGTTCCTCTTCTATTCCAAAAAAACCCAAGCTATTTAGAGGACTATAACTTCTCAACGAGCTCTTAGAAGGCTACAACGTGATCAACGTGAACTAGCAAGGAAGAAGACGAATATAAGAGTCAAGTGATTTATTGTGACCTTTCAAGGCAGCTACGGGTCCTGCCTTTTTCTTTCCCGTGAAGCATACGATGGTCCTCTAAATGTCACATGAAGGCAGTCATATGAGGCATTGATTTTGGTGGATTTTGGTTTTATGAATATTATCAAACAAGTTTACATTTATCCTGTTTACTATCTGATTGTTAAAAATAGATTATTCGTTAAAATTAGAAATTTATTATAGTGATTTTATTTTAAAAAACTTGCTAAAGCTTGAATTATGGTGGCTGGGAAAAGAAATACACTTCCTTACCAATCTTCTCAGGATGCTAACTTCAGAGATCTAATTGTGACAACTTTTGGGATAATAAATATTTTTCTCTTTTTTTCATTTTATTTAGAATTTATTTATTTTTCTATTATGAACTTTCCTAGTTTTCCATTTTAAAAAATAACCTTTCGATTTCATTTTATTAAATATTTTTTTATATTCACTATTATTAAACTTTTCTAACATTTTTTATTTTTTTAAAATAATTTTTCCATTTGGTTTTATTTAAATAATTTTATTTTCTTATATTCAGTATCATTAAACTTTTCTAACATTATAAGAAAGTGTATCAACAAGTGACAAAGTTTTCATGGCATGGACATGTTACTTAAGGGATTGATTTACCTACATGTCAAAATTATAGACTATAGTGCTGGTCTAAGACAATGTTCTTTCCAAGAACACGAAGAACATCGCTCATCAACCCAGAAAAAACCCAGCACTGCTTAACCATTATAAAGCCTAGAAAAGAGCCTTTTTTGCCTTCAAAACTTGTTCTTAATCTAAACATGTCACAACATCATACACAAATATGTCAAAATAAATAAAAAATAAAAAACTAATAAAAAAATACCAAAGCATCAAAATCAAGAATGGGATACAAAATTCAAAAACAATTTTTTTTAAAATAGCTTACATATTTACACAACATGGATTCAAAATCAGATTTTGAACCCATTTTGTGCATGAGCAAGTTTAAAAAGTTAAGGATAAACATCTTTACTTTTAACATGCATAACTAAAACTAAATCAAAACTTACAACAACATTTATGTATCAAAAGAAAAACCTAAATAAAAACTTAAATACATTAGAACATAAAGAAAACCTTATAATAACTTCATCAGATAGAAATCAAAGCAAAAAAAATAAAAAAATTAAGCCAACATTCTTTGTTAAAGCACCCATTTTTTTTCTTCTTCTTATAATTATAAACATTAAATAAAATAAACAATTAAAAAGCAAAAGCATGCCACAAAGAGTCTACTTTTGGCTTGCAATATACACTTAGAACAACTACTCTCCATTGACTTTTTTTGGAAAGTTTTATCTCTCACAACCTTACAAACGTTTAACATAATTTGTTTTTTTTTTTGCTTTTGGATCTCTACCCTTATATTTATTATTTCTATTACTCTTTTTTTATTATATTTTATTGCATTTTTTCCCTCTCTTTCTCTTTTATTTTCTCGTTGCCCCTATCCTTTGATCTTGATGAGGTATGTATAAGGATTTTTTAGGGTTTTAGGATGTCTTCAATCCATTTCTGACCTTTTAATCTTGAGTCATGTTGTATACCATTGATACGAATCCCATGAGGATTATAAGATTAGTCAACTATAGCTTGATTATAGTCTATATATCAATATGTAATTAACATCTACACAAAGCCTTGTCCTTGAAATTTCACCTATAAAATTTCATGTTTAATGGTAAGAAAAATGATTTTCATATAAATTAATGTCCATAAGAGGGGTTATTTAAAAATTACAATGTTATGTCTTTATTTAATATCCAACGTTTTATATTTTGTATAATGTTCTCAACAAGAGAATCATTGATCATGATACTAAAAAGGGAATTGTATTATATAAATTCTCTTCATATCAACCTAGCAATTAATATGTATTCATTCATGAAAATAGAAAAACTTGAAAGGAAATAAAATGGTCATTCAAAACTAAAACATTAAAGATTTGTCGAACTAAGTTGAAATCCATAAAACACTAATACAATATCTAATATTGACCAAATGAGGAAGAAAGTAAAACTCATAATAAAAAAATGAATTGATATACCTTAATATAAGATATAGAATAATTACCAAATTGAGTGCAAGAGATCTAATCCATTACATAGCATCCCAAGAGTTTACCATATAAAATTTAGATTAAGTAATCTCTAGTTATGTATAACAAAATGGATATATCTCCACCTAAAAATTACTACTCTTATCATGATTAATAGATAGAGGTTAAGAAGGTGTTAAATTTTACAAAAGTATACTTTTATTTATTTATTAGGAGATGAATTGTTAATAGAGGTAATCATTACCTCTATAAATTAGTGTTTTTTATATGTATAAGATAATCATGACCCTCCAAGCATTGTTATTGTTTTGTTTCTCAAAATACTCACTGATTAATTTTTAATTATCTCTCAAGTTTTTTTTTTTATTTTCACTAACTTTTAATACATCATGTCAATTTATATCGACTATAACTACTTAACAAAAAAGGACTAAATTGTCACTGTTGGAAACTATGGAGCTAACATTCAGATGTGACTTACTATCTTCCTTTCGATTCTTTTATTATTATCTTCTTTAGTTTGCTTTCCTAAGAATCTTCCAAACGGAGGATAGGCCACGACGACTAGAATTAAGGAAATCAATCCCCACTCTTTTCCTAATAAAATTGGTAAATATTTGTAAGTAAATGGTTACATCTGATAAAAAAATCATGATTAATTCAAAAATAATTCTGCCTTAACTGCCAAATCACTTACAACTATGTACAGAAGAAATTATGCATTCAAATCAATCAATCAATCCCAAAGAGAAAACAAAAATTTATCGTTTTCTGTGTCTGTTATTCACACCCCCACCCCACTCCCATGTAAACTTGAAACTTAACATGCATGATGAAGATAGTTGGAGCCACCATTAAGCAGACTGCAGCAAACTTTATAACCACAAAATGACTGCTATCGTAGTCGTATACTGATTTTGACAATGCAAATCACGTAAAGGTTGTAGGGCTTGCTTATATCTTGATTCTGCAACGTTAAGTTGTTTGTATTCATCATTTAAATTATGAGGGGACATCACACGGGATTCTTGGACTCATATGGTTTAAATGAAAAGGTTCGTTCATCTTTCAGATCATAAGTAGTCGAAATTTATGGATCAAGAGGTTGTCAATTTGATGTAGAGGAAGAACCACACGTTACAGAGGAACCCTAAAAGGCAAGGACTCTAAAAGGAAAGAAGCCCTAATGTAACCTCCAATTGGCAAACAGCAAGAGCCCCTATCTTCCAAGATTCCTTATTTCCGATTGCACTATTTTTACTGCTTAAAGCTAGGACAAGATTTACGTTTGTCAGCGTCAATTTATTTAATTTTCTATTATTTACTATTTTGTCATATTTGCTGATTACAGTAGTTGTAATATTGGCCGCTTACTAATGAAAAGGACACTGATTTGTTTTTGAATAAAGATTAGTCTTCTTTTATCACTATCATAGCTGGTGGATTCGAGCAACTTGCTATAACTAAAGGCAGAGTCCTTTGGTTATGTTTTCCGCTATTTTATCCTCAAAGGTGTGACGTGTCAGCAAAAAAAAACTGAGATCTGTATAATAGGTCTTGAGTTCGAGTTATGATGTACATTTCTTGTAAGAGTCTAAACAACCGGGATTTTATTCTTTCACCTAGACCCACAAAATATACTTTCAGGAAATAGGATTTCCTCAAATCCAAAAATAAAAAAATAAAAAAATTCCACATCGTTAAATTAAATAGTTCGCTCGTGTTTCAGATCATAAGTCGTCGAAATTCATGTATCAAGAGGTTGTCAATTCTTTCGTTCATCAGTCAGTTTATTGCCTTTTTTAGTGTATGTTTGACATTAAATGCTGTTGAAATACCATATTTCCATACAAATGTGAGGCCGTCAAAGGAAAGAATATATTTCCATAAATACGGGAGAGCATAATGTATTTTCGTCGAAGAGTAAATTTCTGGACGTATCAGATGAGTTTTTCCAATGTGCATATGATGTAAGCTTATATAAACTTTTATTTATCTAAGTTGTTTAGTTATTAACCTTGGTTTGGATCACATTTTAGCTTAAATTAATCTTAATTTTTGCATAATTTTTGGATTACTTTTAATAATTTTTGGTTTACTTTTAAGCCATTCATACTCCTCCACTCCTGCTACTTCTGCTACTTCTTCCAATCCAAGAAAGAATGCTGCCATAAGTAACCCACAAGCACATGTGGCTAATCCATTCAGCACATACTCATCGGACTCCGCCTCCGCATGATAGCCTCTCACCACTTCTTTGAACTATTTCAATTAATATATATATATATACAATAACAATATATTATGCTAGAAATAGTAAGAGAATGCATGAGACTGGAAAAATATTCATACTGCCTCCACATAATATGAGGCATAGGATCTTCCTTGCTTTCCCATATCATTCTCAGTTTCGTTGAAAAGATTCCCATAGCATTCATGAAGCATCTGAAATTGTGACAGAAGATTACACGTCCTTTCCTGAACTTCTATGTTTATGAAAGATTTAGAAGAGAAAGACTGACTATGAGCTAACAAATGATGCATTTGCATCATATGCATCATCTACCAGCGATACAAATTTTGTATATTCCGAGGCTATCATCCCAGAGAAAGCATATTGAGGCTCGAAATGGATTCCATTTGCCCAGAAATGGATCCCTACAATTCTATCTCTTGCATATGGAAGCTCCTCAGCAAAATTTAAATCATTCCACCTCCTAAATTGTAAATAGAAACCGAGTAAATAAATTCCAGTAGAAACTTAGTCTCATTCGAACTTGAACGAAAAAATACCTCGAGAGAATGGATAGCTCTTGTTTGTGCAGTAACTGAACTCGATTGAAATCTATCTTAGCGAACTTGAGTAAAGTGTCATTGCGAGACTCATCTTCTTCGTAGAAAGAGATGTATTTTCTGGCTTCTATTCTTGGTACGCCTTTGTGAAAGAGCCGGATCAAAGCATTTCTAGTATGGTCTCCTAGACGTGGGCTTGATTGCATAGCCGAAGACTCCAGGTTTGCCTTTGAGGAGAAGAAAAAGCTGTTAGGGAAGAAGGAGTTGTTGCAGGTCTTGACGATAAGATGTGCAGCTGCTGCTGCCGGAAAGGGTGAAGAAAAAGGTGTTGAGGAAAAGGGACGGGAACCTTCAACTGCTCATTACGAGCTGCGATGGGTTGCCTCTTCCTCTTCTACTCTTTCATGCCTACATTTTTCAGACTACTGAATACTGAAGTTACACCTGCAAATCTTGAAAAAGACACGCATTTTGGTCCTTTAATTTAAAATTGTTCTAAATGTGCTCCTAATTAATCTTAAACATTTTAAAGTTATGCATTTTATCCCCTCTAAAATTTAAGTAGCAACCTTAAATTTATGTGTCTTTTTACTTTGGTCTTTGGTCTCGAATATATGCAAATTGATCAATTGACCATTAGACTTTCAATTTCATTTGATTTCACCACTGATTTCATCCAATTGACTTGGTAAAAATTAAATTTGGTCTCTGAAAATTCAAATCTTCTCAATCAAACCATAATTAGGCTCTCGAACTTAATTTTTGACCATTAAACACTTAATTAAATGAATTTGACCAATTTAAAGTATAATTAAGTCTTAACACTTAATTAAATCATTTAATTGGACTCTGAATTAATTTCTAAACAAAATTATACTTTAAATTGGCCCATAATAAATCAAATTGACCTATAAAAAGTATAATTATACCTTTTGAGTTAATTTTTACTCAAATTGACGTAGAACGGAAGGCACGATTTACCAATGTAAATCATAAAGGAAATGATAACACATTAACTGGAAAGAAAACTCAATAAATTTTATTATGCCTTGTGTCCTCTGTTCTCAGTCGTTAAATAGGCATGACCATATTTCAAGAATTACAATCGTTATTACAGTAAATCTGCAATATTTTCTAAAACGGGAAATAAACACACAAAACTAATTGTAGACAATAATTGAAAATACGTAACGGACATAAAAACAATTGCAAAAATAAACTGAAAAGCATATTAGCTGGGATTTGAAACTTGCATGCCGAGAATCCAGCTATTAATTCCTGATCATCCTGCTGCCAGTTGACTTGTGGTTTTTGGATCGTTCCTTCTTCTTCATCTTCTTATCTAACACTTCTTCGAACTCTACTTCAAGCTGTTCTGCATCAGTCCCCTCTACTTGTGAAGAACTCGACCCCGAGTTATATTCCAGATAGATTGGAACATCTGCACAAAATTCATACAGGTCTGCTACATTGAAAGCGCGACAAATGTGCATATCAGCAGGGAGATCGACCACGTAGGCGTTGTCATTGATCTTCTTGATGATTTTGTATGGAACGTATTTCCTTGGTTTCAACTTGTTATGGGCTCCAAGAGGAAAACACTCCTTGCATAAAAACACCATCACCTTATCTCCTTCAACGAACAATTTTTCGTGCCTCTTGACATTGGTTGCATCTTTATATTTTGCATTCTTCCCTTCCATTCGAGGTTTCACCTCTGCTTGGATACTTCGTGCATGTTTAGTCAGATTTTCAGTGGCCACACTAGAACCAGTCATCTTGGGCAGGCGGGCTAAGTCCAATGCATGTTTAGGCGATTTTAGATAGACCAGCGAGAAAGGAGATCTACCCATGGCTGTGTGAATTGCATTATTATATGCGAACTCGGCTTGCGCTAAGGACACATCCAACTACCTTGGTTTATCACCACAAATACTGCCTATTAAGTTCCCCAAGGTCTTGTTCAGATTCTCTGTCTGTCCATCAATTTGTAGATGGGCTGTGCTGCTGAATTTTAATGTGGTATCCATCCTTCTCCATAATGTGATCCAAAAATGACTAAGGAATTTTGAATCTCGGTCAGAAGTGATGTACTAAGGTACCCCATGTAATCGTACCACCTCCTAAAAGAACATATGTGCTACATGAGAAGCATCAGAGCTTTTCCGGCATGGGATAAAGTGTCCTATTTTGGAAAATCTATCAACTATGACAAATACAGAGTCCTCTCCCCGCTGGGTTCGCGGTAGCCCCAACACAAAATCCATCAACAAATCTTCCTATATCGTGTTCGGCATGGGTAGTGGCATGTATAAACCAGTATTCTAGGCTTGCCCCTTTGAAATCTAGCAAACATAACACATGCGAACAAAGTTTCCTACATCGCGTCTTAGTTGGGGCCAATAATACCTCTTGGCCACACTGCTGATAGTTTTATCACGACCCAAATGCCCACTCAAACCCCCGTTGTGTAGCTCTCGTACCAACTTCTCTCTTAAGGAACTTCGAGGGATACACAGTTGATTACCACGAAAGAGCTAGTCATCAACAATATGGAATTCCCCCACCGTATTTTCTAGCCTGCATTTTTCCCACACCTCAGCGAAGTCTTTATCATTCTCGTATAAGTCTTTCAAAAACTCAAACCAAACAACCTCTTGCTGCATAGTCACTAGTAAGTTGGCACATCAACTCAAGGCATCAACTACCTTGTTTAGAGCACCGGACTTATGCTTCAGAATAAAAGGGAATTTCTGCAAGTAAGTCGACCACCACGCATGCATATTACTCAGATTTCTCTGATTATTTAGATACTTCAGTGCTTGATGATCAGTATATAGTATGAAGTCCCGCTAAATAAGATAATGCTCCCAATGCTTAAGAGCACGCACAACGGCGTAAAATTCCTGATCATAAGTGCTCCACTTCTGTCGTGCTTCGCTGAGTTTTTCGCTGACGAAAGCTACCGGCCTCTTCTCTTGTGATTGAACTGCTCCTACCCCAATCTCGCTGGCGTCACACTCCACTTCAAACAATTTCTCGAAACTTGGTAAGGCAAGGACGGGAGTGGTACACAGCTTTTCCTTGATCACGGTGAAAGTTGTGTCAGCTGCTACACCCCAATCAAATTTTCCTTTCTTCAGGCACTAAGTTATAGGGGCTACAATGCTGCTGAAATTCCAAATAAACCTTCGGTAAAAGGTTTCCAACCCATGAAAACTTCTGACATCCCCTCACTGTCTTCAGTGTCGGCCACTCGCGGATGGCTTTTGCCTTTTCCCTGTCTACCAATATTCCTTCAGAGCTGACTACATACCCCAAGAATAATAGCCTCTCGGTCAGCCAACTGCATTTATTAAAGTTGATAAACAACTTATTTTCAGCTAATACTCCCAACACGACTCGCAGGTGACTTATGTGTTCATCCTCGTTGCGGCTGTAAATCAATATGTCGTCAAAATAAACGACTACATATTTTCCAATAAAAGGCCATAATACCTGATTCATGAGCTGTATAAAAGTACTAGGTGCGTTTGACAGTCCAAATGGCATCACCAACCACTCGTAGAGCCCATCCTTCGTCTTAAAAGTTGTCTTCCATTCATCACCCGATCTCACCCGAATCTAATGGTACCCACTGCGTAGATAAATTTTGGAGAATAATTTTGATCCTTCCAACATATCCAGCATGTCATCTAACTGCGGAATCAGAAAACTGTATTTGACTGTTATCCGGTTTATGGCGAAGCTGTCAACACACATCCTCCAACTCCCATCTTTCTTCAGAACCAATAAGGCAGGTATAGTGCACGGGCTCATATCCCTTCTTTAGTAATTCTTCCACCTTCTCCTGCAAAATTTGATTTTCTCTTGGACTCATTTGGTAGTGCGGTAGGTTCGGTAAGCTAGCTCCCGGAACCAAATCAATTTGGTGTTGTGTGTCTCTCAATGGAGGAAGGTCATTTGGTAATTCCTCTGACACCAATGCGCTAAATTCGCCCAAAAGAGATTGTACCCTTTTAGGTACTTCCTCTTCTCGAGCTCCCTTTTCTGCTACCACTAGAGCCCGCACGACCACAACATGGACCTCCCTAGCTTCCTTCACCTCTACTTCGAAGTCCGAAAAAGAGGTGACTAACGAGAGTAATGAGTGGTCCTCCGCTGTAGCTTTACCCGTGACCCCTCCTGAATTTTGATTAGGTACCATAGTGATTTTTCTGCCTTCCCAATTGAAGACATATACATTCTCTCATCCTCGATAAGTCACATCCACATCAAATTGCCAAGGACGACCCAACAATACATGACTAGCATCCATGTCGACTACTGACAAGTGTAAAATACACATCTATTTTTATTCCTTTTACATTATGCTTTTTAACATCTTTCAAGCTCATTTCAACATATTGCAAGTTATTTTATGGGTTTGACATGTTTAAGAGACTTTGTGGATTACTTGTTATAAAATAGGAAATTTTGCATTTTATATTTCGGACCTTTGTTGCATGTTTCAAGTTTTAATTCCTAAAGAGGAGTTTCAAAATTGAAATTATAGATATCAAGCTTGCTGGAAAAGTATGGTGGCAGAAATTAAATGCAGATTTGGGCATCCAATTGGAACAACAGTGTCAGCCTTGACTCTGTTCGCGCACCAACACTGAACTGGGCATATCTGGAGCATATGATGTCCAAATCAAGTGATTCAAAAGCCCAAATTCATATAAACATTTAGGGATACAACTTTTATGAAGGGACCAAAGTCATAAAAAAATCATATGAAGCACTAAAATCCTGGTGCAAGGTGGATGACAGGATTCTCTACTCTGTCAATGATTAGAGAGCTTTTCTCTACAGCACTTATCTCCTATTTTTTAGCTTGAGTAACAACATTAGGGTTAGGACTCTTCCAGAATAAAAGGGAAGATTTACGCAAGCAAGGGACTCTTGACTCTTTCTCCATCAATTTTTCAGATTCAGCAGCAAACTAAAGGCATGAGCAGCTGATTCACTTTCTTGGTTCAAAGGGGATACCATCCATCTTCATTATTGGTTGTGAGAAGTAGCATTTCCATTTTAATCCTTAAACTTTCAAGTATTTATTTATCTTTTTCCAGAATTTAAGCTATTGATTTCGGATTCATGCTTATGGAATTAGTTTGATATGGTTTATGTGCTTTCTATGTTTCTTTCAATCCGTAATTGTTGTGGGGAACAAGAATAAGAAGCAAATAAATTAATTTGATTGTCTTATCTATCACATTAATTTATTTAGGATGAATAGGACAAGTATATGTTCAAGCTTTTGAATGTTAGCTAGGAATAAATTGCGTTGATCTTGATCTTAAAGCTACTGTTGAGTGAAGAAAGATTGCTTCTCAATAGTTAATTCGCTTGACGATAAGGAACTAATTAGAAGTTTATTCAGATTAGTTTAGCATGCTTCTAGGTTTCCCTTAGCTTTAATGGAAGCCTAATTTATTTGCTTGTTGTGAAAGGATATTAATTTAACTTCTATGATCAACCGATTTGTAAGAATGGAGGAATCACCCCTTTGAACCGAGTTGTCAAATTCTTGATTAACCTTCGTTAAGATTTAACACTTTTATTTATTTAACTCTTGTTGATTCAAACCACCCCCCTTCTTTTGAATTTGGTATTTGTAGGAAAATAAATCAATTTCCCTTGGGTTAGACCTGGTCTCTACCACCATACTACTAAAATTATTGTTTCGGTGATAGTAAAATCAGAATTAATTTGTGGATGTTTTGACAACCGTGAACTACGTCACAAGCCACTTCATCTCGGTAATGTTGCCCAATTGAAATAGGGACTTTGCACACTTCGATCACACTAACTTTAGGCCCCTTTTTGATCCACCCAATCATATAAGGCTTTGGGTGTTTTTCGGCCATTAACTTCAGATGCTCCACCAGCCTTTTAGACACAAAGTTTTCGCAGTTCCTCATATCGATAATTAAATCGCAGACCTTGCCTTGCACACTGCAGCAAGACTTGAAGATGTTATTTCTTTGAGATGGGTCTTCTATTTTTGTTGAGCACAAAACATGCTGGACCACACAATTCACAAAGTCTCCCTCTTCTTCTGCAATCTCGTCCCCTTCCAGCAACTCTCACAATGTCCATTTCTTCCTCCAGTTCAACATCTACCAAGTTTACAGGCCTCCTTGCTGGGCATTCATTTGAACGTTGCCTAGGTTGTCCACACCTGTAACACTTAAACCCTCCCAGTTTGGCATAGATAGCTGGTGCTCGTGTGGTGTCTCTTGTTAAGGTTGCTGGTCGTCCTCCAGCTTGACTGCTAGTAGAGGTTGCCCCTTGTGGGGTCTGGTCTGGAACCACCTTGGGAGTATTTTGGACGTCATTGGCCGTGAGTTTGCCCTTATAAGCTGACTCACCCGTGTTTCTATAGTGGGGAAAACAGGTGGCAGTTTTCTCCATCAACTCTGCCTTCAGTGCCATGTTATGTGCTTCATCAACTGTCCACACTACTTGCAGCCCAATCCTTTCTCTAATGGATGGTTTCAAGCCCCCTAAATATCTAGACACTTGTTGAGCTTCTGATTCATTCAAATTATTCCGAACTGACAGCCTGGACCACCCTTCGGTATAATTTGCTACTGTCTTGCTCCCCTGCACACATTTCTGCAGACTTTGGAAAAGGAATTGTTCATAATCAGGGGGTAAAAATCTCCCCATCATGAGGTGTTTCATCCACCTCCAAGATCGGGTGGGTGTCTTGCCTTGGCATCGTCTATCCATTTGCAGCCTTTCCCACCGCACAGCAGCTCCACTTTTAGTTTGTAGGAGACCAGTTTCACTTGACGTTCCTCTGCAACTTCAAAAAACTCAAAGAGCCTCTCCACTTCAGATATCTAGTCCAAAAATTCTTTGATCTGCAATTTCCCAGGGAACAAAGGGATGTCAGCTCGTATCCTGTATTTAGGTTGATTTCATCCCTGCAATTGATTCTCTGGTGCGTCTGCTGCTTCTTCTTCTGAGTCATCGTCATTGTCGTTGGCATAGGGTCTATTTCCGGCGACTCTAGGTGGAGGTTCAGCCCCTCGACGGTTGCGGGCACCCTAATTGGCAGGTGTCAGAGGACCCCTAACCAACTACTGGATCATGGCTTCCATCCTTGCCATTGCTTGCCTCTGTTCGTCAATGGCTGCCCACAGATCAGCATCTGTGTCCCTACGACCAGTGTCACGGGGATTAGCTCTTCCTCCTTCGTTGTTGTTGGCCAATGAAACAAGGCAACTCCTTGCTCTGATACCACTTGACGCAAAACGAAAGGCACGATTTACCAACGTAAATCGTAAAGGAAATGATAACACGTTAACTGGAAAGAAAACTCAATAAATTTTATTCTGCCTTGTGTCCTCTGTTCTTAGCCGTTAAATAGGCATGACCATATTTCAAGAATTACAATCGTTATTGCAGTAAATCTGCAATATATTCTAAAACGGGATATAAACACACAAAAGTAATTGCAGACAATAATTGAAAATACATAACGGACATAAAAACAATTGCAAAAATAAATTGAAATGCATATTAGCTGGGATTTGAAACTTGCATGCCGAGAATCTAGCTATTAATTCCTGATCATCTTGCTGCCAGTTGACTTGTGGTTTTTGGACCGTTCCTTCTTCATCTTCTTGTCTAACACTTCTTCGAACTCTGCTGCAAGCTGTTCTGCATCACAAATATAACGAATAATAAATTATTTTAGACTTGAATCTACATGCTCTTTCATTTTTAGACACTATAAAAGTATGATCAAGCTTTCAAATCCGTTCAAAATTTGCAGCCTAATTTTTCTACCAACATTAGCTCTTTTTATTTTTATTATTTTTATGTTGTTTTAAATAGATTTTAAAGAATAATCCAAAAATAGGGTAGGAGGAAGATTAGGAAGGGCATACAAAAATCTATGCAAGGTTGTTTTCAATCTCGTTGTCAAAATGATATGATCCACCAAGCCGACATAAAAGATTTATGAAATCAATATTTTGCACTGGATCCTCAGCATGTGCTTCACATTTTCACAGAAAAAAAAACAGAAATTTATCGTTTTCTGTGTCTATGATTCACACCCCCAGCCCACTCCCCTGTAAACTTGTGGTTTACATTCTGTCTTTCCGAAAATGAGAATCAAGATAGATGCCAAACAATGTATGAGTGTTAAATAATGTGTCTATCTCTAACCTTATTTGTAACTCTACTCAATCAAAAATCTTGATCATGTCTATCTCTAACCTAACTTATCCAATCAAGTTCCAGGTTATACATGCATTTCGATAGATACATTTCACGCTTAAATAATGTGTCTATCTCTTAGGAATGTTGAAATCATTTATGATCAATTATGCTTAGGATTTAAGGGAAATTTCCATAAGAATATATTAACTAAAGGTGTGGTTGATGCTTTGAGATTTAAATATAGAGGTTTACCGTTTAAATACTTGGGTCTTTTGTTGGGAGCAAATACGGGACTTCCCTCCATTTGGAAACTAGTTACAGAGAAGAACAAGTCTCGTCTTAGAGCTTGAAAAGAGAGGATGTCATCTATAGGTGAAAGACTTTGTTTATTACTATTAACACATCATAATGATATATAAAAACTAAAATTTAATTTGAAGTAATATATATATATATATATATATATATATATATATATATAATAATTTTAAAATACAAAAACAACGGAAGTCTTAAAAAGTTTTGAAAACGAAATTTTAGAATTGATATTTTTGTCAGATAACTAAGACCAAGAATGTAATGTTTTTGTTTGGTTCTTCAGATTTTTCCGTGACGTGAGGAGGGATCTTCAAAAGGTGGATGGTGAGAAATTTCTGAAAATGATGCAGGTAGGTCCAAGATCGTTTCCATCAAACAATGCACTGCTGCAGCGTTGCTATGGACGGGATGGGCTGGATTCAATGGTGGAGATCCATACACTGCCAATAATGACTCTTCCATGGCCGTACTTAACACAAACATGTGCGCAGCTGTCTAAAGATAGTTAACACAAACATGTGCGCATCAACTCCAAAGATAATAAATTGAAATGAAAATACCAACAACATCCAGATGAGCACTTTCACCTACAGGAGAGGAGAGAGAAAACAAGAAAAAAACTTTCAAACACCAACCGACATGTTTCTGGCCACTATGGGATGCAACGCATTCCGCCTTAAGGTAGAGGATATGAAGGCGTATCTAGTGATATATTGGATGGACATTTTTAACCGTCTAATTTGCCCACATGTGCCACCTAAAGGGGGCGTGAGACCAAAAATCTTCGGTATGTCTGACAGACGTGCCTGTTGTATTCGACAAAAAATATTCTTTCTAAAAATGGTAAATTACCTAAAAATATTTTTTCCTGAAAATATTCTAACGTTAGCAGGGGCAGGGTTGCTATGGATGGGATGGGCTGGATTCAATGGTGGAGATCCATACACTGCCAATATTGACTCTTCCATGGCCGTACTTAACACAAACGTTTGCGCAGCTACTAGTCTTCTTGAATGGACCTGGCTAGATGTTAAAAAAAAAAATGTTTGTGTGTAATAATCTTTTTATATAGTCCAATCTACAGTTTGTGTGTAATATATATATATACATATCTTGGGCTATAATAAAATTATCTTTGTGCCTTTCGATTAAAAACAAATAAGTATTTTTGGGTGGGATGTTGATGTATTTTTATTTTTCACAATAAAAATATTATTTTACTCTCAAATTAAAGCAACAAAAAGATGAATCTAAAATTGTTTGTTAAACCACCCAGACCTTTTTTTTCTACTTATAATTATAAAAATTAAATTAAATGAATAAATAAAAAAAAAAAGTTACTTTTTTCACACTTTTTGTTGCCGAAGTTTTGTTTCATGGATTTATTTATACCTCAATTCATGTAATAATCTTTATTTTATGCTAAAAAAATAATTAAGTAATTTTAATAAAAATACGTGCATTAAATAAATAATCAACATCTTTCTTCTTTACTGAACAATTCCTTAAAAGGGAATTAAAACCCGAAGAGATCAAAACCATTTCCACCCCATGTCCCGATGGATAAAAAAAATAGCTTATCATATTAAAATAAAGTATTTTATGTAAATTACAAAAATATTAATGTGAGTGGTGTTTATTTTTAATCACCAAAAAATAAATTTTAGATCGAGTCGCAAATGGCTAAATTCTTAAATAATTTATGAATTCCTTAATTATAATATTAAAAATACTTTTTATATAATTTAACAAAGAGATTTACCCTTAATTTTTATAAACCAACAAGAACATATTAACAAGCATAATAATAAAAACAAATTAGAAGAACTACACTCCATTGACTTTTTTTGGAAAGTTTTACCTCTCACAAGCTTTTCTTACCTTTTTTTCTTTCCCTCATCGAATGTTGGGACATGGCATTTATCTGCCCACTCCGCCTCCGCATGATAGCCTCTCACCACTTCTTTGAACTACTTCAATTAATATATATATATATATATTCAATAACCATATGGCCTCCTAGACTTGGGCTTGATTGCATAGCCGAAGACTCTATTGGGATAAAATCAATCCATAAAAGTCCAGAAATACAACCACCGCATCCATCAATTAAAGCCTCTGACAGCCACTATCCATGACCACCGCCTGCAACTTTCCAACATTAAAGTCAATTTTATCAAGCTTTCATTTTGTGTATAAATAGGAAGCTTAGATAAGGTGAAATAGTAGTGGGAGATATTAGAGAGAAAACACGAGAGAAAAAGAGAGTTTTGACAGTTTGTTTAAAGCTTCCGTGTAATTTTTTTGTTGAAATAAAACAGTGTGTTTTATCCCTTCTGAGTGTTTACAAGCCACCACCAGTGGCCTCTCCCACCAACAATTGGTATCAGAGCCTCGTTCATCAAAAACAGAAAAGTTTTTGGGGGTACATCTGAATTTTCAAGTTTGTCGAAAACATATTTTGATCATTTCAGAGTACAGAGCTCTTCAATACGAACTCTTCGGTGCAAAAATCAACTGAATAAAAGATAGGGGTGAGCCACACTCTCCCTCTGAAATTCTGACACTATTCACCACTCTCATCCACATGCCCCAAGGAAGAAGACGACTGATCTTCACGCGCACAATATTTGAGCCGTTACGCCGAGCCGAGCCAAGCCGTTCAGACGCACCGAGCCGAGCCGCAAAGAATATTCCCGGTTCAATCACAGCGAACCGACCAGCGTCCTTAAGTGATTTTTGGACCGGTTCACCCTGTTTAGGCCTCATTTCGAACCAACTCAGACCGATTCCCTACTATTTGGACCATTCCAGATCCATCTGCGGTGTCCGTTTGGTGAAAATAGATGGCAAAGAGGGTGATATAGTCATTTCAAAATACAATGACTACAGAAAATGCTCAGACACTCATTCCGAAGCTGACCAGAGATAATATTGATAATTGGTGCATCTAAATGAAGGCATTTCTTGGCTCACAAGAATGCATAGAGATTGTGGATTATTGTTATGATGAACTAGAGTCTAGAGAAGTAGAGGAAGCTCCACAAGAAGCGCAGAAGCAAGTTCTCAGAAACAACAGAAAGAAGGACAACAAAGGCAAGACCATCATTTATCAAGGTCTTGATGAAGCCACGTTTGAGATTATCTCTTCTGCAGAAAATTCAAAGGATATATGGGAAGCTCTCCAACAAAAATAAAAAGGAGCTGACAGAATCAAGAAGATTCATCTTCAATCTTTGCGAGGTGAGTTTGAATCTTTACAAATGAGATCCTCGAAATCTGTTTCTGATTATCACATGAGAATTATGGTGATAATCAATCAGATGAGACGAAATGGAGAAGCCCTCTAAGAAGCTCGGATTACAGAGAAAATTTTGAGATCCCTAGATCCAAAATTTGATTATGTTGTTGTTGCCATTGAAGAATCCAAGGAAGTGGATAAATTGATGGTAGATGAGTTGATGGGCTCTTTACAAGCTCATGAACAAAAGCTTGTGAGAAGAAATGGAGATAAGGCAATAGAGCATGCGTTGCAATCGAAACTGTCTCTGAAGGAAGACAGATATGAGCAAAGGGGGACTTCAATACAAGAATATACCCCTCGAGGAAGAAATCAACAAGGAAGAGGAGGCTTCCAATGATTTCAAGGAAGAGGATCTTGGAATACAAGCTTCAGAGGAAGAGGTGGTAGAAACACCACCAGAGGAGGACGAGGACAACAACCTTTGAATCCTAGAGGAAGAGGAGGCGGTTACAATAACCATGATAAGAGAAATATTCAGTGTTATAATTGCAATCAATTTGGGCATTATAGCACTGAATGCCGAAAGAAATCTCCACTAGAGTTGCATGATCAAGCTAACTATGCAGACGAAGATGCCATCATCAGTGGGTCAGCTGTAATCATATGTGCGGGCTAGGCAAAAATGAGGAGCATGTATGGTATCTAGATTCTAGAGCTAGCAATCATATGTGCTGGCAACGGGACCTCTTTAGTGATATCGATGAGACCATACAAGGACAGGTCACATTCGGAGATACTTCCAAAGTTCCAGTTAAAAGGAAAGGCAACATCTCGATAAAGTTGAAGAATGGCGATAACAACTACATTGCTGATGTGTACTATATTCCAACTATCAAACACAACATGCTGAGTATAGGACAACTTCTGGAGAAAGGGTATACTCTTTTCATGAAGGATTGTCATGTTGTAGTCAAAGACAACAATGGGAGATTGATTGCCTTTGTGAAGATGTCTAAGAACAGGATGTTCCCACTAAACATCCAGTATGATGCAGCAAAGTGTTTGACTGCTATCACCAACAATGAAGAATGGCTTTGGCACCTAAGGCTTGGACATCTGAATCTTACAAGCCTGAAGATGCTTGCAAGTAAGCAGATGGTCAAAGGAATGCCTCACATTGATCATCCAGAAGAAGTCTGTGAGAGCTGTGTCCAGCAAGCACCATAGAGCTAGTTTTGCCAAAGAGGTCAACTGGAAAGCGAAGAGGCCACTGGAGTTAGTTCACATAGATGTGTGTAGACCGATAAAGCCTATGTCAACTAGACACAACATGTACTTCCTCACTTTTACTGATGATTTTACTAGGAAGACCTGGATATACTTTCTGAAGATGAAGTCAAAAGTGTTCAATTGCTTTAAAGATTTTGAACCAATTGTTGAGAAGCAGAGTGAGTATAACATCAGATCTGTAAGATCTGATCATGGTGGTGAATTCACATCTAATTACTTTGAAGCCTTTTGTACACAACAAGGCATCAGACATCAGACATCAGACATCAGACAACACCAGCTTATATAACACAGTTGAATGGAATAGCAGAAAGGAAGAATAGAACTATTCTTGATATGACAAGAAGTCTTCTTAAAGCTAAGAAGTTGCCCAAACAATACTGGGTTGAAACCGTATTTGGTGCAGTATATTTACTGAACCGCTGCCTAACAAAAAGTTTGCAAGCCATCACTCCAGAAGAAGCATGGAGTTGCCACAAACCAAGTGTGACTCATCTTCGAGTCTTTGGTTGTGTGGCTTATGCAAAGATCCCAGATGCAAGAAGAACAAAACTCGATGATAAAAGCGAGAAATGCATCTTTGTGGGATATAGAGATAGAAGAATGGTATACAAGCTGTATAATCCCATCACAAAGAGAGTGATCATCAGTAGAGATGTTATCTTCGAAGAAGATAAAACCTGAGAATGGAAGGAGGATCAAGAAGAAATCAAATGGATCAATACAGATTTGATCCTTGAAGATGAATTAGAAGTACCAACAATAGTTGTAGAAGATCCAAGAGTACCAGAAGAGGAACCACAATCTACGGTACACAGTTATCCTGTATTCAACAGGAGAAACTCTCCAACACCAGGAACATCATCAACATCACCAGAAGCATCCTTATCAGAAGAACCAAGAAGGATGAGAAATCTTGAATACGATGCAACTCAGGTAATAGAAGATACAACATTATTTTGTTTCTTCACAGATAGTGATCCAATTAGCTTTGATGAGGCTATTAAAGAAGAGAAATGGATCACAACAATGGATGAAGAGATACATGCCATTGAGAAGAATGATACTTGGAAGTTAACCAATTTGCCAGAAAGTAAGAAGGCAATTGGTGTGAAATGGATCTACAAGACCAAGAAAAATGCAAAAGGTGAAGTACAACAACATAAAGCAAGATTGGTGGCAAAAGGCTACAAACAGAGAGAAGGCATAGACTATGGAGAATTATTTGATCCTGTAGCCCGTCTAGAGACAATCAGACTGATTATCTCACTTGCAGCACAACATAGATGGAAGATCTATCAACTTGATGTGAAGTCAGCATTTTTGAATGGCTTCCTAGAAGAAGAAATTTATGTTGAACAACCATTTGGCTACATTGAAGAAGACAATGAAGGCAAAGTATACAAGTTGAAGAAAGCTCTCTATGGTCTGAAGGAAGCTCCGCGTGCTTGGAATACCAGAATTGACAGGTATTTTCAAGAAAATGGATTTGAAAAATGTCTATATGAACATGCCATATATGTGAAGAAAGAAGATGATGGAAGCACACTATTTGCTTGATTATATGTTGATGACTTGATATTCACCGGCAACATTCCTACCATGTTTACAGACTTCAAGAAAAAACATGGTATAGGAGTTTGAGATGACAGACATTGGTCTGATGGCACATTTTTTGGGTTTAGAAGTTACTCAGAAAGAAGAAGGGATTTTTGTGTCCCAAAGCGGCTACGCCAAAGAAATTCTTGGAAAGTTCAAGATGGAAAGCTGCAATCCAGTATCAACTCCAGTTGAAAATGGAGTGGAATTGAGGAAAAGTAAAGTAGGAAATGTTGATCCTACTTACTTTAAACGCTTGGTGGGAAGCTTGAGGTACTTGACATGTACAAGATCGGATATACTCTATGGAGTAGGACTTATCAGCAGATATATGGAGACACCATATCAGACGCACTTGAGTGCAGCTAAGAGAATTCTCCGTCACATCAAAGGAAAAATAAGTGAAGGTATGTTCTATACATCAAGTAAGAACTTTAAACTTATTGGCTACTCAGATAGTGATTGGGGTCGAGATTTGGATGAAAGGAAAAGTACAAAAGGGTTTGTATTTTTTATGGGAGACACATCTTTCACATGGTCATCCAAGAAGCAATTGATAGTGACGTTATCAAGTTGTGAAGCTGAGTATGTTACTGCCAACTCAGTTGTATGCCATTTAGTATGGTTAAGGAATATGCTGAAGCATTTGGGATTTCCTCAAGAAGATCGGCGATTGCATTAGCAAAGAATCCAGTGTATCATGAAAGAAGTAAACACATCGATACACGTCATCACTTTATCCGGGAGCATGTGGAGAACAAAGAAGTTGAATCGATCTCTTGCAAAACAAACGATCAAGTTGCAGATATCTTCACAAAGCCATTGAAGGGAGATATATTTATCAGATTGAAGTTCATGCTTGGCATGACATCTCCCGATTGAGTTTAAAGGGGGAATTTGTTGGGATAAACTTAATCCACAAAAATCCAGAAATGCAACAACCGACATCTATCAATTAAAACCTCTGAGCCACTATCCATGACCACCGCCTATGACCACTGCTTGCAACTTTCCAACCTTAAAGTCAATTTTATCAAGCTTTCATTTTGTGTATAAATAGGAAGCTTAGTTAAGGTGAAATAGTAGTGGGAGATATTAGAGAGAAAACACGAGAGAAAAAAAGAGAGTTTTGATAGTTTGTTTAAAGCTTCGGTGTAATTTTTTTGTTGAAAGAAAACAATGTGTTTTATCCCTTTTGAGTGTTTACAAGCCACCACCAGTGGCCTCTCCCACCAACAGACTCCAGGTTTGCCTTTGAGGAGAAGAAAAAGTTATTGGGAAGGAGTTGTTGCAGGTCTTGACGATAAGATGTGCAGGTGCTGCTGCCGGAAAGGGTGAAGAAAAAGGTGTTGAGGAAGATCCAACAGTATATACTTATAATACCCACGATTCACAGCTCGCTTTATTACAATAGATTCGACAACCACATTCATAGAGAGTTCCACCACTAGCTCAAAGTAGGAATTCTACACCATTAATTACATAGAGGCACTTGCTCGATAAATAATAAGGTGACATAATATTTTAACCTTAATGGTTAGCATAAACAATATCTGTAACTCGCACAAGGTTAACAAACTGTTGAAGGAGAAGCATTAGAGCTTTAGTTGGCCTCATGCAATCTGTTAGGATTGAGAGAGTTTGCAGAATTGAAAGAATTAGTTTAGAGAAGGGAAGAGGGAGAAGAGAGAAAAGAGAGGAAACTGAAATTTGAAATTGTATTGTTTTGAATTCTGTTTTGCATATATTTGTTGTGTGTGCACTTCCCTATTTATACACATTACACTATTCTAGAATATTGTTCTATACTCTAACATCCCCCCTCAATCTCATGCTTTGATAAACCAAGCATGAGATTGCAACAATGAAAACGAAATACAAGGGTACTTAATTCTGTTGACAAACAGTATGTAAACGAGAGAAGAGAAGGAATTTCATTGGTCTATTTCTTGACCAGAATTTCATTAGTCTCTTTAAGACTTTGAGAAGAGAGGGATGAGAAAAAAGAAATGGGAGGTAAGAGAGGTGATAGAATGGGTTTGAATTTCATTTATCTACTTCAGTTTTTCTGAAGGATTTCATTTGGCTTCTTCAGTTTTTCTTCAGTTTTTCATTTGCCGATGAATTTCTTAATCTGTGTAAGAATTCATTTTCTTCTTCTTCTTCTTCTTCATTGGATTAAGTTTTTTTTTCCTTAATCTCTCTCTTTTTTTGCAAAACGGTGGAAAGTGACACACAAAACGGCAGAGCATACAAAACATAAAATCAACAAAACCTAGGGTTTCACACGAATTCTTCTCAGCCGCCTCAGCCACTTCTCTCATCATCTTCTTCCTCTGCTCCCATCGCAGCCCCGATCCTCTTCTTCTTGATCTTTGAGACTCGACTAATTTTCTTCTCGATTTTACGTCGACGCCTCGGCCTCCTTATAATCCTTCTCCAGGGCGTAAGATCCTCACGAGCCTCCGAGAACTCTCCTTCCTCCATACCCTCACCAACATACCACAGCAACACGCTCCTTCAACTTCCATAATCTCACTTTTAGACACAGCCCCAGCGGCCTCTGTCTGTTTCTCTCCAAACAGACACACATTCCTCACTCACTCAAAGCATCAAAAAATTGAGAGAGAGAGATAAAAAGATAGAGAGCGAGAGATTGCAAACAACATCGACATGATGGATTTTGCTTATTTCATAGGCAGATCGGAGATCCTTCATTGGATTAACTCCACTCTTCAACTCAATCTCTCCAAAGTCGAAAAAGCTTGCTCTGGTCAAGGATGAAAGCGGTGCATCTGGTCATTCTGTTAATGCTCCTATCATTGAAGATGTAACTGGAACTTCAATATGTATTTCACAAGCTGAAGAATTGAAATGGTGAGTCATCACACTTTCTTAGTCTGCTTCTTCACGATGCACCTTTAGTAGTGGAGACTGCGGGGATGAATTTTTTTGTTGAATCAAGTGGCGAGAAATGTTGAGATCGTAGAAGTGAAGAAGAATTCCACAGAGAAGAGAATTGAGAACTTGATAGTTGTGACGATGCAAAGGAGAACGCCCTGGGTTCTCAGCAGTAATTCTCAATCAGCTCGCTTTGTTTGAGCTTCAATTTTGTTGTGCAAAAATTAGAAGTAATTTGTTGAACAGACTTGATATGGCATGGAAGATGCTAGATGTTGCCATAACAGACAACACGAATTGAAGAAGCTGTCTCTCGGATGAACAAGAAAGTAACTAGATAAGAAGGACCAGCAATGACACAGATGATCATTGTCATCTTTAGCTTGAAAATTCAAAGGAAAAAAAAAATCTCAACTGAAGAAGCTGCAAAAGATCATAAAGAAAAACTTAACAATGTGTTTTCTTCAGCAGTAGTTTTTTTTTTTTCTCATTGAGATTAGATTGCGGAAGCTTGGATCAATTAATGCTGCTAGCATAATAGCAGCTCTGATACCATGTTAGGATTGAGAGAGTTTGCAGAATTGAAAGAATTAGTTTAGAGAAGGGAAGAGGGAGAAGAGAGAAAAGAGAGGAAACTGAAATTTGAAATTGTATTGTTTTGAATTCTGTTTTGCATACATTTGTTGTGTGTGCACTTCCCTATTTATACACATTACACTATTCTAGAATATTCTTCTATACTCTAACACAATCTTCATTGATATCCTTCCATGCAACAACGTTCATCTTTTGTATCTCTTCAATTGCTTTCTTCTCCGAGATGTTATATTGTTTCATGTAGCATTCAACACCAGATGCACAGTCTCCCCTCTTTTGTTCATCCTTCAATTATACAAACGACATTATAGTTGTTAGAAAGGAGACTTCACATGAAAGATGTCTAAACAGAAAGAAAATCGAGAAGAAAGACAAGAATAGTCGTGAGTTAACTAGTATTGGAGAAAAAATCAAGACATATGCGCAGCTACTAGTCTTCTTGTATGGACCTGGCTAGATGTCATCTTCTAATTTTTATTTTTGTGCAATTTTGTGCCTACTAAATTTTAACACCACCTTGTATTACACTTAACTGACCATTAACCCTTAAGTTTTCTTTAACTGTCCATTTAATTTCACCATTGATTTCAACCATAGCTAGATGCATTTATAAATTGGTCCTTGTCGTTGAATTTGTTAACTTTTACCTCTAATTAACCTTAAACTTTAATTTTCTTGTAATTTTTCCCATGATTTCCATCAATTGACATGGTAAAAATTAAATGCGATCTACTAAAATTTCAATCTTTTTATGTAAGCCCAAATTAAATTCTCCAACTTAATGTTTCACCAATTTAAACCCCTAATAAAATTATTTTGACCTATTTAAACTATAACTATGTCCTTTCACCTAATTAATTCATTCAACTTCACCCAAAATAATTCTTAAACAAAATCAAACATTCACTTGGTCTATGATTAAATCAAATTAGCCTATTAAAAATCAAATTATGCCATCAGAATTTATTTGTTTTTGTTGATTTGTCTAATAACCATTTATTTTTACCTTCAACTTAAATAGTTTTTTTAGTCGTGGCCACAACTAGGTATAATCAGGGTATTGACTTCCTCTAAAATTTATGATTTCAATTCTCCTCGATTTCAGTCTCCTTGCTATTATTATTTTTTTTTATTTTGGAAGAAAAAGGGATGAATTTGGAGAATAACCCATAAATAGGTTATGACACTTTATACCTGTAGGGATTAAGGATTCCATTGAATCAAAGTTAATTGCAGTGATTAAAGCTTTAGAACAATCATCTACTAGAGAATAAATATACGGAAGAGAATTATAATTGAATTGGATGCTTCCAATGTGATCAATTACATGATTAGAGTCTAATATATCATAGAAATTCCATGTGTTTCATCCATGCATCCATATTTTCTATAAGCTAGAGACTAGTAAAGTATTCACATATGTTGAGGGAGTGTAATAATGTTGGGTTCTTGAATATAGGACATGCAATGATAACAATAAAATAAAAGTATATAGTTGTCTCTAAGATCCCGTTAGAAAAATCTAGAGTTGTTTAGAGATTTATTACCTAAAACTCTCATCTTCTTTTCCTTTGACTAATTCATTTATATTTTAGGTAGTAACAAATTACAAGTCATCCAATTATTTGACAATCAATAGTAATCGTCATCTATTATTAGAAAAACATCTTTGAAATCCCTATTTAAGAGAGAGGGATTGCTTGGCCTATAGTGCTAGCTTTTTATTAAGTAACTTATATAGTTTTTAAGTCAAACGGACACCAACCAAAAAATAAGAGGTTTAATTTACTATTTATAGGGAATATGAAAAACTTATAAATTTGTAAAGTATCAATTTTCCCTTGAATAATACCCATGTATAAATATTCAGAATAATTTAAAAATTAACTTAATGAAGTTCTTACTTGATTTTTTTCTAGAAATATAATCTCTTTATTAAGCTCCTGATATGTTGGTCTAAATATAAAATTTAATTCTAATTAAAAAGAATAAAAGAATAAAATAAAAATTATTACTAATTCAACAATTGATTAATTTAACCGATGTTTTCTTTTGGCTGGTATTCGGAGTTGAGTTATGATGTAATTGTTTCCATGAGGTCGCATGGGCTATGGTTTGTGCTTCTCGTAGGATATATAACTTTTTGATTATCTTCCATTGTGAATTACCATGACATAAATAATTGTTCCCATTATTTTAATTTATTTCATTATTTTTTTACCTTTATATATATATATATATTCTTTAGATGTGACTTGTTATCTTCCTTGCCATTCTTTTATTCTTACCTTCTTTAGTTTGGTTTCCTAAGAATCTTCCAAACGGAGGATAAGCCACGAAGACTAGAATCAAAGAAATCAATCCCCACTCTTTTTCCTCAAAAAAATGGTAAATATTTATAAATAAATGGTTAAATCTGATAAAAAAAATATCATGATTAATTCAAAAATAATTCTGCCTTAACTGCCAAATTACTTACAACTATGTCCATAGGAAATTATGCACTCAAATCAATCAATCATCCCAAAGAGAAAACAAAAAATTTATCGTTTTCTGTCTATTATTCACACCCCCACCCCACTCCCCTGTAAACTTGAAACTTAACATGCACGATGAAGACAGTTGGAGCCACCATTAAGCAGAAGTGCCCCCATTTTTCCAAAGTAATAGACTGCAGCAAATGTAGATTACTATAATAAAAACTTATTATAATTAGTAAAGCAATTATAAAATAAAATAACATTAATGTTTTAATTACTTTCATGCAACCCTATAAAAAAATCGGTACAAATTCTGAGAAATATTCGTCATTTTCAACACATAGGATCTAAAAATAAGTAACGACACACATCACGACCCCAAAGAGATCATCTTGCTCCCTCTCTTCTTGATGAATACATGGATTACAATTTCAGCACCAGTGATTCTGAAACGTGGTTCTTTTTATTTCCACACTTGTCCTTTTTTTATGCTTGGAAAATTAAACTGTTCCTTTTTTTTCTTCCGATATACGTTACAAGACATTAAACAGCAAGTGGGCTTATGGCTCGGAGTTTGAAAAAAATTCAAAAAGATTTTATTGTTTTCTGGGTCTATGATTGACACTCCCCACCCACTCCCCTTTAAACTTGTGGTTTGAATTCTGTCTTTCCAAAAATCAGATTCAAGATTGATGGCAAACACTGTATAAGTTTCAATCTTATTTGTAAATCTACTCAATCAAAAATCTTGATCATATCTATCTATAACCTAACTTATCTAATCAAGTTTCCAGGTTATACATGTATTTCGATTGATACATTTCACGCTCAAATAATGTGTCACGATTTTCATATATATATATAAATATATACTAGCCATTTTCCCGCGCTTCGCCGAAGGCAGAACCAATTTTTTTTTCAATGTAAAAAATATTAATTATATGAGATTTTTTGTATTATAATATAAATTTGAGCAAAATAATAAATATGTGCATAATTCTATGGAGTGCAAGTTTCCTATAAAACCAAAAAGATTCAAATACCTGAATTATCAAATTCACTATATTAGAATTAGTTCATTTAATAATCCAATTTAAATTAAACACAACAAACAAAATATAAATTGTGAAAACATCTACAATAATCAAACAACAAATAGTTAATATTCTATCTATAAAAATAAGAAATCATCATTGAAAATCCATCTCTACATTGTCATCATTATCATAACTATAATAGTTAAAATTATTATCAACATTATTATCCAAACAATTAAAATCATAATATTGCCCCAAAGAATAAAAAAAAGATAAATATTTTTACAAAAAAAAAATCACTAAAATTATTATTATTATTATTAGTGCGCAAGCAATGAAACCATAAAATCATATTATCTAGAAAAAAAATAACAGAACACAAAAAAAAGAACAAAGGGAAAAAGAGAGCAAAATTAATTTTAAAATGATCACCAACATAAATTAAAATTTCATGATTAAACCGAATAAAAATAAAACCCAAATAAAAAATAAAACAAAAGAAAACTATAAACAAAAATAAAAAGTATAAATGCATAAATAGGAATAAAAAATAAACGTTGTCCACGAAGGACCCAAAAATCAAAGGAATTAATATCAAATAATTTATATAGTTGTTTTAAAATTATTCAAAATCAAAAAGAAAAACAATAATAAGTTTTTTTTATGTTTTTAGATCATTTTCATGTGCTGATGTTAAAATTGATTTAAAACAACCAATTATCATTTTAATATATTTCTAAAAAAAAAAAAAAAAATTTTCATGTGCTATATATACTTTAGACATGGCTGGTTTGTTGTGGTGTTGGTGAAGATAGTGATTAAATGTCTTTTTTTTTGTTTCTCATTCCTCTTTTAAAGATTGAGTGAAGGGGTTATTTATATGGGGAAAAGAGATTAAGTTTGTAAAGTATGGGCAACTATGAGTTGTGAAAGAAAAATTAGGGCTATTATTTTTTTGTGTGTGAAAAAAGAAATGGTAGCTTTTACAAACTATAAAGGAAGGTCGGCATGTAATATGTTGATGATACATTGATTTTTCCCCCGATGATATACAAGCTCTTAGGAATGTTAAAATCGTTTGTGGTCGATTATGCTTAGGATTTATGGAAAAAATCCATAAAAATATATTAACTAAAGGTGTGGTTGATGCTTTGAGATTTGAATACAGAAGTTTACCATTTAAATACTTGGGTCTTTTCCTGGGAGCAAATACGGGACTTCACTCCATTCGGAAACTAGTTACAGCAAAATGTCTTAGAGCTTGGAAAGAGAGGATGTCATCTATAGGTGAAAGACTTTGTTTATTAAAATCAGTGTTGTTTAATCATCCTCTCTATTATATGTTCTTGTGCAAAATACCATATAATGTTGCAAAGAAAATTGTCTCTTTGCAAAGACGATTCTTATGGAGTTGAGATATGGATACTTAAGAAATCTGTAAAGTATTTTGGGTTTTTTTATTTCTACTGAAAGCTAGATGATTCTTATGCAGTTGGTTGTATTATGGCAAGAAATATGGTTCAAGTGGTTAATTAAAAAGATATATCAATGAAAGTTCAATAACTTGGAGGTTTTTCTTGAATGTGAAATAACATCTTGAAAACAGTGTTGTCATTTCATAGTTTTATTAATCTCTTTGAGCAATTTATTTGTGCTTATATCAATGGAATGGAAGATTGCTCAAATGCCTTGCAAAATGAAATTTTAGTGGTTGATCGAAAAAGGAACTAAGACTCCCTCCAAAATGGTTAGGAGACATAGCCATTAAAATCAATTATCCTAGTCTTTATGTTGTTTTTGAGAATCATAATGATATGGCAGAGATTTTTGGGGATAAGCTTTTACGCTTTTGGGGGGCAAAGCAGGACCTGCGTTGGGCCAGAAGTTTTTCCTGAGTCCACAGAGTTTTATGATAATGGTGTTGTGGAGACTGCACTGACTACATGGCTTACATGGTTTGGTTTCAGTGTGTGTTTGTTGCAATCACTCTTATTCTTTTGGCTGGAAGAATGAATTTTAAGGCTTGGATGGCTTTTGTGCCACTTTGGCTCACTTTCTCGTACACTGTTGGTGCCTTCAGTGATAAGATAACTACCACAACTGTTGTTGAGCCAAGGAGATCCAAACGTGTGCCTGCCAAAAATCCTAGGTTCGCGAACAATTGATAAATGCATGAGCAATGGATGAGTTCGTGAGCAGTGAAGGTGCAAGTGTTTGAAGACCAGTCTGCCAGTTATTAGTGATCGTGGGAAGTGTTAGGAGTCAGTTTATTAGTGGGAATCAATTGTGGGTAGTACGTGTAGGAGTCAGTTTATTTCATTCAGTTATTTCCCTGTATTCAGTTATTTTCCTTCTGTATTTATAATTCGCAATTATGCAGTAAAAGGCATACAATTATTCAGTTCGATCACTGGTTCATTCTTTCCACAAAAGAATTATCTTGCAAATTATTTATTGCTTTGATTGGGACCTATCATTAGTATCAGAGCCTGGTTACTATGACAACAAACAAGGAAAGAATTGAGAATTTGGAGGCTGGGCTTGTTGGAATGCAGGGTGGATTTCAACGAATGGAGCTGGATGTAGGAAACAAACTGCATCAATTGGAAGAGGCAATTTCCAAGTTGTCTGAGATCCTATGGGCTAACAAAGGGTCTGTTGACAACGCCAATCAATTTCAAGAAATGGGTTCACGACCATTCTTTGAAGAAGGTGATTGTTCACGCCAAATTGTACCATCGCAATTGGCCAAACTGGTGTTTCCAAAATATTTGGGTAATGACCCGACTGAGTGGTTCAACCGGGTTGCCCAGTTCTTTGAATATCAAAGGACTCTAGACAACCAGAAAGTGTCGTTAGCTTCCTTTCACCTTGAAGGGGAAGCTAATCAGTGGTGGAAATGGATGCTGATAACCCATAAAATTGAAAATACAGTGGTAACATGGAAAATCTTTGAGGAGGAATTGTGGGCACGTTTCGGCCCTACAGACTGCGACGACTTTGACGAGGCGCTGTCGAGAATCAGACAGACCAGGTCACTACGTGAATATCAGAAAGAATTTGAAATATTGGGTAATCGGGTTTATGGGTGGACCCATAAGGCAATGGTGGGCACGTTCATGGGAGGGCTGAAACCTGAAATTTCTAAAGCCATACGAATGTTCACACCACAAAATCTGAAGGAAGCCATCAGTCTGGCACGGATGAAGGAGGAGCAGCTGCTGCGACAAAGAAGGTTCAATCGACCATCCCTACCAATTCGGGCACTACCTGCTCTACCATCTCCAACGAAGAGCGCTATTGTTCCTTTTAAGAGGCTATTATGGGATGACATGCAACGACGACGAGCATATGGTCTTTGTTTTAATTGCAATGATAAATTCACAGTCGGGCACAAATGTCAGGGTCCTCAACTATTATTAATGGAGAATTATGGAGAATTCGATGGAGGGGATTGTTAAGAGTTTGATGGCAAGGATGGGGAACTCAAAGTTGACGAATTACTAGAGATATTGTTGCAGGCTCTTACTGGGTGGACCACCTCACGGACAATGAGGGTGAAGGCAAAAATTGTGAATCAGGAGCTAATTGTCTTGATTGACAGTGGATCGAAACACAATTTCATTAGAGAACGAATGGCCAATTGGCTGCAACTTCCCATGATTCCCACTGAATCTTTCAGTGTGAAGGTGGCAAATGGACAACCATTAAAATGCCAAGGAAGATTCAAAAATATTCATGTCCTGCTGCAAGGTATTCCATTCTTCCTCACCCTCTATGCTTTGCCACTGATTGGGCTAGATTTGGTGTTAGGAGTTCAATGGTTGGAGCAATTGGGACCCGTGGCTTGTGATTGGAAAAAAATAACAATGGAGTTTCGGTGGAATGACCAAGCTCATAAGCTGCAGGGAATTGATGCTCCTTAAATTCATTCGGCAACATTGAAGTCCTTGACGAAAAAACTTACGCTACCAAAATTCCATGTTTGCTATATGTGTCCAAACTGCCAATGAAGCACCATAGAATGGGATTGGAACCGAAATGCAACAACTGTTAAATGAGTTTTCAGACATCTTTCAAGAGCCGAATCAAGTACCTCTTGAAAGGGAACTGGATCATCGCATTGCCTTAAAAGAGGGAGTTGAACCTGTCAATGTGAGACCCTACAGGTATGCCTACTTTCAAAAAGCTTAAATTGAAAAACAAGTTCATGACATGCTACAATTGGGACTCATACGATCTAGTAGTAGCTCATTTTCATCTCCTGTTTTATTGGTTAAAAAAAAAGATGGCTCATGGCGCTTTTGCATTATAGGGCACTTAAGGCTGTAACCCTCAAAGATCGATTTCCAATCCCAACCGTAGACGATATGTTAGATGAACTCCATGGAGCTAAATTTTTTTACGAAATTAGATTTAACGGCCGACTACCATCCCTCAGATATTCATAAAACTGCTTTTCGTACCCATAATGGTCACTATGAGTATTTAGTCAGGCCCTTTGGACTTTGTAATGCTCCTTCCACGTTTCAAGCTATTATAAATTCCATATTCCACCCTTATCTTCGTAAATTTGTGTTAGTGTTTTTTGACGACATCTTGATCTATAGTCCCAATTGATCCATGCATATTGAACATGCTCAAAAAGCTTTTGAAATTTTAAGACATCACACATTTTTTGTCAAACTAAAAAAATATGCATTCGGTCAACAAGAATTGGAATACCTGGGTCATATCATTACTTCGGAAGGAGTCAAGGTGGACCAAGGAAAAATACAAGCCATGATAGATTGGCCAAGACCTTCTAATATTTCTGAATTGCGTGGATTCTTAGGTCTTACAGGTTACTACCGGAAATTTGTCTGTAACTATGGAGTACTAGCTCGTCCCCTCACCAATCTGTTAAAAAAAGGGCAATTCGGCTGGAGTGTCGAAGCTGAGACAGCATTTGACGCATTGAAGCAAGCCATGACCACCACGCCTACTTTGGCTATGCCTAATTTTGATGAATCTTCTATTATTGAGACAGATGCTTCTAGCGATGGCATTGGTGCAGTCCTATCCCAAAAGGGTAAACCGATTGCCTTCATGAGCCGTTCCTTAGGGGTGGCAAAATGAGCTTGATCTACATATGCTTGCGAAATGCTAGCCATTTTCGTTGTTGTCCAGACTTGGCGGCCATATTTAATGGGACGAAAATTTTTCATTCATACAGACCAGTGCAACCTTAAATACATCTTGGAGCAGCGTATCACTACTCTAGAGCAGCAAAAGTGGGTCTCGAAGTTGTTTGGGTATGAGTATGAAATCCTATAACAAGCCTAGCAAGGAAAACTCAGCCGCTGATGCCTTGTCTCGTAGATTAAACAGCCCGTATCTTCATGCTATCGACAACGTACCGTTTTTCCACGGGCTTCACAAAAATTGGCCAGTCATTTTTATGGTCCTTTTCAGGTTGAGGAACGTATTAGGCAGGTCGCTTATAAGCTCAAGCTACCAGAAGGTTCTCGAATTCATCCCGTATTTCATGTTTCCTTACTTAAACGAAAATTGGGTGATTCTTCTGTGCCGATTATGGAGCTGCCATCCCCTACAGAGAGTGAATGTGATATCGTGTTGCAGCTAGAATCCATCTTGGACACCCGCTGGGTAAAGAAAGGTTCCAAGTTTGTCGCAGAAAATCTGGTCAAATGGAAAAATCTTCCTGTAGATGATGCCACTTAGGAAAACACTCACGAATTGCAGCGCAAATTTAGCCACTTAAACCTTGAGGACAAGGTTCCTTTTCGTGGGGGGGGGGGTATTGTTAAGATAACTACCACAACTGCTGTTGAGCCAAGGAGATCCAAACGAGTGCCTGTCAAAAATCCTAAGTTCACGAACAATTGATAAATGCGTGAGCAGTGGATGAGTTCGTGAGCAGTGAAGGTGCAAGTGTTTGAAGACCAGTTTGCCAGTTATTAGTGATCGTGGGAAGTGTTAGGAGTCAATTTATTAGTGGGAATCAATTGTGGGTAGTACGTGTAGGAGTCAGTTTATTTCATTCAGTTATTTCCCTGTATTCAGTTATTTTCTTTCTGTATTTATAATTCACAATTATGCAGTAAAAGGCAGACAATTATTCAGTCCAATCACTGGTTCATTCTTACCACAAAAGAATTATCTTGCAAATTATTTATTGCTTTGACTGGGACCTATCATTCAACTTGTGGGGTGTCGTGGTCTATTCTGGTGGTTATGTTATTCATCTTGTCGTGGTACAGAAACATTAATTTGTAGTGAATATTTCTATGGATCTTCAGGCATTTGAATCAATTAATTTTTTTGGTGATTGATTTGAGTAATATATATATATATATAATTTTAAAATACAGAAAAAACTCAACTCTTAGATAGTTTTGAAAATTAATCATCTCCTTCGCTCAAGAGATGAAATGAATTCATGACTGGTATAACAACGTAATATTAGAATTGATATTTTTGTCAGATTATTGGAGCTGACTAAGAGCAATAATGTTTTTGTTTGGTTCTTCAGATTTTTCCATCAATGGTGGATGGTGAGAAATTTCTGAAAATGGTAGGTCCAAGATCATCAAAGGATAGAGAGAGGTTTCCATCAAACAATGCTCTACTAACGTTAGCGGGGGCAGGGTTACTATGGATGGGATGGGTTGGATTCAATGGTGGAGATCCATACACTACCAATTTTGACTCTTCCATGGCCGTACTTAACACAAACATGTGCGCAAGTACTAAAAGATAAGGAATTGAACTAAAAGATAAGGAATTGAAATGAAAACACCAATAACAATGAGATTGTCGAGCACTTTCACCTTCAAGAGAGAGAAAAAACAACTTTCAAACATCAACAGGCATGTTTTCGGTGACTGTGGGATGCAACGCACTCCACCATATGGTAGGGGATATGGAGGCGCATCCGGTGACACGTTGGATGAACATTTTTAACCGTCTAATTTGCCCACATGTGCCACCTAAAGGGGGCATGAGGTCGAAAATCTTCGTCATGTCTGATGGACATGCCTCCAGTATTCGCCAAAAAATATTCTTTCTAAAAATGGTAAATTATCTAAACACCTTTACAGCCAATTATTGAATTCTATATTTTATGGGGGCATATATGTATTTATAGATTAATGTTATTGTTCATTCTGGAATAAATTAATATTTAAATAATGGTTAATTATCTAAACACCCCCATAGCCAAATCTGGTATTTTGTCTTTTATGGGGGCGTATCAGTATTTACACATTTATGTTACAATTTATTAAAAATATGAAATTACTGTGACACCCCTACAAAAAAAACTTTTGATTTTTATCTTATTAGGGAGTATGATTGCTATTTTACTATATATAGAAATGATAAAAATATAAAATACACCTGATTCTATGGCTAAAATTGAGGTGCACCAAAAAGTAAAATAGTAATTTCACCATTTCAATTCACAATTAATTATACATAAATTTAGCATGAATGTTTGAGCTCATTTAGCTTTTGTATAATAATGGGTTTCCCGTGAGTCTTCTCCAGCACTCGCATGACTCAAGTACAAAGTAAATGAACTTGGATTGTTAGCATACTTCCTTGGAATGGAAATAAATCAGTCAAGTGAAGGGTGCTTTGTATGTCGGAAACAATTTACTTCAAAACTACTAAACAAGTTTGCAATGGAAAATTGCAAACCTGTTAGCACACCAATGGTGCTTGGAATGAAGCTCACCAAGGATGATGGTGCCCCCTGTGTAGATGGCAGAATTTATAGAAGTTTAATTGGAAGTTTGTTGTATTTAGCTTCCACTCGACCAGACATTGTATTCTCGATAAACTACCTCTCAAGATTCATGCAAAATCCTAGTCAAACACATCACATTGTAGCAAAAAGGGTGCTGAGGTACTTAAAAGGAACACTGGATTTTGGCTTGTTCTTCAGCAAGATCAACACTGTCAAATTAAAAGGATTTTGTGACAGTGATTGGGCAAGGAGTGATGAAGAGATGATGAGTACATCGGGGTATTGTTTCTCAATGGGAGAATGTATTATCTGTTGGAATTCAAAGAAACAATCTGTGGTTGCACACTCAATAGCCGAGCCAGAATATATCTCTGCATTTGTGGTTGCAAACCAATTAGTTTGGTTAAGGAAAATTTTAAAGGACTTAAACTGTGATCAAGGAGAACCTACTGCACTCATGTGTGACAACATGGCTGCAATTGCTATTTCAAAAAATTTTGTGTTTCATGACAGAACAAAACACATGAAAATAAAGTTTCATGCAATAAGGCAGTTTCAACAAGAAAGAGAATTGGAGATGAAGTATTGTTGTTCAAAAGAACAGTTGGCTGACTTGTTCACAAAGACCTTAGCAAAGGAAAGATTTGAAGAGCTAAGAACAATGGCGGGAATGTGCAGTCCAGGAATCAAGGGGAGTGTTGAAACCTGGAATTGATTCCAGACCTGCCAAGCAAGCTGTCAAGGTCATGAAGCTGGAGAATCGAAGATTGAAGAATCAAGTTTAGCATTTAATGATTGAATTCATATTGTATTCAGTATGTGTAATAGTCTTTAGTCAATTAGTCAATGTCTTTAGTCAAATTCAGTTAATGGTCAATTCATGGATAAGTAGGAATTGTAACAGAATTTTGAAATTCTATCCGTTGTATTACTTTTGTTTCATATAAATAAAATTAATGGGATGGCAGTAACCATACCAAAATATTCTGCCCATGTTCATGTTTCTTTGTTCTCAAATTACAGAATTTAAAGTTCTTTCTTTTCTTGGAAATTTTCCTTCAATTTCTGGAAAATAGCTCGTGCCCAGATTTTGATCGCTACAGTGCATGTTATTTGTTTTTTTGGCTCACTTGTCCGTACATATCTGAACAGTACGTGTTTTACGAATTTTCCAGTTTTCTTCAAATTTCAATATGGTATCAGAGCAGATTTAGGTCTTTGAGAGGGACTTCCAGAATACACGAGTGAAAAGTATTGAAGGATTGATTAAACCTTGAAAGCGAAGGTTGCAATTTCTTACGAAATTCCAGAATCTGTCAATCAAGAAATCAGTCTTGAATTGTTCTTTAAAGGATTAATAATTGAAAGAATTTCTCAATTGTTATCCTTGCTCTTTATTCTGTGGAATCTTTTAAAGATAAAAGAGTGCAAGAAGCAAGTTTAGACTAGAAGAATGGATTCATCATTTTCCCCGAAATCACCAATTTTCACAGGATTGAATTATGGCGTATGGGCTGTGAAAATGGCAACATATCTCAGAGCCTTCGACTTGTGGGAAGTGGTGGAGAATAACAGGGAACCAACTCCTTTGAATAATAATCCCACAAACAATCAAATTAAGTTCTTTAATGAAGAGAAAGCAAAGAAATTCAAAGCTCTTACTTGCATTCATAATGCAGTAAGTGAGGAAACTTCTCAAGAATAATGGCTTGTGAAACTGCAAAGGAAGCATGGGATAAGTTGAAATCTGAGTTTCAAGGTGATGAGAAGTCAAAGAGGATGCAAATTCTGAACTTGAAGAGGCAATTCGAAGGTCTAAAAATGAAGGATTCAGACACTGTCAAGGATTTTTCATCAAACATTTCCAAGATAGTAAATCAGATGACACTTCTAGGGGAAGAAATTCAAGAATCAAGGGTGGTTGAAAAGGTACTTGTAAGCCTACCTGAAAAATTCGAAAATAAAATATGTTCCTTGGAAGATTCTAAGGATTTAAGTGAACTAAGTCTGCAAGAATTGATCAATGCCTTGCAAGCCGTGGAACAAAGGCAGGTATTCAAGCAAGAAAACTCAAGTGAAGAGGCTTTTGCAGCAGGGTTCAAGGGAAGAACAAAAACCCAGGTGTTCTTCAAAACCCAGAAAACAAGACCAATTCTGGGAAACAATGGCAGAACAAGAAATGGCAGAATAATAAATCACCTGCCAACAACTTCAATGTAAAAGGGAAGGATAGAAGAGAACAATTCCCCACATGCAAATACTGTCAAAAGACTAATCATCTTGAGTCATTTTGTTGGCTCAAGAATGCTCAATGTCGAAAATGCAAACAATTTGGACATATCCAATTTTTTTGCAAAAACAACACATCAAATGGACAAGCACATGCTGCATAGGTGATGGAACCCAAAGATGAACAACTTTTTACTGCCATTACAAGTCACAGCTGCAACAAAACAGAGGTGAGTAAACAAAATTGGTTGATAGATAGTGGTTGTTCAAATCATATGTCTGCAGAATTAAGCATGTTTAATAACCTTGATTTAAACTACAAATCAAAAGTGAAAGTTGCTAATGGACAGTATGTAAGAGTAGAGGTCAAGGGGGAAGTTGACATAGAAACCTTAGCTGGTACTCGAAACTTTGAGCATGTGTTGTATGTACCAGAAATTGATCAAAATCTGATAAGTGTTGGTCAATTGCTTGAAGAAGGATTTTCATTATACTTTATAGATGGTGTGTGCACAATTAAAGATGATCATGGGACACATTTATTCACTACCAAAATGCTTAATAGATGCTTTAGTATTGAAGAAGAAATGAAACTCATAAGCATGAATATCAATGCAACTGAAAATTCAGTGTTATGGCATAAGAGGATGGGACATTTTAATTATGCCACCTTGAAGAAAATGGCAGAATTACATGTGGTAGAAGGTTTACCTATGATACATGAACAAAATGAAATGTGTGAAGCATGCCAATTAGGAAAACAATCAAGAAGTAAATTCAATTTAAGTACACTTAGATCAACTGTCAAGTTACAAATTGTACACATTGATGTGTATGGACCTATGCACAATGAATCATTGAATGGTGCAAGGTACTTCTTGTTGTTTATAGATGATTTCACTAGGTTTTGTTGGGTGTACTTCCTTTAAACCAAAGGGGAAGTATTTGAAACTTTCATAAAGTTCAAGGCTGCAGCCGAGAAGGAGTCCAGCTGCAGCTTGAAGGTGTTGAGGTCATATAATGGGGGGGAGTTTACCTCCCATAAAATGGAAGAATACCTAGTTAAGGAAGGTATTAAACATCAGTTGACTGTCCCATACACCCTACTGAACTCATGTGTGAAAACATGGCTACAATTGCTATTTCAAAAAATTATGTGTTTCATGACAGAACAAAACACATGAAAATAAAGTTTCATGCAATAAGGCAGTTTTAGCAAGAAGGAGAATTGGAGATGAAGTATTGTTGTTCAAAAGAACAGTTGGCTGACTTGTTCACAACGACCTTAGCAAAGGAAAGATTTGAAGAGATAAGAAGAATGGCGGGACTGTGCATTTCAGGAATCAAGGGGAGTGTTGAAACCTGGAATTGATTCCAGACCTGCCAAGCAAGCTGTCAAGGTCATGAAGCTGGAGAATCGAAGATTGAAGAATCAAGTTTAGCATTTAATGATTGAATTCATATTGTATTCAGTATGCGTAATAGTCTTTAGTCAGTTAGTCAATGTCTTTAGTCAAATTCAGTTAATGGTCAATTCATGGATAAGTAGGAACTGTAACAGAATTTTGAAATTCTATCTGTTGTATTACTTTTGTTTCATATAAATATAATTAATGGGATGGCAGTAACCATAACAAAATATTCTGCCCATGTTCACGTTTCTTTGTTCTCAAATTACAGAATTTAAAGTTCTTTCTTTTCCTGGAAATTTTCCTTCAATTTCTGGAAAATAGCTCGTGCCCAGATTTTGATCGCTATAAGTGCATGTTCTTTGTTCTTTTGGCTCACTTGTCCGTACAAATCTGAACAGCATGTGTTTTACCAAATTTTCCAGTTTTCTTCAAATTTCAACAGAAGATGAGTCTCGCAATGACACTTTACTCAAGTTTGCTAAGATAGATTTCAATCGAGTTCAGTTACTGCACAAACAAGAGCTATCCATTATCTCGATGTATTTTTTCATTCAAGTTCGAGGGAGATATGAGACTAACTTTCTACTGGAATTTATTTACTCAGTTTCTATTTACAATTTAGGTGGTGGAATGATTTAAATTTTGCAGAGGAGTTTCCATATGCAAGAGATAGAATTGTAGAGATCGATTTCTGGGCAAATGGAATCCATTTCGAGCCTCAATATGCTTTCTCTCGGATGATGACCACGAAATATAAAAAAATTGTATCACTGGTAGATGATACATATGATGCACATGCATCTTTTGAAGAACTACAACATTTTACCAATGCAATTGAAAGATTTATTTCTTGTTACCTCATAGCCAGTCTTTCTATTCTAAATCTTTCATAAACATAAAAGTTCAGGAAAGGAAGAGTAATTTTCTGTCACAATTTCAGATGCAGCAAGAATGCTATTAATCAAATACCTGCCGATTACATGAAAGTTCTTTATATAGCTCTTCTGAATCTTTTCAGCAAAACTGAGAATGAAATGAGAAGGCAAGGAAGATCCTATGCCTCGTATTATGTGAAGGAGGAAGTATGAATATTTTTCCAATCTCTTGCATTCTTTTAAATATTAATTGAAATACTGCATCGGTTTTACAACAATCTTTGTTTTATCTGTCTGCTATTAGTTCAAAGAATTTTTGTCCTCAATGGTCATGGTTGGCCATTGAGGACAAAATTAGGAGAGAAAGATTACGTGTTTTGTAAAATAATTATTATATATGTTGTGTTGCATGTGAATGGTTGTGTAATGAATGATTGAGCATGAAAAGAATGAGGGAAGTCTTGTCTTACCCAGGCTAACTTTCGGCCAAATGCATGTGTTGCAGAAGTGAATAACTTGACAGATTCATCTCTTGATTTTCGGAGAGAATTTGAGTGGGAAAAGAAGGGAATTAGGATTGGGTTCCTTTGTAGGAGTTGTATTTATGGATGTCTACTATCCAAGGAAACTTGTTTCATTTAATTTGGAACTTTATAACTCTGGTTAAGGGTCACTTAACGTGACTGTGCAGGGCAGGCTCTACAGAATAGCAGGTCTGTCACATTCATGAATTTTGGGGACAGAACTGGGCTTTTTCCCCTTCATAAGAGTTGTAGCCCTATATGCTAGCTTTCTAACAAGATAAAGTTTGTACAAAACAGAGCTCTACAACTCCTGTTATAGTGAAAACTCTGGGCCGAGGTCGAAATCCGACCTCTATTGGAAGCTTTGAGAAAAAGGGGGAATAGAGGTGGGAGATCGCGAAACGATGAAGTGAGATGCATTAGAGGAAAAGAAACAAGTTATTTTTGAAAATGGGTGTCTATAATGATTTTTTTTATTGACAAAAGTTATAAAAGAATAACAAATGTAAAGGCATATTGAATTGTTTCGATGTGGTTGCTACAAAGAGTATCGGTGGTTGGAAATGATTTATCAGAATTTCCTATAATTGCAAGAGGGAACAAAAGTGTGGTGCAACAGTAGCAACAAGGGACCACGAGTAGAGCATCCACAGTAGGTAGGTGATTCATGCCTATGTTTCTAATTTAATTTTCATAGTGGAAATGTGTGATTTTTGCTTAAAGTCTTGGTGGAAGTTTGAGAAGATATGATGTATCAATAAGAATATTTAAGGCTTGTGTATCAAGAAAGTTTGGAAATGTTACGAACAAAACATGGCGGTGGCTAGTATACATTTAGTGTATGCTAGGATCCCGGGTAAAGGGATCGAGTATAAATGGCTAACATACATTTAGTGTATGTTAGGATCCCGGATAAGGGGATCATCATTAATAACTGTCATACATTCAGTGTATGCCAGGATCCCGGGTAAAAGGATCGGTATAAATGGCTAACATACATTTAGTGTATGTTAGGATCCCGGATAAGGGGATCATCATGAATAACTGCCATACATTCAATGTATGCTAGGATTTCGGGTAAAGGGATCGGTATAAATGGCTAACATACATTCATTGCATGCCAAGATCCCGGATAAAGGGAAAATAGTTTGACTTTCGAATAGCTATGTTGATTATTTCAATTATATATGATGGCATCTCGTGGGTTTAATAACTTTAATATGATTTCTTCTAGAATTTTGTTTATGAGATTATCTTGTATCTCTATTTCAGGTCCATCATCTTCACGTCAGGAGTAAAGCTATCGTTTCATAGTTTTTTTGTATCCAATAGTAATTTGTATAAAGTAAATGTTGGCAAACTAATATGTATGTTCACCATTTTTTGAAAAATATTGGAATGTAAGAAAATTAACTCGTTTATCGTATTTTATTAAATGTGACTGGATTTATATCAACTCTAGTGTAGATGGTTGAATGATGTTAAATGTATGGTTTATTAATTATGGTTGTGATGAGGATGATGTTTAAGGTTTTGTAGACCCAAGATAAATGGGTCAAGATTGAATTAAGGGTTATGTTATTGCCCACCTGTTACTATTTTGGAACATGTTACTATCTCGTGACCTGTTACTATTTTGGACATGTTACTATCTCGGGACCTCTTACTATTTCGGACATGTTACCTGTTTCGGGACATGTTATTGTTTGGGACATGTTACTATTTCGGGACATGTTACTATTTCGGGACATGTTATTGTTTTGAGACCTATTATTGGTTGAGATCTATTATTGTTTGAGACATGTTATTGTTTGGGACATGTTACTCTTTTAGGAGATGTTATTGTTTGAGATCGTTATTGTTTGAGACCTGTTACTGTTTCGGGACATGTGATTGTTTTGGGACATGTTTACTGTTTTGAGACCTGTTATTGTTTCGGGACATGTTACTGTTTCGTGACATGTTATTGTTTTGAGACCTATTATTGTTTAGAGTCATGTTACTGCTTGCTTGTGATTGAAATTGAGAAAAAAAAATTACGTTTTCTTTTGGTGAATGTGTATTAATAAGATTACATGGCAGTCCCCAAGAGTAGTAGCTGTTACAGCCCTGGCCCTACGGGGAGAGAATTAATTCACTCCCTCACAGCATGTAGAGAGGGTGATGAACAATAATGATGAATTTTGTGATAAATGGCGTACCTATTAATATCGTTGTGTAGAGGAGGTTGAGGTGGTTTTTCCGGTCAAGGTGGCATCAGAAATAATGGCCCGTGGTGGCCGGAGTGGACGTCGAAAGGTTCAAGGGTCACGTTGCAGTCGTTGGGGCTGTTCTGCCAACCTTGCCTAAGACAGTGGTTGGGATTGCTGGAGGAAGGGGAGCTTCTAGCAATGATGGGTGCTGCAAAACTGGTCGGAGACGGTGGCTGTTGGAGGAGAGAGGGAGGCGTCGGCATGCCTGTTCTTAGTGAGAGAGAGACAGAGGAGACCGAGAGATGAAGAGGAGAGAGAGAGACAGGCCAAAAACGAGAGGGATGAAGATAATGGTGTTATTTCGTGTGTTTTTCCTTGTATTTTTTTCTTTTCTTTGTTCGTTCTTTTTATAGGCAGTGCAGGAGGTAACCGTTGCAAACAACGGTGGGGTACCTCCTGCGGCAGTAGGCTTGCTGGCGGCGGCGTGCAGGGGGCCTGTCGGCAGCGAGTCGAGCAGCTTGTCGGCGGTGGGTGTCAGCAGGTGTAGGCGGTGGCGTGTTGCATTAGGAGGTGAAGGTGCAATTTATTCCTTCAATTTGTAATTGTTCTAATTGCACCTCCAATTGAATTTAAACTTACAATATTGTGCAATTATACCCCGTCAGAATTTCAATACCAGCCTTAACTTTGCGTGTCTTTTTATTTTGGTACTTGATTTCTAATTTGTGCGATTTAACCCTCAATTGACCATTAGACTATTAATTTGTTCAATTTGGCCCCCGATTTCGCATAATTGGCTTGGAAAAATTCAAATTGGTCTCTGAAAATATTCAAATCGATTTTCTTCTTTAGGCTTTCGTCCTTCAATCCTCGCCATTCTCTTCTTTCTTCTTACACCAGCAACCCGCTTGTAATCCTCTTTTCTAGGATTGTATCCCAACCCACATCTTTGTTCTGCAGCTTTCCACTTTGTTACACCAATCCACTCGACTTTCCCTTTTCCTGTGTCAAATCGGGCAAGAATCTTGTGCTTTAAAAGGCTTGTAGCAGCTATTTTGGTGGCCTCTGAGATCCCTAGTTTTCTTAATATAGTATTCTCAGGCACCCATTCGGTATTCACAACCTTTGAGATCCCTGGTTTTCTTGTTATAGTATTCTCAGACACCCACCCGGTATTCACAACCTCAAACGCATGCAAGTTTCTGTCCATACAATCTTCAACTTCGATGAAAGGTACCACCATATTTTTCAATATCGATATAGTCTCTTTGGCCTTAACGATAACCAGGACACCATTGGTAATGTACTTCAAACATTGATGCAGCGAGGAGGTGGCCGCTACTGTAGAATGTATCCATGGCCTTCCTAACAACATGGTATAGGAAGGGTGGATATCCATCACTTGAATGGTTACTAGAAAAACTTGCGGACCCACGGCTAGTTGAACTTCGATCGGCCCTAACACTTGTCTTGGTGAACCATCATATGCTCTAGCCGTCATCACACTTGGCTGCATATGGGAGGGATCCATCGGCATCTCATTCAGCATATGCCTTGGCAATACATTAAGAGCTGAGCCATTATCGATGAGAACTTTACCGATGAGACAATCTTTGCATCGAACCGTGATACACAAAGGCTTGTTATGTCTAGTTCCTTCAGTGTCAAGTTCATCTTCGGTGAAATATAAATAATTTGAAGCATGGATCCTTCCTACTAGATTCCCCATAGTCCTTTGTTCAATATCCTGAGGTACGTATGCCTCGTTTAATACCTTTTTCAAAGCATTGCAATGTGGCTTAGAACTGAGGATTAATGACATGATGGAGATCTTGGCAGGGGTCTTTTTCAATTGGTCCACTATACAGTATTCACTATGCTTCATCAACTTTAGAAACTCATTCGTTTCTTCCTCCGTTATCAGTTTATTACCCTTCAGCTCTTTTCCAAAGTCGATTGCCTCTTTTCCCTTAGCTTTTCTTTGTTTTTCTTACTCCTCGGGTGTGAAGCAACGACCACTCCGAGTTAGCCCACTTTTCTCAGTTTGGAAAAAAGACAAAGCAGTTTTGACATTCAAGATAGAAACATATTTGTCAAGCATCGCCCTATAGTCGACTTCCTTGGCATATGAGGGTTTAGCTAACACCAACTTTGAAAATCCATTAGCAATTGATTGGATCCTAAACTTCTCTATCATTGTTATCCCTCCATTGTCCTCCGTAGCCTCAATCCTTAATTCCCCTAAAGTTGGCATTCTTGCCACCTTTTGATGAAACTCAATGCATTCATCAATGTGATGCCCTTTCTTGTCATGGAATGGGCAAAAGTCATTCTCCCCCATGTTGTGTTCGGTTGATTCCTCCAAGTGTCCAAACTACTCCAACATATTGTATAGTCTGGTCATGGTCACTTTTAGAGCCTTTTCTTTGTTATCAACTTCCAACGCATTCACCTCACTACTTCCTGTAGCATGCTTGGGCAAGGGATTTGAATTCACATTGGGTGGATCCTCAAAAGTGACCCCATCCAATCTTGATCAGCTGTAATACCCTCCTCTTAAAAGCTGCACAGGTTTCAATGTTATGACTTGCATTACCAGCATGGTATTTGCAAGTCAACTTGGGGTTGTGCCAGGCAGGGAAAGGTGGTTGCATAGGTTGTACTGGTAGGGGAGCAATATGCCCACTGCTTAATAACTGAGCATATAACTCCTTTAGGGTTATAGACAAAGGTGGTAGTTATTCTTCTGGTTGTTGATAGTCTCTACTTTGGTAATTATTTTTTTTGTTTGCAGGAAACTTTGTGTGAAAAGAATGGTTTGGGACGGAAGGTTTGGAAAAGTTGATACTGGTGGTTTAGGGGGTAGGTGTTTGGTAGATTTGGTAACTTCTACCTTTCCCTCTGTGTCTATCTTCTAGGCTATTTACCTCAACTTCGCTCTTCTTCCCAACAAAACCCCCTTCTTTTTGGGTTCCATAATTCTCCCGCTTCGGATTCCTTGCTCAATCCTCTCAGTGATTCGCACTACATCATAGAAATGCTGGGCTGAGCTACCAATAAGATACTCATAGTATGGGGCCCTAAAGGTATTAGCAAATAGGGTCACCATTTCTGTCTCTATTAGTGGCAGTTGTACATTGATAGCTTGGTCCCGCCACCACTGAGCATAAGCCCTTACAGACTCTTGAGCTCCTTTCTCCATGGAAATCAAATTGGTTCTATCAGGAGCAATATCAAGATTAAACTTGTATTGCTTTAAAAAAGCGTCTGCCAAGTCTGTCCACTTTCTAATCCTTAGGTTATCCAATCTCATATACCAGATGAGGGCCGACCATGTTAGGCTATCCTGGAAGAAATATATTAACATTTTATCATCGTGGATAACCTTTTCCATCTTGTTATAGTAGGAGCAAAGATGAGTCTTTAGGCATTCTATCCCGGTATACTTGATAAATTTCAGCACCCTAAACTTCCACGGTATCATGATGTTAGGCACCAAACATGCTTCGGATGCCCTAACTGGGTCAGATAGATCATTTCCTTCATCTCGCTCTTATCCTTTCTTCTAGTGCAGTCCACTTATCATATCCTACATGGTTAGAGAAATCTAACGTCTTGTCGCACGTTGTCACGCGGCGTCCCCGGGAGGGATCCTGGCTCTCGCAATGGAGTTGGGCAAGGAGTCGCCATCCTGGCTGTTGAGGGTCGCTAGGAACACCCGATTTGTATTGGTCTGCTCAGAGATTCAAGGGTAGGGGACTGGTTGCATCAAGGGAAGGTATTAGCACCCCTAATACGCTTTACTTGAGGTAAGTTGCATTGTCTATTTTTGATGTGATAATGCTTCAATAGGTCGTATTTATTCACATAAAAATGTTTCGATTGAAAAAGAAATCGATCACCGCTTAGAATAATCCTGTGAATTTTATTGATTATTATCATCCCCGTCGAATATTTTGGGTATCAACCCCTTAGAATTTATTTATCCAAACACCGAACAGTGAATAATAGCATACTATTCCCACCGAATATTTTGGATAGAATTTATTTATCCAAACACCGATCAGTGAATAATAGCATATTATTCCCCCCGAATATTTTGGATATTAACCCCTTAAGATTTATTTATCTGAATACCGACAGTAAATAATAAATTCCCAAAAAATAAGATTTTTATATTTTTGAAATATTGGTCAGTAGCCTTTGAATTGTTACAAACATGTTGTAAAATCTCAAAATATAAGAAAATGATTTGGTGGCCGAATGCAAAGAAAACATATTTTTTTTATTTCATTTTATATTCTTTTTTTCTTAACAACATGAAAATGAATAAATAAAACACAACACAACAAACACACACACACACACATTCTCTTTTTTTATTTCTTTTTCATTACATTTTCAAATAAAATACAACTCAAACACACATTATCTTTTTTTCATTTTTTTTTCTCATTACATTTCACAAATAAGAATTAAAATACAATAATTTCAAATAAAACACATAAACATAAAGAAAAATTACAAAAAGCAACTCAGGAACAGTGGTAGAGGCGGTGCAGTGGCCTTGGTGGCGCGTCTGCCCACGCGCCACTGATGAACAGTGATGGCAGAGGGGACCAGCAGATCTGCTCCTTCTCTTCTTCCTCTTGCCGGAGATGGTCTTCCGGTGACCTGCAAAAACAAAGAAAACACAAAAAAACAACACAAACAAACAACACAGGCTGTTGGGTTGTTCGACTCCTTCAGATCGGAGATCTGTTCTTCTCAACCTGTTCCCCTTCTTCTTCTTCTTCTTCTTCTTCTTCTTCTTCTTCTTCTTCTTCTTCTTCTGCTCTAGCCGGCAAGGGTGTTCGCCGATGACCTGCAAACAGAAGAGACACACACAAAAAGCACAAAATCAGAACCCATCTCTTCTTCAAATCTCGGGTCTATTCGTCGGTTTCTGTTCTTCTCGGATCTATTCTTCTTTAGATGGCTCGTAGGTTGCTCACGGTTGGGGCTTCTGTCGTGTGGTGGCCATTAGGTGCAGCTGGCCGGAGAAGGACAGTGAAAGGGGACAAGCAAAAGAGAAAATGGGGAAATAAGGCTGCATGTGTGGGGCTGCCAACCAAGAGATAAAAATGGAAATGAAAAGACTGGGGCTACGGGTAGCGGTGGCTGGTCTGGAGATGGAGAGGAAAGTGAAGGGGAAGGAGAGCGTGGGTCGCCGAGAGAGAGGCTGAAGGCAAAGGGGTGACGGCTGGTTGGTCAGGGGCTCAGGAGGCTTATCGTGGCCGGGAAAATAAAAAGGAATTAAGGGAAAAGGGGGCTGTTGTGGGGAGTAAAAGGAAAAGGTGAGGGGCTTGGAGTAGCGGCTGGTCTGGTGGCCGGGAGGAGAGGAAAGTGAGGGTCTCTGCTAGGCAAGTGGCTGACAGCAAGGAGGAGAGGAGAGTGGGGTCTGGCCGGAGAAGAGAATGGAAGGGAAGGGGAAAAGAAGTGGGGCTAGGGGATGCAGCTGCCAAGAGGGGCGGCGGCTGCAACCCCAAAATAGAGAGAAAATTAGGGTTTTTGGGTGGGGTGTAATTTTTTGGTCTCCCCGCTTGTGGATTAACAATGCTATTTATAGACTTTCCATATGCAAAATTCCAAACACAACCTTCGGCATGCGCGTCCTTTTCAATTTAGTCCTTTGATTTCCAAATTGCGCGATTTTACTATTAAACTCTCAATTTCTTTTTCTTCCGAAACCTAAAAATAAGTAGGTCAAAATTTGGGTAGCAACAGATGCCCCCTCTTTACAATGCTGACGACTAAAAGTCTTGTAAAAGACTTTGAATAGTAAGTGTTGTAAAGAAAAATAGAATCGTGTAGATGGTCTCATTATGACAGGTGACCTACCCGGATGGAGGATGGTTAGGAGGGTCTCAATGGTGACGGGTGACCTACCCGGGTTAGAAGGGTCTCATTTTTCTGGATGACCTACTCGTGTTAGCAATTAGAAGGGTCTCATTTTTCTAGGTGACCTACCCGGGTTAGAAGTTAGAAAGGTCTCATTTTTCTAGGTGATCTACCCGTGTTGCTACCCAATTTTTGACCCACTTATTTTTAGGTTATGGAAGAAAAAGGAAAATATTAAAAAAATAGAAAAAAAAGAAAAAAAGAAAACATCCAAAAATCTTGATACAGGGGCAAAATTGAATAAATTGAGAGTTTAACAGTCAATTGAGGGTCAAAACGCACAAATCATAAATCGAGGACCAAATTGAAAAAGCACGCAAGTTGAGGGTTGTGTTTGGAATTTTGCCTTTTGGAAACTCTATAAATATTGTTGCTAATTCACAAGAAAAGGGGGACCAAAAAATATTTACACACCCAAAAACCCTAAAAACAAAAGAACCCTAGTTTTTTCTTCTTCTCTCTCGGGCTGCAGCCGCCGCTGCAACGCCAAGAGTTTTTTTTCCTTCACTCTCCCTTAGCCCCCCAGATTTGCCCCCATTTTGTTTTCTTTTCTTCACTTTTCTCTCCCAGCCAGCCCCTCTAATCAGCCCTCACTTTCCTTTTCATTTTTCCGTTTCCCTCTCCCAACCTCACTCTCCCCTCTCCTTTGGCGCTGCAGCCCCTCCCATTTCCTTTTTCCTTTTTCCCTCTCACTCTCTTCCCCAACCAAACCTGCCTCTCCTTTGCAACTCCGGTCAGCCACTAGAAGCACCCACGACCTCACTCCAGCCGAACCACAGCAGCCCCATCAGCCACACCTCCTCCGTTCCCATCTCCCCTGCTTTCTTTCTCCTCCTCCTGGCCTAACCACAACAGCCCACCCTCACGGTCTACTTTCCAGCCTCCCTTCACAGATCGACCCAACTGATGCAGCCCCACGACCTCTTTCTCTTACTACCAGCCTAACCATAGTAGCCATCCGAAGAAGCAGTCGAGAAGGAGAATAACAGACCCGAGAACAAATTGATTTTGTGCCCTTTTTTGTTTGTTTGTGTCCGCAGGTCATATTGAAGCTCCCTCGTCGGCGAGAAAGAAGAAGAGGAAAGCAAAAGAAGAAGAAGAAGAAGGGACCGAGAGGGACGAACAACCCAGCAGCCTGTGTTTGTCTGTTTGTGCCCAGCAGCCTGTGTTTACCTGTTTGTGTTGTTTTTTTGTGTTTTCTTTGTGTTTGCAGGTCATCGGGGAACACTTTCAACGACGAGAAAAAGAAGAAAAAGAAGAAGAAACAGATCCGGGATCTGAAGGAGCCGAGAAGAGCAGATCTGGAAATTTTTGAACTGCTTGTGTGTGTTTGTTTGCTTTGCAGGTCGCCTGGAAGTCATCACCGATGAAGGAGAAAAGAAAGGTTACCACTGCTGGTCTCCTGTCCTTGCTGTTCACCGACGGCGCGTGGTTCCACGCGCCGCCAGTGGTGGGGGCGCGTGAGTAGACGCGCGACCACCATTCCTCCTCTGCCACTACCACTGTTCCTGGCATATGGCACTGTTCCCGAGGCCTTTTGTAATTTTTCTTTATGATTATGTCTTTTATTTGAATTTATTGTATTTTAATTGTTACTTGTGAAATGTAAAGAAAAAGGAAATGAAAAAGACAATGTGTGTGTGAGTTGTATTTTATTTTTAAAATGTGATGAAAAAGGAATGAAAAATAGATTGTGTGGGTATGTGTGTTGTGTTTTATTTATTCAATGTTATGTTGTTTTGTTAAGGATAAAAAGAAATAAAAAATGAAATAAAAAATGTGTTTTCTTTGTAAAAATCAAAAGGGTATTGACCAATATTTCAAAAATATAAAAATCTTATTTTTTGGGAATTTATTATTCACTGTCGGTATTTGGATAAATAAATCTTAAGGGGTTAGTATCCAAAATATTCGGGGAGAAGAATATGCTATTATTCACTGTTCGGTGTTTGGATAAATAAATTCTATCCAAAATATTCGGCGGGGATAGTATGCTATTATTCACTGTTCGGTGTTTGGATAAATAAATTCTAAGGGGTTAATCCAAAATATTCGGCAGGGATGATAATAATCAATAAAATTCACAGGATTATTCTAAGTGGTGATCAATTTCTTTTTCAATCGATTTTTTTTTTTTGTGAATAATATGACTTATTGAAGCATTCAAAATCACATCAAAATAGACAATGCAGCTTACCTCAGGTAAGGCGTATTAGGGGTGCTAATACCTTCCCTTTACGCAACAAGTCCCCTACCCTTGAATCTTTGAGCAGACCAGTACAAATTGGGTGTTCCTAGCGACCCTCAATAGCCAGGTGGCGACTCCTTCTCAACTCCATCGCGAGAGCCAGTATCCCTCCCGGGACATCGCGTGGCGACGTGCGACACATCTTGTGGGTCCTTAGTTGTTAAATCAATTGTAATAGGAATTTGGATGGGTTGAGTGGGTTTAGGATGCTTCTTTGGTGAACTTGTCCCTATAATCTGAGGTGCCACAGGGCTTTGAACTGCCGGTAGCACTTCATCAATTTGAGGTGACATTCCTTCTCCATCCCTTGTCCTTAACGCCTTCTCGAGCAAACTGGCTAACCATGCCACGTCACTTCAAACAACTTCGAGCTCTTTTTGGTAATGGGATTTTGGCTCTGTCCTTTCTTTGTTTTTCATCCTTCTTCTTAACCGAGTGTTGTAGATTTTAGAAGGGGGGCCTATGTTTCGTAGTTGAGCTGTATGCACAAATTTATAAGAAAATGTATGGTACAATGCATGTTTGTGATAAAATGCTTTGCATAATGGTTTGGATGCATTTCCTTTGTGAACGATTAATAGCCAACACTTCATAAACATAGGTTTTCTTGTCACATTGCTTTGCTAGGAGTATTGCTTTTCGAGTCGTTGCTTGAGTCATATTCACCAAGAGACAGATTTTGCATAAGAGATGTGTCAACGCCCTTTTCATTAATATTGGATAAGCTTACTACATTTTTGGTAAAATAGAGAGGAAAAGAAAATTAATTTACTTCTTCTACCACCTCTTTGGTCAAGGGTAGGAGAGCAAATCTGCGGTTCTCGATTTTCTCTAAGAAGGTTGTCATCACCCAATTTCTGGGTCATTCCCCAAAATATACCAAAAAATAACAAAAATAAAATAAAAGGAGCCGGTGTGGGTAGAAAAATGAATGTGGAATTTTTTGTTGTTTTCGCAAGTCCAATCGTACCAATTTAAAGTTTAATTATGATCAGGAACTAATTTAAGATACAATTGAAGGATTTAATTAAGTGCAAGGACTTACTCATACTTTAAATTGGTCAAATTAATTTTATTAAGGGCTTAGTCAATGAGAAATCAATTTCTTGAATTTAATTCGGGCTCAATTGCTGAGAATGGAATTTTCGGAGATCGATTTGAATTTTTAAGTCAATTTTGCGAAATCAAGGGCCAAATTGAACGAATTGAGAATCTAACGGTCAATTGAGGGTTAAATCGCGCAAATCGGAAACCAGAGACCAAAATAAAAAAGGCATGCACATTTAAGGTTGCTGTTTAAAACTAATTGGGGGTGCGATTGAACCAATTAAACATTGAGGGACCAAATTGTATTTTTCTCACACCAATTTTGCATGTCCCTGCACTGTTCCAACACCTGAACAGTGCAGGAACAGCTCTGCAATGGCTCTTTGCACGGCGCTGCAACCCTGAGCCTTCGGCAAGTTTAGAAATATACATGCAACATGCATGCCCTAATTCACCTATAAATACCCCATTTCGCAGCTTCAACCAAGGGGGGGATGGAGTGAGAAGGGAGGAAACAGAGGGGAAAAGAAAAAACAAAGAAAAGAAAGGATAGTTTTACACAGAAAAGAAAAGAAGAAAAAACAGAGGGGAAAACAAACAAAAAAATAGAGAAGGGAAACGAAAAAACAGAGCAAAAACAAAGAGATTTCCAGTAACAAAAACAAGCTAAGAAAACACAAATATCACCCCATTTGTCCCCATCAACCTTGGCAACCAGTTCTACCTCTCCTCTTCTCGTTCTGCAAGCTCTCTCTCTCCACCATTGGAGGCCATCTGATCGCGCAATATCACCCTCATCACCACGGTAATCTCCCCCTCGACACCAGCAGCTCAGCCACAGTCTCCGGCAAGGCAAAAGAGACGGTGACAGTAGTTGTAACATAAGTCTGACACCTTTGGAAGCTTCCTCCGGCCACCACAGACCACCGTTGCCTACACCGCCACCCTTGGGACAACTACCTCGACCTCCTCTACCCAATGGTACTAACAGGTACACCTTTCATCACAGTCGAAATATCCATTGTTCATCTTCTCCTTCGCTCGGCGCCTGCATGTATTGGGATTTAATTCACGTCCCACTGTTCATGTAGGCTGGGCTTGCGTGAATGGGCGGGCTCTGTGCCCGACCCAATCTCTAAGGGAGCTGGGTTGGAGGCCAGTCCATGTATAATGGGTTGCCAATCCAGCGCATCAGGGCTGGACTGTCAGCCCAGCCCATGCAAGAGTGGGTTGTCAGCCCAGCCCATCAGGGCTGGACAATCATCCCACTGATTTTATTTATTTATTTATTTATTTATTTATATTTCATTTTATTTAAAAAATGGAAAAAATATAAAAATATAAAAAATTCAAAAAACACAAAAATGTTCTGTTTTCATGCATAAGGCCGGATTCCAAGATTTTTCCATCATATTTTTTGTAAAAAAATATATGCTGCATCTTTCTCATATTTTAAACGAAAATTGAATATTGTAACCAGTTTATGATTATCCGTTGGAATTTGGCCAAATATCAAAAAAAATTAACAATTATTTTGTTTTATCTATCGCGGTGTAAAACTACATTGTAAAGTACACCTGCAGATAAAAAAGATTTTTACTATGATGTAAAATTACATTGTATAATACACTCGTACATAAAAAAAATAACTATCGTGTAAAATTACATTGTAAAGTACATCCATAGATAAGAAAAAAAGTTTTTAATGTGGTGTAAAATTACATCGTAAAGTACACCCGCAGACAACAAATGGTTTTTGAAAATGCACTGCAAAATTATTAACTTAGAAAACAATCAAACAACAATGCAGCTTACCTTAGGTAGGGTGTACTGGGGGTGATGCGTCTTCCCCTTACACAACAAGTCCCCTTGCCTAAACTCTCGCAGATCAATAGGTTCCTAGTGACCTTAATACTAGGTGGCGACTCCTAATAACTATAGTTGTAAATTTTACGGCTATAAACAATCCCATTTTCACCGCGCGCCGATGCCCCCCCAAATCAGGGGATGGCGGGGGCGAAGCGCGTAAAAAAATCAACGTCGCGACCAAGGTTTCGGTCTCAGCTAAACTTCGAGGGTAGCGGATGATATCTCTTCCTAAATTTCGTGCATTGATTCTAATTATCCGAGCATGCCCAGCCGCTCCATCCATTTGTTCTTCCATCTTGGTCATCTTTTCTATGAGCAACATATTGGTTTTGTTCAACGAGGTATTGTTGGCATCGATTTGATCCTTATGTTTTTCCATTACTGCTAGAATCTTGTCTAGATACATCACCTTTTCTCTTTCTTTGTTGAGCTTTATCCTCAGAGTTCTTATCTCATTTTCCTTAACTGTCAACTCTACTTCAATAACTTCCTCTTTTACGGACCCCGTCGAGCGACTATCCAACATTACATACGTCTTATACAAATCTTCATACTTTTCAATTTTGTCCATCAACTCGCACTGAACTTCTGAAAATTTCTCTTGGTAATATTCTATGCTCTCTTGGTATTCATAATGTTCGGTCTTCAATGCACCAAGTTCATAGCAACTTTACATCCACCTCAGATTCATCTATGTTAATTCTTTCTCAATTCCCAACTTAACATTCTTCTCCTCATCCAACTTTAACTCAAGCTTGGTTATCGTCGCATCTTTAGACTGTATTTTCTCATCTAAAAATGCTCTCCTCTTGTCGCCTTCCACCACCATTTCCTCCATTATTACCTTGTCTTTTCTGCTTTTGTTCAATTCTATCTGAAGCTTTTATGTCTGTCTTCTCAATTCCTCTTCATTGTCAACCCTTTTCCTCTTACCAGGCTTTTCTTCAGTTTGGGGAGACTTGCCTTCTTCAATAATCATGGTTAAAGCAACTAAGTCTCTCCATCTTGCATACCCCTCACTCGTACTGGATCTTCCAAACCTTTTATTTCCACCAAAACTAGATATTTCCAATCTTGTCTGATGTCCTCCAAAGCTTCTTGTGCAACGGGATCCTTAAATAAACCAAAGACTGAGCAAATCCCATTTTCCTTGGAACAAATTGCATGCCCCCATGTTGCCTTACCACAAGAGAAGGAGCATAACTTACATAGCCGGTAATCCCTACCAATGGAACCCAGCGTGTTTGCCCGCAACTCATTAGGACATTCATTGCTTTGACCCAAGGGGCTTTCCATTTGAAACGACTACTAGGTAAAACTTTTAGCTTCTCTACCCAACCTTGGTTGTCTAGATCTCCCCATTCTTCTTCCTCCACTATCCTCAATGGTTTTTGGTTGAACCACCAAAATTATTAAAAACAGGCTTTTTTGTTTCAATATGGCTAACCATCCAGATATACAGCAACTGCATGCAACATCTCATTACTCCTTTTCCAGCTCTTCTACAATGATTGTGTTATGATGGTTTCAGCTAAAATAGAGGCCACTGGATTGATTTGTGTATTCTCATATTCCACATAAGCAGCAGCAGCTTCCAAGCCTATTATACTTAGGAACAACATGAGGCCAAATATGCCTAAGGCAATCAATCTCTCTTTTTCTTATCCAGACTTCTTTTCTAGTTCAGATTCTAGCATTTCCCATTTCAGACCAGCAACATTCTTCTCTAAAAACCTTTTCATGTTGGGGATTCTAAGCAGCTTCGACAGTTTAGGGATGATTTTGTTAGATCTAAAAGGAAAATAAATTCTATAGAGATCGTTTGGAAACTCAGTCAACATCCTATATTCCTCCATAGTAGGACATAGGTCTATGCTCCCAAAAGAAAAACAACGGTATTTTGGATCCCAAAAATGAACTAGAGCTCGCACTACTGGACTTAAAACTTCTACCTTCTCAATCTCTATCAAACGTCCATATTTTCTAAAAAAATGTGTCCTTATCCACATCCTGAAAATGAGTCATTAACCTGCTCACCTCATTCATAATGCAATTCAGATTCTTGATTGGTGATAGCCTCATAGCATCGCTTTTAAGGCAGTCTCCTTCAGTCAATTATGACAATTCATATTTTTTCCCATATTCCATGATGGAAAGTTTAGTAGTGATGGCCATTTCTTTCACAAGACTTGCAAATCAAGATGCCTCTTTAGGGTTTTTCTTTTTATGCAAAAAGATATTATAGAGCATATACCCTAAAGATAGGTTCTAGTTCCTTTACGTGAGACACATGGTAGGTTTACTACTTTGTCTCTAAAGAGGGTCTCTTGATGTCCCAGTGATCACCTTTGTAAAGGCGATATGGGGGTTTAGCAGATAGCGGGATGGTACGTATACCAATCCCTACCAGTCTAAACACTTAGCAAAGAGTTGGGGTTTACACAAACTTAAACCTTGACTCAAGTCATAGGTAAGTTGTTAGTCCCCCACTTAACTTAAAGCTTAATGTGTGTGCTCGCAAATAGATAAAAATAATAAAAGTGATGCATGACAAGGCATATTATGATGACAGGATGTAAAGATGCATGCTAAAGACTTTGAAAAAAATAAACTATTCATAGCAACCGAAAATAAAATAAAATTCAACAATACCAAGCATAAAAAACAAATTACCAAGCCTACTCCAAGGGTCCCTAGTGGAGTCGCCATCCTGTCGCACCCTCCACAAGAGCGTGGCGTCGCGGTGACCCTCCCCGCGAACGGGGAGGGTGTGACACCTTCAATATATTGACTATAACTACTTACAAAAAAAAAAAAGGTAAATTGACATTATTGGAAACTTTGGAGCGAACATTAAGAGACTTCATAGGGACTGAAGTGAGGTTGTATGTAAGCGTTAGGGTCTAAATATTTTGTATCTTTTACTTTAGAGCAAGGTTGTCAAATCGGTTTCGATTGGTGTTTTGTTTTTTCAATTGAAATGGAATGTTCTAGTTTCGGAGTGTTTTGGCGTGCCATTTCGGGGTTGTACTATTATGTATGTATATATAATTAAATATATTAATTCAAAAACAAAATTAGTTCAAACAAAAAAATCATGTTTTCTATCTGATTGTTAAAAATAGATTATTCGTTAAAATCAGAAATTTATTATAGTGATTTTATTTTAAAAAACAAGCTAAAGCTTGAATTATGGTTGCTAGGAAAAGAAATACACTTCCTTACCAATCTTCTCAGGATGCTGACTTCAAAGATCTAATCATACACAAATATATGTTAGAATAAAAAAATTTATGATGGAGATCCATACACTGACAATATTGACTCTTCCATGGTCGTACTTAACAGAAACATTTGTGCAACTACTAGTCTTCTTGTATGGACCTAGCTAGATGTCATCTTCTAATTTATAATTTTGTACAATTATGCGCCTCCTATAATTTAACACCACCCTGTATTTCAGTTCCTTTATAATTTATGCAATTCAACACCTAACTAACCATTAACCCTTAAGCTTTCTTTAACTGGCCATTTAATTTCACCATTGATTTAAACCAATTGGATCCTCATAGTTAGATGCATTTTATAAATTGGTCCTTGTTGAATTTGTTAACTTTTACCCCTAATTGATCTTAAACTTTGATTTTCTTGTAAGTTTTCCCATGATTTTCATCAATTGACATGGTAAAAAATAAATGTGGTCTACTAAAATTTCAATACTTTTATGTAAGCCCAAATTAAATTCTCAAACTTAATGTTTCACCAATTAAACACCTAATAAATTTATTTTGACCTATTTAAACTATAACTCTGTCCTTGCACCTAATTAAATAATTCAATTGCGCCCAAATATTTCTTTAATAGAATCAAACTTTCATTCAGTCCATGATTAAATCAAATTAGCCTATTAAAACTTAAATTATGTCATGAGACTTAATTTGTTTTTGTTGATTTGTCTAATAACCATTTATTTTTACCTTGAACTTGCATTGCTTTTTCAGTCTTGGGCACAACTAGGTACAATTAGGCTATCAACTTCCTCCAAAATTTATGGTTTCAATTCTTCTCTATGTCAATCCCCTTGCTATTATTTTAATTTTTTTCTTGCAAGGAAAATGGATGAATTTGGAGAATAACCCATAAATGAGTTATGACACTTTGTACCGGTAAGGATTAAGGATTCCAATGAAGCAGAGCTAATTGCAGTGATTAAAGCTTTAGAACAATCAGCTACTAGAGAAGAAAATATACGAAAGAGAATTATAATTGAATTGGATGCTTCCAATGTGATCAATTACATGATTAGAGTCTAATATATCATAGAAATTCCTTGTGCTTTTCATCCATGCATCCATATTTTCTATAGGCTTGAGACTAGTAAAGTATTCACATGTGTTGAGGGAGGGTAATAATGTTGGGTTCTTGACTATAAACATGGAATGATAACAATAAAATAAAAGTATTTATTGGTCCCTAAGATCCTGTTAGAAAAATCTAGAGTTGTTTAAAGAGTTATAACCCGAAGATCTCATTTTCTTTTCCTTTGACTAATTCATTTAAGTTTTAGGTAGTCACAAATTACAAGTCATCCAATTATCTGACAATCAATAGCAATCCTTATCAATCATTAGTAAAAAATCTTCTAAATCCTTATTTAAGATAGAGGGATTGCTTGGCCTATAGTGCTAGCTTTCTGTTAAAGTAAAACGGACAACAACCTAAAAAATAAGAGGCATAATTTACTATTTATAGGGAAATATGAAAAGCCCATAAATTTGTAAAATATCAATTTTCCCTTTCCCTTGAATACTACCCATGTATAAAAATTTAGAATAATTTTAAAAATTAACTTAATGAAGTTCCTAATATGTTGGTCTAAATATAAACTTTAATTCTAATTAAATAGAATAAAAATTATTATTAATTTAACAATTGATTAATTTAAGTGATGTTTCCTTTTGCTTGGTATTCCTAGTTGAGTTATGATGTAATTGTTTCCATGAGGTTGCATGGGCTATGGTTTGTGCTTCTCGTAGGATTTATAACTGTATGATTATCTTCCCGTTGTGAATTACCATTACATAAATAATTGTTTCTATTATTTTAATATATTCCATTAATTTTTACCTTTATATATATATGTGTGTGTGTGTGTTCTTTAGATGTGACTTATTATCTTCCTTTCAATTCTTTTATTCTTATCTTCTTTAGTTTGCTTTCCTAACAATCTTCCAAACGGAGGATGAGCCACGAAGACTAGAACCAAAGAAATCAATCCCCACTCTTTTTCCTAAAAAAATTGGTAAATATTTGTAAATAAATGGTTACATCTGATAAAAAAGATCATGATTAATTCAAAAATAATTCTGCCTTAACTGCCAAATCACTTACAACTATGTACACAAGAAATTATGCATTCAAATCAATCAATCAATCCCAAAGAGAAAACAAAAAATTATCGTTTTCTGTGTCTGTTATTCACACCCCCACCCCACTCCCCTGTAAATTTGAAACTTAACATGCATGATGAAGACAGTTGGAGCCACCATTAAGCAGAAGTGTGCCCATTTTTCCAAAGTAATAGACTGCAGCAAACTTTATAACCACAAAACGACTGCTATCGTTGTCGTATACTGATTTTGACAATGCAAATCACGTCAAGGTTGGAGGGCTTGCTTATATCATGATTCTGCAACGTTAAGTTGTTTGTATTCATCATTTAAATGATGAGGGGACATCACACAGAATTCTTGGACTCATGGTTTAAATTAAAAGGTTCGCTCATCTTTCAGATCATAAATAGTCGAAATTTTTGGATCAAGAGGTTGTCAATATGATGTAGAACACACTACGGAAGAACCACACGTCACAGAGGAACCCGCGGTAAAAGGTTGCCAACCCATGAAAACTTCTGACATCCCCCACTGACTTCGATGTCGGTCACTCACGGATGACTTTTTACCTTTTTCGTATCTACCAATATTCCTTTCAGAGCTGACTACATACCCCAAGAATAATAGCCTCTCGGTCAGCCCACTGCATTTATTAAAGTTGATAAACAACTTATTTTTCGGATAATACTCCCGACACGGCTCGTAGGTGACTTATGTGTTCATCCTCGTTGTGGCTGTAAGTCAATATGTCGTCAAAATAAACAACTACATATTTTCCAATAAAAGGTCGTAATACCTTATTCATGAGCCGCATAAAAGTACTATGTGTGTTTGATAGTCCGAATGGCATCACCAGCCACTGTTAGAGCCCATCCTTCATCTTAAAAGTTGTCTTCCATTCATCACCCGGTCTCACCCGAATCTGATGGTACCCATTGCGTATACCAATTTTGGAGAATAATTTTGATCCTTCCAACATATCCATCATGTCATCTAATCGTGGAACCGGAAAACTGTATCTCACAGTTATCCGGTTTATGGCGACGGCTGTCAACGCACATCCTCCAACTCCCATCTTTCTTCGGAACCAGTAAGGCAGGTACAGCGGACGGACTCATGCTCTCACGAATGAATCCTTTCTTTAGTAATTCTTCCACCTTCTCCTGCAAAATCTGATTTTCTCTCGGACTCATTCGGTAGTGCGGTAGATTTTGTAAGCTAGCTCCCGGAACCAAATCAATTTAGTGTTGTATGTCTCTCAACGGAGGAAGGTCATTTGGTAATTCCTCCGACACCAATGCGCTGAATTCGCCCAAAAGAGATTGTACCCTTTTAGGTACTTCCTCTTCTTGAGCTCCCTTTTCTGCTACCATTAGAGCCCGCACGACCACCACATGGACCTCTCCGTGCTTCTTTCACCTCTACTTCCAAGTCCAGAAAAGAGGTGACTAACGAGAGTAATGAGTGTTCCTCCGTCGTAGCTTTACCCGTGACCCTTCCTAAATTTTGCTTAGATACCATAGCAATTTTTCTGCCTTCCCAATTGAAGACATATACATTCTCTCGCCCTCGATAAGTCACATCCACATCAAATTGCCAAGGACAACCCAACAATACATGACTAGCATCCATGTCGACTACGTCACAAGCCACTTCATCTCGGTAATGTTGCCCAATTGAAATAGGGACTTTGCACACTTCCGTCACACTAACTTTAGGCCCCTTTTTGATCCACCCAATCATATAAGGCTTTGGGTGTTTTTCGGCCCTTAACTTCAAATGCTTCACCACCCTTTTAAACACAATTTTCGCAACTCCCCGTATCGACAATTAAATCGCAGACCTTGCCTTGCACACTGCAACAAAACTTGAAGATGTTATTTCTTTGAGATGGGTCTTCTATTTTTGCTGAGCACAAAACATGTTGGACCACGCAATTCACAAAGTCTCCCTCTTCTTCTGCAATATCGGCCCCTTCCAGCAGCTCTCCCAATCCTGATTCCTCTCCCACGTACTGCTCTTCCATTTCTTTCTTCAGTTCAGCATCTACCAAGTTTACAGGCCTCCTTGTTGGGCATTCATTTGAATGGTGACCAGGTTGTCCACACCTGTAACACTTAAACCCTCCCGGTTTGGCATAGACAACTGGTGCTCGTGTGGTGTCTTTTGCTAAGGTTGCTGGTTATCCTCCAGCTTTACTGCTAGTAGAGGTTGCCCCTCGCGAGGTATGGTCTGGAACCACCTTGGGAGTATTCTGGACGTCAATGGCTGTGAGTTTGCCCTTATAAGCTGACTCACCCGTGTTTCAATAGTGGGGAAAACGGCTGGCAGTTTTCTCCATCAACTCTGCCTTCAGGGCCATGTTGTGTGCTTCATCAACTGTCCATACTACTTGCAGCCCAATCCTTTCTCTAATGGATGGTTTCAAGCCCCCTAAATATCTGGATACTTGTTGAGCTTCTGATTCATTCAAATTGTTCCGAACTAACAGCCTGAACCACTCTTCGGTATAATTCACTATCGTCTTGTTCCCCTCGCACACAATTCTCGCGACTTTGGAAAAGGAATTGTTCATAATCAGGGGGTAAAAATCTACCCATCATGAGTTGTTTCATCCGCCTCCAAGATCGGGTGGGTGTCTTGCCTTGGCATTGTCTATCCATTTGCAGCCTTTCCCACCACACAACAGCCCCACTTCTTAGTTTGTAGGAGACCAGTTTCACTTGATGTTCCTCTACAACTTCAATAAACTCAAAGAACCTCTCCACTTTAGATATCCAGTCCAGAAATTCTTCGACCTGCAATTTCCCATGGAACAAAGGGATGTCAGCCCGTATCTTGTATTCAGGTTGATTTCGTCCCTGTAATTGATTCTCTGGCGCGTCTGCTGCTTCTTCTTCTGAGTCATCATCACTATCGTTGGCATAGGGTTTATTTCTGGTGACACTAGGGGGAGGTTCCAACCCTCGACGGTTGCGGCCACCCTCATTGGTAGGTGCCAGAGGACCCCTAACCAACTGCTGGATCATGGCTTCCATCCTTGCCATTGCTTGTCTCTGTTCATCAATGGCTGCCCATAGATCAGCATCTGCGTCCCTCCGACCAGCGTCACGGGAATTAGCTCTTCCTCCTTCGTTGTTGTTGACCATTAAAACAAGCAAATCCTTGCTCTGATACCACTTGACGCAGAACGGAAGGCATGATTTACCAACGTAAATCGTAAAGGAAATGATAACACATTAACTGGAAAGAAAACTCAATAATTTTATTATGTGTTGTGTCCTCTGTTTTCAGCCGTTAAATAGGCGTGACCATATTTCAAGGATTACAATCGTTATTGCAGTAAATCTGCAATATATTCTAAAACGGGAAATAAACACAATAAAGTAATTGCAGATAATAATTGAAAATACGCAATGGACATAAAACAATTGTAGAAATAAAGTGAAATGCATATCAGCTGGGATTTGAAACTTGCATGCCGAGAATCCAGCTATTAATTCCTGATCATCCTGCTGCCAGTTGACTTGTGGTTTTTGGATCGTTCCTTCTTCTTCAACTTCTTTGTCTAACACTTCTTCGAACTCTGCTGCAAGTTGTTCTGCATCATAAAGGACTTGAGATCTACAACTACTATATAAGTTTCAATCTTATTTGTAGCTCTACTCAATCAAAAATCTTGATCATGTCTATCTCTAACCTAACTTATCCAATCAAGTTTCCAGGATATTCACGCTTAAATAATGTGTCTATCTCTTAGGAATGTTAAAATCAGAGTATTCGTATTATTAGTATTATATTTTTATTCTATTATGTTTTTATATTAAAGGATATGCATTAGCCTTCTAACAAGAATTTTAATGAATAAAATTAAATATTTTAAATATCTATTTTTTATTTTTATTTTTGAGTTTTAATTTGTAATAAATTTTTGTTTTTATTTGTTATTGGTTGTATTTATTGGTACAAGAGCTGATTTGTTCTATAATACCATTTATAAGCGAAGTTCTTTTAAAAAGGTTACAGATTACAGATTAAAGAAAGAGTTATAACGCGTCGCTTAACATTATAGCACTATACTCAGAATATTGTGGATTATAATAGTGTAATTACTATTTTACCCCTCAGTGCATTAAAATTTAAGCCTTGACCTCAGGGGTATTTTTGACTTTTCCATAGGACCGGTTGACATTCTCTTATTGTTTGTGGGTATTGGTGTCTTTTTCGAGTTTTTTGTACTGTAAAACTATGTTTTGACCTCTGCCAACAAAAAACAAAAAGTTGACTACTCGGGGGTATTTTTGAATTTTTACATTGTTGTGCACAGTAAAATATGACAAAAATCAAGAGTTGTGGCGCAGGTGCTTATGGTCTTACAAATGTTTCTAAACAATACAAATACGGATATGCCCTCAGAAAAGATACAAAAAACAAGAGCTGGTTGTAGGGTTGAATAGATAATTTTACATTTTTTTTTGTAGAACACTATCGGCGCGTCAGCCGGATGTGTTGACGGTATATCCCTGTCAATATTTTGTATATTATCCCCTTTAGGATTTATTTATCCAAATATCAACAGTGAATAATATGAATCCCTAAAAATGAGATTTTGATATTTTTGGAATATTGGCCAATACACTTTGGATTTTACATGTTGTAAAATCAACAAATGCGAGAAAAAACAATTTTTGTGTTTACAAAATCCATGCTAAAACACATTTCCTTTGAACTCCGAAATAGTTTTTTTTTTGAAAAGGGGATGTTCGAAATATGTTAACGTATTGGTTGTATGCACGAAAACAACACATTTTTTTATTTTAAAAAAAAAAGATATATATTTTTTTATACAAAATTTGTATTCTTTCTATCTTTTTAATTATTTTTTTATTGGTGGGCTAGCAGCCCACCTTGCCTAGGGCTGGGCTGTCAGCCCACCCCATTTTGGTTTAGGCTTTTAGCCCAGGTGACTAACAACCTAGAACTCATCTAGTCTGTGCTTCCAACCCATACGGGGTGGAAGCCCACCTTACTCAAAGGGTCAGGCCGAGCATAAAGCCTAGCCCAGCCAGTCCACGCGGGGAGTTAATTAATTCACTCCTCGCATGTAAAAGAGACGATGAGTAGTAAATTTTGGAGTGTGATGAACTGCGTACTTGTTAATACCGTTGTGTAGAGGAGGTCGAGGTGGTTCTTCCGGTTGAGGTGGTTCTTCCGGTCATGGTGGCATAAAAAATGGTGGCCTATGGTGACTAGAGTGGACGTTGGAAGTTGACGTGTTTACATCGAACCCCTGCTGCTGCCCTTGCTTGGGACCGTAGTTGGGTCACCAGTGGAGGGGAGGCTGCCGATGGTGATGAGGGTGAAGTTGGGTGGCTTAAGCTGGCGTTGGAGTTGCTGATCGAGAGGGAGAGAGAGAGACTGGCTGCTGGTTTTAGAGAGAGAGAGGGTCGGCTGAGAGGGAGATGTTGCAGCGTAGGGAATAGAGGGAGAAGATGGTGTCAACGCTGGAGACAAGGGAGACAAAGAGAAATTCTCGTCTGGTTGTTTAAGTGCAATTTGGTTACGTAAATCTCAATTTTCCTATGTTTTTCCTCTCTGCCTTTATTCCCCTCTGCTCATCGTTTTATAGGCAGTGCAGAGGTAACCGTTGCTTGCAAATGGTGGGCTACCCCCTGCGGCAGCGTGCTTGTTGACGACGGTGTGCATGTGGCTTGTCGGCGGTGGTGCAGGCGGCTAGTCAGCAGCGGTGCAGGTGATAGTGTGCGCCATGTCGGGGCTGTTGCTTTTGGGAGGTGTAAGTGTAGTTTGGTTCCTCAATTTGTAATTGTCTAATTGCACCCCCAATTGAATTTAAACTTGCAATTATACCTCGTCAGAATTTCAAATATTAGCCTTTACTTTGTGCGTTTTTTTAATTTTCGTCCTTGATTTCTGATTTGCGAGATTTAACCCTCAATCGACCATTAAACTCTCAATTTGTTCAATTTGGCAACCAATTTCGCATAATTGGTTTGGAAAATTTTCAAATTGGTCTCCGAAAATTCCAATCTTATCAATTGAACCCAAATTAAGTTGAAGAACTTGATTTTTCATCGATCAAGCCCTTAATAAAATTAATTTGACCAATTTAAAATATAATCGAGTTCTTGCACTTAATTAAATCCTTCAATTGGACCCTAAATTAATTCTCAAACATAATTACACTTTTAAATTAGCCAACGATTAAATCAAACTAGCCCATAAAAATATAATTATATTTTTTCGACTTAATTTTTATGCAGACTTATTCGATAATAAATTACTTTAGCCTTGAATCTGCGTTTTCCTTCATTTCTGGGCACAAAAGAGGTACTATCAAGCTCTTGGAAATGTCCAAAATTTTCACCTTGATTTTTCTGTCTGCACCACCCCTTTTATTTTATATTTTGCTATTTTCAGGTAGTTTTGGAGAATAACCCAAAATTGGGTTATGACAAAGACCATAGGGATGGAAGTTTTATTATTTTAGACTAAATTAATTTTAATTAATTGTTATGATCTTCTCAAAAAAATTAATTTTATTTAAATACATAAATGACTTATTAGAATATTCGTATTATTAGTATTATATTTTTATTTCATTAAAACTAAATGAAGCCTCTAATTGAAATCAATCAATCAATCAATCAATCATTCCCAAAGAGAACAAAAATTTATCGATTTCTGTGTCCATTTTGAGAAAATAAGTTTTCAACTACATGTATTTTTTTAACCTCTGATGCTATTTTTGTGAGAACTCGCAAACGACATGCTGTGGCCTGGCAAGTGGGCAAAATCGATCAAATAACATATCAACATTTCTCTCGTTTTATTACCAGTCATTTACCGATTTCTGTGTCTATGATTCACACCCCCACCCCACTCCCCTGAAAACAAAAATCAATTCATCATTTTGTACTTTAATCCAACTTCCATATGACCAAAACGTGTAAAATGAGAAACCCATCAAAGTATAAATTGTTATAAGAATGCCAAGTCATCGTCTAATATAAAAAAAATAAAATAGAGGAAGCTAAGCTGGACAATACATCTATAAATATCGGCCTGTAATTGGAACTGCCATCCTCAACTTAAAAATTCCAAGAAGTCCAAAACACTTAGGAATGGCTCTTACACACTTTGCTTCATCATTTTGTACTCTCCCAACATTAGCATCTCCAACTCGCGCCTCAGTAGGACCTGTATCAAGCAAGAATTATCGCTCTCTACCTCCCAAAGTTCGATGCATGGTTGCCACCGAAGCTTCTGATCAAATTGTCCGGCGGTCGGCAAATTATCAAAGTTCCACATGGGAGTACGATTTTGTTCAGTCACTGACTAGTAAATATAAGGTATGGTTTCTTGCTATATTAATCTCATGTTCCGTTATTATCTGACAACTTGAGTTGAATACATTAATTTGATGTTGTTTAGGGAGAGCCATACACAACACGAACCAGAAAGCTGAAGGCAGAGATAAGCATGAGGCTGGCGAATGCATCGAAACCCTTGGATCAACTTGAACTAATCGATACCCTGCAAAGACTTGGGTTATCATACCATTTTGCTGATGAAATAGAGAGCATCTTGAAGAGCTTATTCGATGAAAATCATATACAGAATACAAAGGCAGCACATGACTTGTATGCTACTGCTCTCGAATTTCGACTTCTAAGGCAGCATGGATACAAGGTACCTGAAGGTAAGTCTTTTAATCAACGTGGATATTGATGGTTGAATTCATTCTCATGAATAGTCATGTTAAAGTTTGTGTTCTCCATTTATAGAGGTTTTCAATCAATTCATGAACGAACAAGGAAACTTTAGGGCATGGCTTCACGATGATCTTAAGGGAATGTTATAACTGTATGAAGCTTCACACTATTGGTAGAAGGTGAGAGCATCTTAGATGATGCAAGAGACTTCACTGCCAAAAATCTTGAAAAATATGTCAAGAAGTGCAACTCTTCCGAATATCTTTCAAAATTGGTGAGTCATGCCTTGGAGCTTCCATTGGCTTGGAGAATGCTAAGATTGGAGGCCAATTGGTTCATCAATGTGTATGAAACTAAAACTGATATGGAACCTATTTTGTTAGAACTTGCTAAATTGGATTTCAACATGGTACAGGCAATACACCAAGAAGATCTGAAGCATTCAGCTTGGTAAACTTCCTGTTTAACTAAGTTTGATCATCCTCCGATATTCTATGTGATAATTTAAACTTCTAGTTTTGATGATCCTCCGATATTATTAGTTTAACTAAAGTTTACTTTTGTCTTTCATTTGATAGTGATTGCAACCTATATATGTAAAGTAATACCATTTTATTAAATTATATTTATTAGTTTAAACAATATTTAGATTTGATGATTCATCACTATTATTATAAATTTAAATTTTTAATCTTATGAGATAGCCTAGTGGTAAGGATCTTAGGTTTAAGAGATATTTATTTTAAGTTTAAAGTTTGACTATGTTTTTTTGGGTCATGCCCCTTAATATAATAATTAGTAAGTTAACATATACAAGAACCATATAATTTAATTGAAATTCATGTAAGCTTGTCTAGACTATCTGTTACAAAAAGCCATTATAAATTTAATCAAGTTTACTTTATATAGCTTTTATCTGACGGTGATAATTTAATTTCTTGACATGAAAAGGTGGTGGAAAAGCACAGGACTAGGAGAAAAGTTGGATTTTGCCAGGGACAGGCTAATGGAGAATTTCTTTTGGACTGTGGGGATCATATTTGAACCTCAGTTTAGTAATTGCCGGAGAATTCTAGCAAAAGTTAATTCATTTATAACAATAATTGATGATGTTTATGATGTCTATGGTACCTTAGATGAGCTTGAGCTATTCACAGATGCCATTGTAAGGTTTGTGCAGCAACTATGTCTTGGGCTCTCGAGCACACTTATAATTCTATATTAGTATCGCTCACCCTTTATTTATTTTTTATTTTTTGTAACTTGACTAAAACTTTTCATGTTATAATTTCAGATGGGATCTTTATTTCATGGATCAGCTTCCACACTATATGAAATTATGTTTTCTTTCCTTGTACAATTCGGTTAACGAAATGGCTTATGATTTTCTTAAAGATCAAGGAGTTGACATTCTACCTCACTTAAAAAATGCGGTATTTATTCATTTCTAAATTTTAATATTGTATTATGTGTTTTCATAACCGGTTTAAGGTTTGTGTTATTTGGTAATCTTTATTTATTTTACAAAATATTTTTTTGGTTTTGTCATGACTAGGTTTGAATTTTGTGTGATCAGGTGAATTAAATCATAAGTTAACCATCATGTTAGCTATATTTAGTTAAGGGGGTGTTTGGCACTACGTTTTAAAAGAGATTTTGAAAAAATTGAAAATTGTTTATTTTTAATTTTAATTTTTACTTTATTTAAAAAAAATATTAGTGATTTTAGATCATTTTTATGTTCTAATATCAAAAATAATTTTTTTATATAAAAAATGATTCAAAACAAATTCTGATTTGAGTTGAATTCCAAATCATTAGATCAACCTATTGGGTTGAGGTAGATTGGGTAACTATAGTTATTTTTCAAATAACCTCTCTCCGTTTTTGCCTTTTTTTTTTCTTTAGGGAAAATAATACTATGGTGACTTTTCAGTGGGCAGGTTTATGTAAATCATATTTAGTGGAGGCTAAGTGGTACTACATTGGATACACGCCATCTCTTCGAGAATACTTGGATAATGCATGGGTTTCAAGTTCAGCACCAGTAATTCTAGTTCATGCATATTTTTATGTTTCGAGTCCAACAGCAGAGGAGGCCTCACACTTCATCGAGGAATACCTAGATATAATCAAATGGTCATCCATGATTATACGCCTTGCTGATGATCTTGGAACCTCGTCGGTATGCTAGAATTCACCCTCTCATTGACATAGTTTCGTCCTTCCCTTTTTATTTTTTATTTTTCTCATATTTTATGGTAAACTATATATTAGTTCTTGCTATATATTCAGTATAGGCCACAAATCCTCTTTCTCAAAGTATAGGCCTTTAACTGGCCAAGTAATAGTATAATTTTGAAACATATAAGGAATAACTTTTATTTATAAACGGGTCACTTATTAAGTTTTCATTCGGCCCACGAAACTACTTTTAACTTGTTTGTAAAGGTCCGATTTATCTCCTACATGGTATCTCCTCTTTCATCTTAAAATCAACAAAAAAGATGATTGATGTTTTTTTTTTATAAGTAAATATCCAGATCGATTAGTTTATCTATTTTGTAAATACATGAATCTTCTCTCATTTTCATTTCTGTAAAGATTGTTATCTATGATGGGTATTTTTAAGTATAATATATGCTAACTCTCTATTTCTTTTATTTACAGTATGAACTAAAACGAGGAGATGTTTCCAAATCAATTCAATGTTACATGTATGAAACCGAAGTTTTTGAAGAAAAAGCTCGTGATCATGTAAAAAATTTAATTGGAAATACATGGGAAAAAATAAATGATTATCGATTTGCTAATCCTCATACCTCCCAAACTTTCATTGGAGTTGCAATGAACCTTGCACGAATGGCGCAATGCATGTACCAATATGGAGATGGGCATGGTGTTGGGGATCTTGAGACCAAGGATAGGGTGAAATCCATACTTATTAAGCCTTTATAACTTCATCAAATCAAAATGGAAGGACTAGTTTGATCTATATATCTTATTAGACTAAGTTGTAGAAACAAGTATGTATTTCCATTCTAGCTTAAATATCAATATATAATAAAGTCATGTATGTTTCTTCTTCATTTAGAAGATTAGTCAGCTTTAGCTTGATTCTAGCCTAGATATCAATATGTAATTAAGATCTACACATAGCTTTGTTCTTGAAATTCTACCTATAAAATGTGGTGTTTTAATGGTAAAAAAAATGATTGTCTAACTTATCACCTCTTCCTTCATTTTCATTTAAATTAATGTCCATAAGAGGGGTTATTTAAAAATTACAAAGCTATGTCTGTTTCAACTACTCTTTGATATGTTTTAAGGCATTCTAGTGTATTTTCTCAATGATATATTTTTGGATTTTCTTCCAATATTTTTTTGTTTCTGTGGGACCCAAAAAGAGGTAACAACAAAACTCATGAAACTGCAAATGATGTTTTTTTTTCTTTACATAAAGTTTAGAGAATCTAAAAAGTAACAAATTTTAGATATGTAATGTCATAACCCAATTTCTGGGTTACTCCCCAAAATTTACCAAACAATGACTACAATAAAATAAAAAAGGCTGGTGTCAACAGAAAAATCAAGGTGTCAACAGAAAAAAAGGCGACTCTCCCCGCGAACCGAGGAATTCATGTCAGGGTTTTATCTTTATTTTTTTAAGAAAGGGAGTCGCCACCTAGTATTATGGTTACTAGAAAACCTAAACTGGTCTTTCAGAGATTCTAAGGCAAGGGACTGGTTGTGTAAAAGGAAGGTTTTGGCACCCCTAATACACCCTACCTAAGGTAAGCTTCTTGGTGTTTTAGTTTGCCTTATGATTGCTATGATATTGATCTTTCAAAAATATGTTGGTTAAATGATGATGACTTATTATTCCCGTAAAAATTATTTTGGATATTTACCACTTTATGGTTTCTTTATCCAAATATTTACGGTGAATAATAACGAATTATCCCCGCTAATATTTTGGATAATAACCCTTGTAGGATTTCTTTACCCAAATATTGACAATGAATAACGTGAATCCCCAAAAATATAGTTTCTTCCTATGCTTGCCCTAATACGTTAAGTTCCCCCCCTTGTATTTTCATCTCGAAAGTCAAAACATATTTCAGTGAAACAATGATATCATCACACACACATTCCCGTAAAAATTATTTTGGATATTTACCACTTTAAGGTTTCTTTATCCAAATATTTACAGTGAATAACAACGAATTATCCCCGTTAATATTTTGGATATTAACCCCTTTAGGATTTCTTTGCCCATATATCAATAGTGAATAATAACAAATTATCCCTGCTAATATTTTGGATAATAACCCTTGTAGGATTTCTTTACCCAAATATTGACAGTGATAACGTGAATCCCTAAAAATAAGATTTTGATATTTTTGAAATATTGTCCAATACCCTTTGGATTTTACAAACATGTTGTAAAATCCAAAAATGTGAGAAAACACTTTTTTTGTGTTTACGAAATCCATGCTTAAACATATTTTTTCTTTAAACCCCGAATATTTATTTTTTTGAAAGGAATGTTCAAAATATGTTAGCGTATTGGTCATGTGCATAAAAACAACACATTTTTGTTCTAGATATATTTTTTCTAAAAAATATATGTTTTTTTATTTGCAAATTAGTATTTTTTTTCTTTTTCGATGGGCTGGCTGCTAGTATGTGGGCTGCCAGCCCACTCACCTTAGGCTGGGCTGGAACCCTACCTTCTTCAAATGGTTAGGCCGGGCACAAAGCCCGACCTATTGTCCACATGTAGTGGGCGGGGAGTGAATTAATTCACTCCCCGCATGCAAGAGAGTGCAAGACGAAGGTGCTACAACGAAAATGGAGGGTTTTTTAGTGTGATGAATGACATATCTCTTAATATCATTGGGTAGAGGAGGTCGAGGTAGTTCTTCCTGTCATGGTGGCGTCGGAAATGATGGCCTGTGGATATCGAAAAGTGATGTGTTTTGCTTGTTGTTGCTGGGGCTGCTCCTGTTGTTTTGCCGGAGGAGGTGGCTGGGCTGATGGCGTGGAGGGGAGGTTGCCAATGATGATGAGGGTTTTTAGCTAGGTGGTCTGTTGTTGCTGCTTGAGCTACTGACCGAGAGGGGGAGAGAGAGATGGCTGATGGTTTTAGAGAGAGATAGGGTCGGCTAAGAGAGGGAGAGCACCTGCAGCGTGGAGAAGAAGATTTATCTAAAATTTTAAGTAAATTTGGCTCTGCAACTCTTTCTCTTTCTGTGTTTTTTATGTAAATTTCTTCTTTGTTTCGTTCCTCCCTTGTCTCCTCCTCTGTCTTAATTCTTTTTTTTTCTCCTCTCTGCTCCAATCTCTGCCTCTTTCTTTTTTTCATTTGTTCTCTTGCCCCCTCTCCTCTGCATGCAAAATTTTCCATTTATAGGTGAAGGAGGCATGCACACTGCATGATGTTGCTGCCTTGCAGGGGGTTGCAAAGGCCTGCCCTGCACTATTCAAGTGTTAGAACAGTGCACGCTACAGATTTTGAGTATTTTGGGAAGGTGAAAGTACGATTTGGCCAGTGATGATGAGGGTTTTTAGCTAGGTGGTCTGTTGTTGCTGCTTGAGCTACTGACCGAGAGGGGGAGAGAGAGATGGCTGATGGTTTTAGAGAGAGATAGGGTCGGCTGAGAGAGGGAGAGCACCTGCAGCGTGGAGAAGAAGATTTATCTAAAATTTTAAGTAAATTTGGCTCTGCAACTCTTTCTCTTTCTGTGTTTTTTTATGTAAATTTCTTCTTTGTTTCATTCCTCCCTTGTCTCCTCCTCTGTCTTAATTCTTTTTTTTTCTCCTCTCTGCTCCAATCTCTGCCTCTTTCTTTTTTTCATTTGTTCTCTTGCCCCCCTCTCCTATGCATGCAAAATGTTCCATTTATAGGTGAAGGAGGCATGCACACTGCATGATGTTGCTGCCTTGCAGGGGGTTGCAGAGGCCTGCCCTGCACTATTCAAGTGTCAGAACAGTGCCCGCTACAGATTTTGAGTATTTTGGGAAGGTGAAAGTACTATTTGGCCATACAGCTCCCTATTGTCCTCAATTCCAGCAGTGAAGTTATGGCCAACAATCAGGTTATGGCCAATAATCCACAATCAATATGGTGCAGCGCAATCTCCCCTCAACCGGTTTTGTTGATTGGTTTTCGGATACTAGTGCAAATCAACACGTCACACCTGATCTTGCCACTTTGACCACTTCCGAACAGTATTTGGTAATGATAATTTGCATGTTGGTGATGGTAAGGGCCTTCCTATATCTCATCTCGGTCATACAAAAATATATACACGACATCGCTCTTTCATTTTATCCAATGTCCTTCATGTTCTTACAATTACGAAACCTTTGCTTTCTAGTCAGAATTTTTGCCTTGATAATAATATCTATTTTGAATTTCAAACTCGTGTGTTTTATGTCAAGGATCTCAACACCCATGGAGTACTTCTCTCCGGTCACAGTAAAGATGGTCTCCATGCCTTGACCCGGTCTTTCGTCAAGTCCTTTCCTCAAGCTTTTTGGTTCCTTGCAGTTCTGCCTCAGCGGATTTATGGCATCATCGACTAGGTCATACTACTTCATGTATTTTTCAATTGTTAGTTTCAAAAAATATCATTTGTAACAACAAACATTTTAATTTTCAATGTCAAAGTTGTCCTTTAGGAAAATCGTCGCGTCTCTCTTTAGGACCTACGGGTCACAAAACTTTTGCTCCACTTGAATTAATTTTTAGCGATGTATGGGGTCCTGCTCCGCTCTTTTCTTCTGATGGTTATCATTATTTTGTTATATTTGTTGATGCTTATACTAAATATGTGTGGTATTATCCTCTTGTCGCCAAGTCTGATGTTTACTTGGTATTTCATCAATTTCAAACCTTCGTGGGACGTCAATTTTCTTTAAAAATAAAATCTATTCAAACTGATTGGGGCGGTGAATACCGAAAATTATCCACATTTTTTCAGACCATTGGTATTCAACATCGTCTAATTTGTCTCCACACTCATGAACAAAATGGCACCATTGAACGTTGTCATAGGCATATTGTAGAAACAGGTCTCACCCTTTTAGGGCAGTGTAAAGCACCTTTTTAATTTTGGAATTATGCTTTTGAGACCGTTGTTTATCTAATAAATCGCATGCCTACTCCTATTCTTGCTCATCGTTCTCCATTTGATTGCCTATTTCAACAGTCTCCTGATTATCATTTTTTGTGTACTTTTGGGTGTCTCTGTTTTCCCTTTTTGTGTTCATATAATAATCATAAATTGGATTTTCGTTCCTCTCCATGTGTCTTCTTTGGTTATAGTTCCTCGCATCTTGGTTATCGATGTTGTGACATTGTATCTCACCGTATTTATATTTCTTGTCATGTCCGCTTTCATGAACATGTGTTTCCTTTTGATAATTTTGAACATATTGCAAAGGTTTCACACATGACCCCCACCCCCACTCAACCCACTACTGTCACACTCCCCAATTTTCTAAATCATACACCACTACCCAGTTACCCAAACACCACCCAACCCTCAACCTTCCCGCTGCTAACAACCACCCGATCACAACCTCCACCCATTCCTTGGCCATCATCCCGTGCTTGTTTATCTAACAATTATGATGCAGGTTCAGTTCATCCCTTGGTCTCATCTCCTCATGGTCCTGGGGCACCTTCTAGTCTAGCTTCGGTCTCTACTTCCAACCCCTCCTCGGCTGACATCTCTACTCTTGCGACTGCTTCTTCATCATCCACTCCAACTGGCTGGCAGCTAATGGTTGATCTATCCTCTTATCATCTTCCACAGGTCCCCTCACTGCCACTATCTTTTCTTGCGTCTCCACCAGCAAGCAGTAAACATCCTATGATTCTCAGACTACGGCAGCCGAAGACAACAAATCTAGTTGCTTCTGCTGCCGCCACCTCTGACTACACCCGGGTACTATATTCTCCCACTTCTAAGCCCTTTGTTTTCACTGATGCTGACAGGTATTCAGTTTGGCATAATGCTATGTGTGATGAGATCGCCGCTCTACGCTCTAATCACACCTGGTCTTTGGTTCCATTTCATCCATCGATGAATGTTGTTGGCAATAGATGGGTATATCGGATCAAACGTCGTGCTGATGGTAGTATTAAGCGCGTCTTGTTGCTAGAGGTTTTAACCAGCAAGAAGGCATTGATTATTCTGAAACTTTTAACCCAGTTATTAAGCTATTAAGCAGGCTACTGTGCGATTGGTTTTCTCTATTGCAGTTTCATGAAATTGGAAGATTCATCAGCTTGATATCCATAATGCATTCCTCAATGGAGTTCTTTCTGAGGAGGTCTACATGAAACAACCTCTAGGATTTGTTGACTCTTCTCTTCCATCTCATGTGCTCAGATTGTACAAATCGTTGTATAGTTTAAAACAAGCACCGAGAGCATGGTACACTTCTCTAAGTGATTTTCTACTCTCCATTGGCTTCTAGGCTTCGAAGGTTGGCACCTCTCTGTTCATCTTGTCTAATGGTACTCATATCTTCTATCTCCTAGTGTATGTTGATGATATTCTGCTTACAGGTAATGACTCTACTATGGTTCATCATCTAATACAGCTACTAAGCTCGGAATTCAAGCTTCATGATCTAGGTGATGTTCAATTCTTTCTGGGTATTGAGGTTCAGTCTACCGCTTTTCGTTTAATGTTGCGTCAACATAAATATATACTTGGCATCCTCACCCGAGCTAGTATGACTTCCTGTAAACATGTTGATACTCCATTCTCCCCTTCAAAAGTCACCTTATTACTGAATCGATCATTCTCTGATCCTACATGATTTTGTCAAATCATAGGTGCACTTCAATATCTTACCTTCACTCATCCAAATATATGCTTTGCTGTTAACAGGGTTTGTCAGTTTATGCATGCTCCTACATATTCTCATTGGGTCGCCGTTAAGCGTATTCTACGCTATCTGAAAGGTACAACATCTTATGGTTTTCATATCACTCGGAGCTCCTCCTTTTCCATCCATGGCTTTACGGATGCCGATTGGGCTGGTGGTATTGATGATCGCAAGTCTACGGGGGGTATCTTGTCTTTTTTGGTCAGACACCGATTTCTTGGAAATCTGGCAAGCAACGCACAGTTGCTCGCTCCTTTACTGAAGCTGAGTATAAAGCCCTTGCCGATGGTCCGTTGAAGTCATTTGGCTTCAATACTTGTTAACTGATCTACAGGTACCCTCAGTTTCTGCTCCCACCATTTGGTGTGATAATCTTGGTGCGACCTATCTCCCACCCTTGCCGATGGTACTGCTGAATCCTGTTTTTCATGCTCATACTAAACATGTTGAAGTGGATTATCATTTTGTACATGACTGATTGCCAAGAAAGAGATTCATATTCAGTTTGTTCTTTCATAGGATCAACTTGCCTATGTCTTCACTAAATCGCTACCTACTACGTCCTTTAATGCTTTTAGGTTCAAGCTTCGGGTTGATCCCCCACCCTCAGCTTGAGGGGGCAAATTACAGAATGTATAGCATGTATAGGATTATTTCCCTATTATAATCTCCACAGTAACTATTGCGTGTGTGCAGCTGCAATGTATATAAATAGAAAGGTTAGCTACGGCACAACCTAAGCAACTTTATTATTTCCAACTTGCCTTAGGTAGGGTGCATTAGGGGATGATGCATCTTCCCCTTGCACAACAAGTCCCCTTATCCAAGACTCTCGCGGACCAATAGGTTTCTAGTGACCTTAATACTAGGTGGTGACTCCTAATAATTATAGTCGTAATTTTACGACTATAAAACAACCCACTTTTCACCGCGTGCTGTTGTCCCCCAAATACAGGGATGGCGGGCACGAAGCGCGAAAAAATCACCGTCGCGACAGATGGCGACTCCAATAGGGAATTGCTGGACTGAGCTTTGTTGTTTGATTGTTTATTCTCTAGTTCATATTTTTACATGCATTTTACTGCTTTGTCATCATGCATTTTAATTTCGTGAATAAACCAAATTCTAGGTTAGGTTGGGATTAGCAGTCTGTCTCATGACTTTTTGTCAGGGTTCAGATTCGTGAAACGTCCAACTATGAACTGAATGTTTACTCGATAATGGCAGTCACATCATGCCCCAATCATTTCTTGTAAACCCCTATAATACCTTTACGTAAGGCAGTCACTGGCAGTTCATAGACCTTTGAGAGCAGGTGAAAGGTTACCCCTTATGTGATGACTTAGAACTTGTCTTTAGTGCAAACTCTCCGACAATTCACCTGATGTGTATGTACATACATTTGCATCCATCACTGTGCATAACATATTATTGGCAGCAAAATATAGGTCCCGAAGAGATTCACCTCCCAGAATTTACAACACTCGACTCCGACAGAGAAACATGGAGAATGAGGAGCGTGCACGCCAAGATGCCCATTTTCAAGAAGAGCTAAATGCCTTGAAAAATAGTGTAGCTCGTTTTACTAGCTTACTCGAGCAAGCATTGAGAAATACCTCTGGTGAGGGTCCTTCAACTAGACCTGTAATGACTACTCAAACACAAGAAATGAACCACCATGAAGAGGTGATAGGAGAAAGGGTTAAGGATCCGCAGCAAAATCCAGTTTTCATACAATCAGCAGTGCCGACACCTGCCGCAACCCCAACGGTTATAACAGTATCAGAGGGTATCAACCAAGATAAGATAACAACATTGGAGGCCAGGATAAGGGTCATTGAAGGGGTGAACCTATATGACCCAGTACAGGCTGCACAAATATGTCTAGTCCCGAATGTTGTGATACCAAAAAAGTTTTGTGTTCCTGACTTTATCAAGTACACTAGGACACAGTGCCCCATCACTCAACTAAAATCATATTGTAACAAAATGATAGAAGTAGTGATTGATGAAAAATTGTTGATGCATTTCTTCCAGGATAGTTTGAGTGGGGCAACTTTGAATCTGTACATGAGACTAGACAACACCAGGATCAGTAGCTGGAAAGATCTGGTAGATGCTTTCATCAAGCAATATAAATACAACATGGATATTGCTCCTGATAGAACAAGTTTGTCCAACTTGGAGAAGATGAACAAAGAAAGCATAAGGGAATATGCTCAGAGATGGAGAGATCTCATTGCACAGGTACATCCCCCGCTTCTGAAAAAAGAAATGGTGACATTATTCTCCAACACGCTAAGAGCATCCTATTACGAACATGCAATGGGTAGCTCAGCACAAGAATTCACAGATGTTGTAGCCGTGGCAGAGAGAATAGAGTAGGGAATCCGAAGTGGGAGAATCCCCGCACCTATGGAAAAAAGTGGCTTTGAAGGCAAAAGAAGAATGGTCGAGCATTTTGAAGACAACTACAAGGGTAGGAAAAACCAATTCCAAAACTACCATAACACTTCATCCGAAATTGCCAACATCAATCTTCAAGCCAAAGATCCACCTAAAAATTTCCCGAAAATAAATTACTAGAAATCCAAGAACAGCTACCTCGGCTACCATTGCCTTTAAATGAGATATATCAAAAGTTGATAAGCATTGGGCAAATAGCTCCTGAACCTCAAGCACCTTTGCAGCTGCCTTACCCCAATTGGTTCAAACCCGACCTCACCGGCGAGTACCATGTTAGTGTTGTGGGACATAACATTTACACTTGTGGTGCCCTTAAGAAGAGTCTCATGTAATTGATTAAAGCGAGGTGGATAACATTCGAAGAAAATCCAGGTCCTACGCCCAATTAAGCTTCACAAAGATGAGGTACTAGGTGTTTGCACCATCAAAGTAACCCCCGTAGAAGCTTATGAAAAGAGTGCACATATGAAGTCTGCTTCCATGATTGCCTTTTGTTTTAGTCATGTCCGCATAGCACATTCCCATTTTGACTTATCAATAATTTTGTTTGTAATGCCACAAGACCTTTTGTTAAACAAGTTTTTCTCTCTAATAATATCATGTATTTTCTTGTGTTTATGGCGTGCTCTTGCTTTTTGTTTATGTAACACAAGCACACCTAATACCCTTTCATTCAAATTATACATGATCTCATGATTTCATCAAGATTTTTGGCAAATCAAAGTCTAGTATGAAAAGAAATGCCAAATTAATGTTTGTTTAACAAATGTGTTCTAGGAATTCAAAGGATTTCATTGAAAGGTGATCTCATCCCTCAAAGCCCACATAATAAAGCTAAACTCTTAGCTAAACAAATAATCCAAAAAATCCAAAAAAATCATTTCATGTGGAAAAGCAAAGCTTACCAATCTGGATGCTTGTTTTTGAAATGAAGAGAGACCATCTTTTATATGCCTTCACAAAGTCTCAAATATCATTTGGAGTCCCTATTTGAGCCTAATAATTATTTCTTGATAATTAACCCTGACAAGGATCACACCCTACACTGGGGGGCAAGTGCGAAGATCAAAAAGCACTTTTAATCCATAAAACAATCTCAATGACAAAAGATGCTCAAACAAAGTTGTGGGGAAAACACAAAAATGGGTTTTAGTATACTACAGCAAATCAAGTCAACATAGTGCTAAAAACACATGACAAAAAACCCAAGCAAATACTTGGGGCATGTCAACTCAACATGATGGCAATGCTAAAAATCCCATGATAGAAAGCCCAAGCAAATACTAGGGGGCATGTCAAGATGAAAGCCCAAAAAAATACAGGGGGCATGCTAGGTCATTATGAAAATCAATCATAAGGACTAAAATGAGTTTTAAGAGTAAGTACTCATGATCCTTAGTCTAGAAAACCCTTAAACACTTTTTGAGCCTACAAATATCTTTTTTTCGTAGCCAGAAACCTAAGCCTATGCTACAAGCCTGATAAAGCCCTTTCTGATGAAATACGAGTAATCTGGATCGATAGGCAATGCTTTACACGACTTGATCGAAACCTTTTTGACATGCAACACATGAAACAAACATCATTTCACTTTCTTGTCAAAGTCAACATCAAACTTGACACTGAGATCACTTGAATTCTTTCAAGAACAAGTTTGTTTAAACAAACATCAAAATGGGTTTTGTGCTTGGAATGACTTTAAACTCCAAACATCTTACATGAAAACAATTTTCTCAAATAACCATCCCTTTCCTACAAACACCTGAAGCCCAAAACACTTGTGGGGCATGACCAGACTAGGGGCCAATCTAAAAATGCAATTGAAGTTGGCTTCATCATTCCTTTTCAAAGAATGTTGATCAAAATTGAGGGGCATGTGGATATGAAAGATTTGTCATCTCTAGCGATCAAAATCATAAGTTACAGCTCGAGTAAGCAGAAGCGAGAAGCCATCAAAGCCAGATATCCAAATCTCGAAAACAGAAGACCATGAAGAAGAAAAGGGACCTATATCTCTTAGGTAAGTATACATACTTCATCATGCATTGCATCCCCATTGAGAATCTAGGAAATGTTTTGGAGGGATCGTAATTTACGAACCTTCAATCATCATTTTTGTGTGCGCCTTCAAGCTCTCACCTCTTTCAATTTCTTTAGTGCGCTTTTCAGCCTTATCTCTTTCATAAATTTGGGTGTCATCATGCATTGCATCCCCATTCAGAATCTAGGAAATGTTTTGGAGGGATCATAATTTACGAACCTTCAATCATCATTTTTGTGTACGCCTTCGAGCTCTTACCTCTATCGTTTCCTTGAGAATGCTTTTCAGCTTTATCTCTTTCCTGATTTTGGGTGTCATCATGCATTGCATCTCCCCACTAGGAATCTAATGAATGTTTTGGAGGGATTGTAATTTACAAACCTCCACTAATTGTTTTTGTGCGCCTTTGAGCCCTTTTCACTTCCTTGAGTGTGCTTGCGAGCCTTTCATCAGTATAGATAGAGCGTTTTTCAACCCTATTTCTTTCCTTATTTGAGGGAGTGTGCTTTCTAGCCATCGACCAAGTCAGAGAGTGTGTTAAGTCCTATCTCTTTCTAGAACTTGGTAAGCTTTCTAGCCACCATCAATCTAAATAGTGTGCTTTCCAGCCCTATTTTCCCTCTCATCTTCGAGTGCATTTTCCAACCCTCAATCCATCAACTAAAATAGTACGCTTTCCAGCCCTATTTTCCCTTAATCTTCAAGTGCATTTTCCAACCCTCAGCCATTAACTAAGATAGCGCGCTTTCCAACCCTATTTCTTCAATCTTTGAGTGCGTTTTTCAACCCTCGATCCATCAATTAAAATAGTGCGCTTTCCAGCCTTATTTTCCCTTCATCTTTGAGTGCGTTTTCCAAACCTCAGCCATCAACTAAGATAGCGCACTTTCAAACCCTATTTCTTCAATCTTTGAGTGCGTTTTTCAACCCTCGATCTATCAATTAAAATAGTGTGCTTTCCAACCCTATTTTCCCTTCATCTTCGAGTGCATTTTCCAACCCTCAATTATTTTCCCCTCATTGTCGAGTGCGTTTTTCAACCAATGAATTAAGATACTGTGCTCTCTAGCCCTATCTTCCACCCCATGAAATCTTTGCCATTTCCCGGGTAGGTCACTCGTTATAATGAGATCGTCTTCACCATCTTCAATTGGGTAGGTCGCCCATTACAACAAGACCATCTTTGTATTTCTTACCATCTTCACCATTCTCACTTGGGTAGGTCACCCATTACAACAAGACCAATCTTTGTGTTTTATACCATCTCACCATTCTTATCTGGGCAGGTTGGCCATTACAACAAGACCATCTTTGTGTTTCTTATCATCTTCATCATTTCCACTTGGGTAGATCACCCATTATAATGAGATCATTTTCATGTATCATTCACAAACATCAGCATATTTCATCCTTTGAGCGTCCTATTTAGGCCTCAATTCTTAGGTAGTGCGCTTTCTAGCCCTATCTTACCATTCCCATCTGAGTGCGCTTTATAGCCCTCATTCTCACTTTCGGATGGATTAACTAATTCTTAGTCTAGTAAATCCACTTTTTTTTTACAACGCTTACTATCTAAAGTCTTTTACAAAACTTTAGTCGTAAGCATTGTAAAGAGGGGGGCAACTATCATAACCCAATTTATGGGTTATTCCCCAAAATCTACCAAAAAATAACAAAAATAAAATAAAAGGGGCTGGTGTTGGCAAAAAAATCAAGGTGGAAATTTTTGACCTTTTTGAGAGCCTGGTCATACCTCTTTTTTGCCCGGAAATGAATGAAAATGCATATTCAAGGCTAAAATAATTTATTATTGGATAAATCTGCTTAAAATTAAGTCGATAGGTATAATTCTATTTTTATGTTCCAATTTGATTTAATCGTCGGCCAATTTAAAGTATGATTATGTTAAGGGATTAATTGAGAGCCCAATTGAAGGATTTAATTAAGTGAAAGGACTTAATTATACTTTAAATTGGTCAAATTAATTTCGTTAAGGGTTTAATTGATAAAAGATAAAGTTTTTGACCTTAATTCGGGTTCAATTGAGAAGATTGGAGTTTCTGAAGACCGAATTGAATTTTTTCCAAACCAATCATGTGAAGTTAGGGGCAAAATTGAAGAAAAATAAGAGTTTAATGGTCAATTGAGGGCCAAATCACATAAATCCGAAACTAATGACCAAAATAAAAAGGTACGCAAAGTTAAGGCCGCTTTTGAAATTTTACCAAGGGTACAATTGCACAAATTTAAAAGTTTAAAACGAATCGGAAGTGCAATTGAAACAATCACAAATTGAGGGACCAAAATGCAATTGCACTAGGTCCCAAAACCTGCAGCAGCCATGCCACTTCAGGCACGCCACTATAAGCATGTTGTTGAGGAGGCAATCAAAGCCACTGTATCATGTCGCTGTAGAATGTATCTCGTCACCATTCAACTGTAACATGCCACTGTAGGAGGTAACCATTCACTACACAGAGTTGTAGCATGGTGCAAACAGGCTATCTCCCCCACCTATAAATACCACCGGGAAAGAACACAGGGGAGGACGAAGAGGAGACAAGGGGAAAACTTTGAAAAAACAAAGGGGGAACAATATTTAATAGAGGGCTATCGTTAATGCACTGGAAACACAAAACACACACATACAGAATTTGCAGAACACACGATAGGGAAGACGACGAGCACTGGGAATTTGCAGGGATGCTCTGACCTTGCACACAGAAAATTGTAGAGACAAACTTGCACTGACAGCCACCCATTCGTCTCCCTCGTCTTCTTCTCCATCTACGGCAGCCAGCCACTCTCTCTAAAAACCAGTCACTACAGTCCTCTCTCTCTTAAAAACCACCTACAACTGGTCCTCTCTCTCAAGACATGCAGCAGCCCCTAAACTCCTCCAATAGTAACTAGCCACCCTCCATTCACCACCATCCTCACCACCATCATCTCCTCCTCCACAGAAGCCATCCAGATATGGCCTCCAGCGAAGCAGCAACAGCCAAAGCAGTTGCACCTAAGTGAAGCAGCCAACTTCCATCCCTCCTCCTAGCCACTACAGGCCTCCGTTTTGGACGCCACCATGACAGGAAGAACCACTTCGGCCTCCTCTACGCGACGGAAGTGACAGGTACATAAGACGTCAAACTCAACCAAAACACTATTCATCATCTTCTTTGCTGGGGGAGAATTAATTCACTCCCTCGTTGGATTTGTCGGGCCGGGTTCAATTTCTGGCCCGACTGAGGTGATGGGCCTATTAGCTCACCAGGGCTGGATAGTCTAGCCCACCCAGTGATGGGCTGGACAGCCAGCCCACCAAGGGATGGGCCTCTTGGGCCATTAGGGTTGGACAGTCCAGCCCACAACTTTTTTTTTCTTTTTTCTTTTTTTTTTCCTTTTACTATCAAAACATACAAAAAATATAAAAATACAATTTTTTTTAAAACAAAACAAAAATGTGTTGTTTTCGTGCATACGGGCGAATTCCATGATTTTTCAAGCATCTTTTTCATAAAAACAAATATATGTTGCATCTCTCACATATTTTGAACAAAAATTTAGAGTTCTAAAAATTTGGGGAATATAAAAAAGGCAATTTTTTTATAAAACACCAGTTTCCAATAAAATATATGAATTTTAAATTGATATAAATTTATTTGTTTAACAATTTTTAACGAAATCATCAACAAAAATTAATAAATTTATTTGTTAAACAAATTTCAACGAAATCATTAGCACTCTACATTATTAATTTTTTGACTAAATCCGATCAAATAAATAAAGATTACAATAAAAAAACATGGCATAATTTTTTGTCTACATTATTAATTTCCTGGATTTAGTTGTAGTTGCCGTTTTAATTATATTTTAATTTCCTAAACAATGTAGAAGTCAGGTTTTTTTTGTAACCCTAGCCTAGCAATATAAAGTCACGTCGACCAAGTAAAATTTGGAGTCTCTCAGAAACCCCTCCCCCCCCCCTCCCAAGGTAATAAGTAAAATATATAGCATTTAAATTCTTTGCTGAGAGCAAAAGAACTGTAACTTCTATTTCCATTCCTTCAAAAATTCTAACTCAATTCTTTATCAATGGCCTCATCTACCTCTAGTTCAAAGAAGAAAAACAAACCAACAAGTTTTGTTTTTCACAATCCGAGTCAGAATCGATTTCTAAAGAGAAAGGTGATACAAAGATGGAGAAAAAAACAACAAAGAAATCGAAGGAACTCAAAAGAAAAGTTGATACCAAACGAAAGAGGAAGGAGCCACAGCAATGCAATCCTGACAAATTTGTTTCCTTTCAAAGATTATGGTATCTTGAAGATGAGATTATTCTGCTAAAAGGTATTAAAATCTTCGAGAAGGTAGAAATTCCTCTAGGTAAAGAGAAACAAAAAGCAAATTTGTTTTTTAAATTCATTAAAAATGATATTCACTTTGACGTGTCTAAAATACAATTAAACAGCAAGATATCTAAGCTTAAGAGTAAGTTTATGAAGAATATGATTAAAAATAGGTGTATTTTTGACAACCCAGATAAACAAAAAGGTATTAAAATCTTCGAGAAGGTAGAAATTCCTCTAGGTAAAGAGAAACAAAAAGCAAATTTGTTTTTTAAATTCATTAAAAATGATATTCACTTTGACGTGTCTAAAATACAATTAAACAGCAAGATATCTAAGCTTAAGAGTAAGTTTATGAAGAATATGATTAAAAATAGGTGTATTTTTGACAACCCAGATAAACAGATTTTATATGATTTGTCAAAATTGATATGGAAAATGGAAGCTGAAGGTAGTAATGAAGTGGTTGCAAATGAAGTCAAAGTTAGTGACAATGATGAAGCAATCACAAAGAAGCTAAATGCACTGGAGTCTTATTTTGGGACGGATGCCAAGGAAATTGAAATGAAAAAATATTTCATTATAGGACTGAGTTTGTTAGAGGGATCGGAAAAAAAAAAAAGATGATAGAAGAGTATTAAAGAGATGATAGAGGAGTATTGGCAGTGGTTTCTTTGTGAGATGGATTTGGTTGGGAAACAGAATGATATCATTAGAAAACATTATAATTTAATGATGTAAGCTTATAAAACTTACTGATGTTATTGCAGATGACAAGTTTTATTTTATTTTATTTTATTTGTAAGACGTTTGGAACGGTATTAGTTGTTGTTTTTATTTTTATTAGGATAACTACTCTCTAGGTGCTTTATTTTTCGTCGGGTAAAGTGTTGTGTTGTGCTTGTTTTCAAGAATTGCATCTGATTTAATATTTTGCGTGGTTGAGAGGGTTTGACCTCTTACATATACTGCGAAAATTGTATTCGTGGTGTTGAACAATCAAAATTTTACAATCAAAATAATAATTTTATTATTTGTGAAGTAATAGTTATAGTAATGGTAATTTAATTGATATAATCATGATAATGAATGGATTTTCAATTCTATATTTTTATATAGATAAAAAATCAATAGTTTATTCTTTTTATTTAATTATTGTAGGTGTTTACAATTTATTATTTATTATTGTGTTTAATTTATATTAAATTATGAAATAAATTGATTCTAATATAATGAATTCGATTGTAATGACCCGGGTTTTTTTTATATGAAAATATATATATATACCTAACACACATGATACTGGTAATCAGCGAATCTGATCACCTCACATCAACAGAATACCATCCATACAATCAACATTTCATTTAAAAGTGAATCTTATATAATCACGTAATATTATGGTTGCATGATTTGAAGTTCATATTAAAAATATACATACATAGACATGAGTTTGCATTCCTATCCTACTAATAGTCATTATGAATTTAAACAAAAGGGGTCTCATGAAAGTTATACGTTCAGTACATTGATTTATACAAAATACATTGTGATTTAGAATGCATCTACATGATTCCTTACAAAAGTAGGTTCCTGTGTATCGGGTTCCCTAAACATCTCGTGGATGTGACGTCCCTGCAGCAGTACAAAACATTTAAGAGAATGTAATTACTTAATGATAATAATAATAATAATGGTAACTAAACGGTCTGGCAGTTAAATGAGGCATTAACATTTATAATTTCTTCATGTACTTGGTTCAAATAGCTTTAATGCATATAAATGCACCAATTTTTACAATCAACCATAATTCTTAAACCCGGCTATCCTCATAAGGCATCATTTCCTGAGATTAACTATTCATTCACTCCAGTCATCCTTTTCGGATACCATTAGCCGAAGCTAATCATTCGTTTGTCCCGGTCATCCATTCGGATGCCATTAGCCGAAGCTAATCATTCATTTGTTAACATTTAAGCATTCGTCAATCTAATATAGGTTCTAACACAATAGGATAATATTTATGTTAAAGTATTTCCTTATTCAACGTATGAAAAAGGAAGGTGAAAGTCACCTACCTGCTCCACCTGTGGGTTGTTCTGGTCTTGACGATGGTCCAATCCCGACCGCACCACCTACGACATCAATGGTCATAAATCAGTACATTTGTATTTTTGAATCACATTCGTCACCACACTTATTTCAAAAGTTCATATGTTCACATTCAAGTGTTCCACATTTTACACCATCATAGCATGAAATTGTTACTAGCATTTAAGTCATTTTTGCCTAGGAGGCTTATTGTAGGAATTGGCAGCGAAAACTGGTTCACTGCAGGCAGCCCACTTCGGCAGCGAAAACTAGTTCGCTGCAGGCTGCCCACTTCGGCAGTGAAATCTGATTTGCTGCAGGCTGCCCACTTCGGCAGTGAAAACTGGTTTGTTGCAGGCAGCCACAGTTTTGGTAGTGAATCACCATTTCGCTGTAGCCAACTCAACTTCGGCAGCAAATCACAAGTTCGCTGCAGAACACACCACTCGGCAACGAATTGTTAATGCGCTGCAGACGACACAGTTTCGGCAACGAATCACAATTCGCTTCAAAACACACAATTCAGCAGCGAACGCTAATTCGCTGCAGCCGACACAGCTTCGGCAGCGAATCATGACTCGCTGCAAAACACACAATTCGCCAGCTGACGCTAATTCGCTGCAGCCGACACAGCTTCGGCAGCGACTCACAACTCGCTGCAAAACACACAATTTGGCAACGAACGCTTACTCGCTACAGTCGACACAGCTTCGGCAGCGACTCACAACTCGCTGCAAAACACACAATTCGGGAGCGAATCAGAGTTTCGCTGCCGAAAACACATTTTGGCATGAACACACACCACACATGTTGTAACAACCCCAACATATATACACTGTCACTAAGTTCCAGCAAAACACACACATTAAAACCATCAATTTCAGCACATAGTCCTTCAACAAATCCCAACAGAAAACACACATTAAAACCATCAATTTCAACACATAAACCTTCAACAAATCCCAACAGAAAACACACATGCATGCTGGCCAACCCCACAATTAAAGTCAGCCCTCTACTATGATTTGTTATTTCCATTTTATTCATTTTTCTTTGTTGAATGTTCTAAAATTGGCTTCATTTCATATATGTTTCCTTGTCCTCCTAGTTAATTTCAGTTTCCTTTACAGCTAGCTTAGGTCTTAGGTCAATTTCCTTAGGTTTTCTTCTTCATTTCCGTTTCTGGTCTTAAGGAGAAGAGGAAGGGAGTTTCATGACCCATACCTTTCAGATTTAACTAAGTTTGAGGAAGGTTTGACACTATTCTTTTTCCTCTCCTGCTGGTTCTCCTCCTTCTCCTTTCCTCTCATGTTTTCTTCTTCTTTCCTCTCACGTTTTCCAGCCCTCTTTTTCCTTTCCTCTAGGCAGCTGTCCAATCTTCTCTCAAGGTCTCTTTTTTTTCACATGCTCACCAAAACACTCTCTACTGGTTTGGTTTAGGGTTTTGTTGTGAAAGAGGAAGGGAAGAACGATTTGCTTGCAGCTGTTGTTTTCTGTTTTGGGAAGAGGATTAATCATCCTCTCTCTCCTCCTTGTATTTATAGTCCCCATGAAATGAGGTGGGTTGTTTAGGGGTTGGTTTAAATGTGTTCTTATCCTTGTTTTGTTCTATCTAAAACCAGGTTTATGCCTTCCTCCCAGCTTCTTAAGGAAATCGGCAGTCGGGTCGCCGAAGTCGGAATAGCGTGAAACTCACCCAGTCGATGCGTTTCGCCATTTACGGAAGAAATTAGGGGCATAGCCCCTATTGTCCACCGGTTTTTGGCCAAATTCCATCATTTCGGCCCCGAAATCATCATTTTTGCCATTTTAGGAAAGTCTCGTTTTAGCCATAACTCTTGATTTAAGTGTCTGAATTGACTTTCGTCAATTACTGCTTACTCAGGACTTATAGACCTTTCACATTCTGCATTCATCTCAAATTCGCCATTTATGGTAAATTTGTTGTTTAGTGACGTTTCCTTATCCGTCATGAGTTAGGTTAGGGTTTTGCTTTAAATACCATTGTAAAGTCTCTGGCCGGATTATCTATTGATTATTGAATAAAATTCCTTGATTTTTTTTTGCGAGTTCATCTCGTTGCAAATTAATTACGGAATATTGACGTTGGTTGTATTCCCTTATGATTTTCTATTGTGTCGCAAAATCGGCAGCGAAAACTGAGTCAGCCTTTTAATATATATATATATATATATATATTCTCTTGGGTGTTTACATCGATGATTAAGGTTTTCAAATCTTCTTGTTTTTTCAATGACGATGATAATTTTGTGCTAATGATTTCGTTGAAATTTGTTTAACAAATAAATTTATTAATTTTTGCTGATGATTTCGTTAAAAATTGTTAAACAAATAAATTTATATCAATTTAAAATTCATATATTTTATTGGAAACTGGTGTTTATAAAAAAATTGCCTTTTTTTTATATTCCCCAAAAAAATTCTTCTGTCATTTTCCACAAAACAAATCCAACAAATTACATAGATAAAAAAAAATACTAGTATACTAATCGCACTACATCTACAACTAAGAAAAATACAAGTTTGGTTTTTTCAAAGAGAAATATAGAGATTGCTGAGATTAACCTGTATCAAACTAACACAATCTAAGTTTGACACAATCTAAGTTTAATGGAACCTATCACATCACTTTCTAACATAACTATCTTCAACCATATGCTATGTGTTTCTATGATAACAATTTGAGATTAAAGAGTTTGTTTTTCTGCAGTCTCAGATTTGATTCCTACAGTTACTAATATGATAGTCACTAGAAGCTTACATGGTCATTAACTTCAGGGTCGGTGGGATTAGTCAAGCTACACACAAGCTGGTCCAGACACCTATATTAAAAAAAAAAACATAACTATCTTCATCTCTACCAGAGTAGTAAAGAGCCTCCTCGTGTTCTTATTATCCTCATGAATGAATGACTAACCCTAACAATGGTCATTGCTATTGTAGCAGTTACAACAATGAGATACAACGGTGCAGTTTATATCTCATTTAAAATTTCAGTTTGTTCCGTAAAATTTGCCCAAATTTCGGTCGGAACATTCTGGTTACGTTTCCCCCATTTCGGCCAAATAGTATTTTTTTTAAAATAATGAATAATTTTACAATATCAATCATATCTTTTAATCCGACCATTAGATTGAGATGAAATTTTATAAATATTATGTTAAAATTTCAGAGCAATCAGAGAATAAAATGACTTTGCAAGATTGATGATAACATTCTCGTAATATTATACATGTTCATAATTTTGTTTATAAAAATCATTTTATTGTCTTTTTTAGATTAAATTGCACAATTCTAAATAATTTTATTTTTAGATTTAAACTAAAAAAAATTGAATAAATATATTTAATTATATATATATATATATATAAAAATAATATAATCCCGAAACGGCACGTCAAAACACTTTAAAACTAAAATATTCCGTTCCTATTTAAAATAATGAAACACCAACCGAAACGGAATTGATAATATTGTTGCCATGTCCTAGAAACATGATTCTCTCTCTCTATCTCTCTCTATTCAAATCAACATATGTTCTATAATGTGGATCCCCTCACTACTAGTCCAGTCTACTGTATTTAGTGATCTTTGTTGATGTCCTTTAAATTACAATACGAGCATGGCCGAAACATTCCGGTTTTGTTCCTTCATTCTCTTTCGGCTAAATAGCATTTTTTAAATAATGAATAATTTTACAATATCAATCATATCTCTTAATCCAACCGTTAGATTGAGATGAAATTTTATGAGGCATCTCTTGATATATTTATATATATTAGGATAAAATTTCAGAGCATTCAGAGAATGTAATGACCTTGCAAGATTGATGATGGCATTCTCGCAATATTATACATGTTCATAATTTGTTCAGAAAAATCATTTTATTGTGTTTTTTAGATTAAATTGCACAATTCTAAATAATTTTATTTTTGGATTTGAACTAATTTTTTTTTGAATTAATATATTTAATTGTATATATATATATACATAAACAGTACATCCCCGAAACGGCGCGCCAAAATACTTTGAAACCAAAACATTCTATTTCAATCGAAACAACGAATCACCAACCCAAACAAAATTATAAAAAAAAAACTGATTATAAAACTCTGAAAAATATTTGGTTTGGTTTGGTATCGGTTTTGTAAGGAAAAAATCAAATACACCGAACTGAACCGAACCGGTTCGGTTAAAAAAGTTACTATAAATATAAAATTTCAATGTTTTCCTAATTTTAAAACCCTAGCCCCACCCCCCACCCCTCCCTCCCTCTGTGTCTGCTTTAACAACAACCCACCCACCCCACCCCGTCCTAAACAAACCCTAGCAACAACAGCCCCCCTCTCTTGACCTCTCCCTCCCTTTGCGACTGCAACTACAACTTCTGCTATTTTACAACAGTGCAACCAACGTAAGCAAGGCAGCAACCACCCTCTCCTTCCCTCTGCATCTGCATCTGGCATCTGCAACCAGTTGACAATTCCTCTATAATTTGCATCATCATCCCCTCCTGGCACGTTTTGTGTAAAGTTTACTGTTTTGTTGTGTGTTTTTACTTCTTCGAGTGTTTTTGTTCTTGGATTTTTGCTAAGTTGTAAAGTTTGCATCTTTATGTGTTTGATTTCTCTGTGTTGTATTGGGTTTTCTGGGTTCTTGTTTAATCATAATTTTTGGCAACAACAATCACCAATTGGATCAGTAATCATCAATCGTTAACTAAAATCAATTGTTAAGAGCAACTCCAACGGACGTGCTATCCAAAGAGGCATAGATAAAAAAAGTGTATTTTTAGTATTTTTGTTTAATTTTCTTCTCTCCAACGGAAAAGCTATCTTGATAGCCAAAATAGTTTTTTCCTACGTGAGCTGCTATTTGTGGCAGCTCAAAAAATAAAAGCCATAATATTGTTCAAACGTGGGAGGGAAAGGGGAAGAAGAAAAGAGGAAAGAGAGCAACTGCCACAAGTCAAGTGACTTTTAGTCTAAGTACACACACTCTTTTTCTACTTTCTTTTTCCAGCCAGAAAATGCTTCACGAATTCGGGTAAAGAAGGTTGAAAAAAAATTAATTATCTTGGTAGGGTTTTTTATTTTAAATTCAATTTTTTTATTTAAATATAATTAAAAAATTAATAATTATATTGTTAAAGGGTTTTTGAAAGCAATTATGTAATTATATAGCTTACTCCTATTAATTGTATAATTAATTGTATAATTAAATTATATACAAAATAATTGTACTATATTTAAAATGATATATAAAAAATGGCTCTTCTAAATGGTTCTTACCATTGGAGTAGACATAAACAAAAAAACTATATTTATACTATTCAAAAAGTCATTTTAGAGATTTAGCTCCTAAAAATGGTTTTTACCATTGGAGATACTCTAATGTTCATGTCTTTTGCGTTCAGGAATGTTGATCTTTGTTGTCTTAATTTGAGATATTGTTGAATTATTATGCATATATGTTGCAAATATAAATTGTGAATTTGTTTTATGATTTATTAATTAACTTATTTTCAATCTTTATTTATATTAATTGTAAGCCCATCAGAAAACCTATCAGATGGTCCATCAGAAAGCCTAAAAAAACAAATTCAGTTTCCCTAATTTTTTAATCATAAAAACCAAACCAAACCGAAAACAGTCAGTTTTTACTAGATTTGGTTCGGTTATTTTTAAAAAAAATATATAATTTTTGGTTTGATTGTTTTTTTAATAAAAAATGAACCGAACCAAAATTTTCACCCCTAGTTCATTTAAATCCCCTGTTCACATGCCAGAATGAACAGAACCTACCTAAACTTATGGAAACTGAACAGGAAGAAACAAATTAACTTTTATACCTGATGTATTGTTTCTTAATTATAATTTCCATTTGTTAATTTGGTGCGAAATAAGGACTCTTACTGAATAATATCTTAAAAAACAACTATTTTTTAATATGGTATCAGACCAAACTGTTATAAGTTAAAGTCTAACCAAATTTATTCTAATTAATAAAATTAATGATGTATAAATTTGAAGTTGAAAGCTTGTTGAAAAATTTTCATATTTGTTAATCCAGGCCGAGTGGCCAACCAGTCCATGAACAGCAATGAAAATTCATTCACACAGAAGTCAAAAGTGTCCAACAACAGTCCCTGCATAAACCCCATGTGACTCAGCTTATCAATTACTGACAAATCGTGTCTAGAATTCCCGAACTCTGAACCTCACAAGCAAATCAAGAGCATACGAAGAAACGAATTCCTGCAATATTAGTAGGATCAAGATATGATTTGAATGTGAAATGTTTACAGCAGCTCCATTTGATTTGCACAACGCAGGGGCAAGATTACAAGCCATGGACACTGGACCAGCACACTCAGCTGCTGAGCTCTGAAGGACAACTTCCTCGAGGACAAAATTTGGAATCCCAGTTGCTTAAATATATATATATATATATATATATATATATATATATATATATATATGAACATGGGGCCTGCAGGAAAAGATGTGGGGGAGTTAAGTGATCCAGGAACATTCAATCTAAGAAGTTGCTCAGGAAACCAATTTCAATTACTGACCTATCGTTCAATGTGATGGTTACTTCTCACTTGAAGATGCATGGGAAAAAATTACCAAATTCTTCAGAAGACTAATTTTCTGGATAGTTCAACTATCTTTGTTCCATATTTCGAACCTCTTCATATAAAGAATGAAATAGAACAGTGGGGATGTACCTCTCACCAAAGCTTGGAAATATAACCTAAAACATTGAACCATTAAAAAAAGCAAGTTTAGATACAGTTTTTCAGGTTAAGAATAATGACACCATATTATTACACATCAAAATATGTGTGTGTGTGTGTGTGTGTGTTTATGTATATATATATTAGTTAATAATCTTAATTGTCTACGAAAGTGTATACAGGTTCCACCCAGTTGTTTCTTACAAATCAGGAATATATTTATTATATTATGCTAATCTTAAAATGTAGATATCTAGGAGTTATCATGTTTCAGAACAAACCTCAAAGAAACCACAGGACCATCATCACTATAAAGATGCAATTTGCATCGGTTCAAGTCAAACGAAACGAATTTTATACCCTTGAACATTTTGTTAGCCACCTTCAACTTGGTTTTACTGTCAATTTATAAGAGCAGATTTAATCTCAGTTGCTTTAGATTAGGTCATTAGGGTGCCGCATCCACCAAGCCCTCTTTTGTAGGTTCTGGTGTAAACCAGATTGAACTAGATCCTAATTGTAAACACAAAAATGCTTCTCGAGTATAGTTGAAGCCTGCATCTCACTTGAAAGGAAAAGGAAAGGAGAGGTAAAATATAATATCACCCTCAAATCAAAGATAAGGGTAGCAAATGCTTCTAAAGAAAAGTCAATCACACTATTGTGTAGTGAGGAAACCACAACAAACGGATCTTTAAGCTTAAACTGGCCTGAAAGGTCTTCAATTTCCCATCTTTTTGAGGAACAGGTGACTAGGAATTAACATTCATAGACAGTATGGAAATAATAATTTCTCCACTTTTGATTTTGTTCATTGCCATTAACCATACATTGGCAACATAATCTCCATAATCTCAGATACTTGTTCTAAATATGAACAATTGAACAAAATTACAAAATTTACTTACTGTAATAAGTTTTCCAGCATTCTCAGGCCTTCTACCTAAACTGATTGCAGCAGCTGCAGCTGCTCCTGATGAAATACCAACCTGGAGACAAGCAAGGAATATTAAATTCAATGAACCAGCTTATATATATAACACATTCCACAAGGATAGAGATACAGGCTTAATTTAAAAAATGGCGAGCCCAATACGTGTTCATATATTTGCTAATGTATTAATTAGCAAAGAAGTTCTTCTGGCCTTCAGGAATCACCCTGAGACACTGAGAAAGCCAGCATGTGTGACCTATAGTTCTTTGTATATTACCAGTAAACCTTGAAATTATATTACCGCTGTTGACAGTCTTTGTATATTACCAGTAAACCTTCTTCCAAAGCCAGTCTCCTTGCCATTTCAACAGCTTCACCATTTGTGACCTACAGTTTTCAGGACCAATTTTATCAAAAAGTTCATCCAGATCCATTTTTGTGATAAATAAACTGAAAATCAACCTCTTTGGCCTCAGATGAATTAGCATACAGAGAGAATAAGGGAAAAGGAATTGTTATTGGACAGGGAGATAAACATCAATATTGTACAAATGATGCTCTTTAGATGTGGAGGAATACTGGGACTTGTGGATTTTGTAGTTCAAAATATTAAATTACAAAAAAAATATACTCAATTTCAATTTTAGCCTTTTTAATTTTTTTGGTTCAACAAGGATTGGTATTTCTGAAAAGCGGAAGTTGTGTATTTACGTTTACAAATGTTTGTGCAACCAAATTATGTTAAAACAAAAACCAAGAATTCTTCAATGACAGATGATATGAATTTGCACCATGCAATGTGTTCTTCTGATCTTACAAAGCCTATTTGGTAAAATTTCTATCAATTGATTTTATTCTATAATTAACTGGCTGGCGTCTTCTTACCTTGACAACCTCGTCAAGCAATTTAACATCTAAGATGTTTGGCACATAACCTGCATCAAAATTTATGGGAAACTAATAGTGAAGCCATACACTTTTGGGAAAAAAAATTGTGAACATAATAGAGAATAAAATGATTTCTACCTGAGTTTTCCCCAGATATTACATTCCTTTCAGCAGGCTCCACTCCAACTACCTAAGCAAACAAGACTTGAAGACTGAACATCATGTCATACAGAAGGATGAACAACATATATATAGAGGCAATATGCTGAAGAAACTAATATTTGCAACTCATCAGAATCATGCACAGTAAAAACTCCAATTTTCCCTTGAAAGTGACATGCCAGATACAACTAATTGGGTAAGTATTGCAACACTGGCTTAGTTTGGACTATAGAAAAAGATTATATTTCGGCAGCAATATCAAAAACTTGAAATCTAAGATCATTAGATGTTATTAAGTTAAAAGGCCATATCACACACTGAAACTCATAAACATACAATAACAGAAATAGCCAAAACATATTAAGGTATTGATAGTGTGATATCATCCTGACAGATTTCAAATAAACATTACGATCCAGGAAATCATTTAGAATAAGATATAGCTTATTTTCTCTTTGCGTAATTACTATTCTTTTTTCTTTTTTTCTTTTTCAAATTGGTACTGAAACAATCATTGCATTTTCTCTATGAGATTTTGGAAATGAACAAAAAATAAAAGCCACCAATCCCTAACCTACCACATCTATATACTAATAACAAAACCAAACTAAGTTCAATGATAAACTAGGTTCATGCCTACTCTTTGAGAAAGCAGCATCATGTGGTGTTTAAATAGGCACTAAAACAGCTGCTGAAACCATCATTCAACCACCATAATGTGAAGTTCTCTTATACAGCCTCATCCAATAGAGCATCCAGTAAGATTATGGATAAAAGTTTGGTGTGATAAGCTTGGGAAAAGAAATATTTGAATAAAACACAAATTGATGTCCATCTAAAATCAAGCGTGTATAACCAACATCCAAAACATATTTAACCTCATGCTATTTTTCCATAAGTTAAACAGTTATCTAAGTCAATGCCCTTGTCCAAGTAGAATTATGGCAGAATTAGTATTGCAATAGAACTGAAAGGCCATCTGGAATGAAAAGATTAGACATAAATCCTAAAATGCTCAGGAATTATTCCACATCATATAAGCAGGAATCACTCTGAACACCATCACACTATCTCCTATAAGAGAACCCTTTCCAAGAGAGCAACAAGCAAACTCATCAAGGAATGAGTATGTTCTAAGATGGTGACTTGACAATATGACCACATAAATTCAGGTGCCAAAAATTATGCATCTTCTTGGTTCATAGGAGTCTTCTCTCTTTTTGATTATTATGACATGGGTATGCTAATTGATATCTGGACATGTCAAAGATATAGTTCTTTGGACATGTAATCGGTTTGTCCAAGGGATCTCAAAAAAAGACAATTGTTCTATAAATGTCAATATCCATTGTATCCCAAGTATTACGAGTAAGATTTGACTTTTCAAAAATTACTACATTTAGTTATGTATGCTAATGTTTGAATTATGAAGCCCATTCATTAAACAATCTCATTTTGTCTATGTTTACAAGCTTGCTTAGAATTAACCTTCACAAGTATGAGTCTATGTTTACAATTTCTTCAACCAAAGAATCCAAAAGACGGCTCAGCTAGGATCAACAACTGTTTAATTCAATTGATGTATAATACAGGAGTCTGAAACATTGTGAAGGTTATCATTTTGATTTCTTTAATCATAATATTTGTATCAAACTATGTGACATTAGGGCCCAACAACCATTCTCACAATATGAGATGTTTGAACTGTTGAGCGCTTCTACTGAGTGAACTATTCAAACAAGCTTGCTTTTGATAAATCAGAGATTATGATTTAGTCTGGTTGACATTAAAACACATACATGCATCTTCTGTTTTTAAGATTTTCTTACTCATTTTTTGTTCATTTTTATCTCCTTGTTCTTATTTTGTAAAGCATGAGAATGTCTCGATAAATAGCAACAAATATAATCCAGTTGAATGGAATGGGAAACAACCACAATCATGCAGGAGCATAAAGAAATAGATAACATGTTACCAAAACGCATTTCCTACAATTTCATTATTACTGGCAAGTTGTTTCAGTACTATAGTTGCCTAAATGTAAACTCGATGTGCTATGCACAAGTTATTATAAGGACTGTAACAATAAGAAATGGAAAAAACCTTAATTTCTTTGTTCATCATTTTCAAGAAACGACCAGTGCCAGTTACAGTACCCCCAGTCCCCATTCCAGCAACAAGCATGTCAACACTGCCCAGAGTATCTTCCCATATTTCAGGTCCTGTAGTTTCAAAGTGGATCTGCAATTCAAGCAAGAAAACTTTTTTTCATATATCTATCTTAGGAGAAGACTAAGATGCAATAGAGAGAATTTTTAAGTAGCATTAGATGAGGCTCTAATGACCTTTGTATTAGCCACATTCTCAAACTGTTGAAACATGTATGCATTTGGTGTTCTGAGAACAATCTCCTCAGCTTTATCAACAGCCCCTTTCAAACCTTTCTCCGGATCAGTCAACACAATTTGTGCTCCAAACGCACGTAAGAGGACCCTTCTTTCAAGACCTATGGATGCAGGCATGGTGATAATAAGTTTGTACCCTTTAGTTGCAGCAACAAAAGCAACTCCAAGTCCTGTATTTCCACTGGTTGGTTCAACTAATATACTCTGCAAAAAAGACAAACATATGATATGAACAACAATCAAGCACTCTACAAGGGAATTCACCAAACGGTAATATATCTCTGCAACAAACGGTACACCTCTTACCTTCCCAGGAGAAATTGCTCCACTTTCTTCAGCTTCAGACACCATACTATAACCAATTCTGAAATGCCCGCAAATGACAAATAGATGATTACATTAGTCAAGTGCGACACCTCTTAAACGCCTCAACGAGAAAAAAATTGAAAACTCACACAAATATCCATCTTCTTCTCAATTAACTAAGAGTTCATACACAGCAGTTCAGATGAAAAATCGATCAGCTAAGATATAGAAGGGTCATCTTGAAAAGTCGTGAATCCCATTACGGTACGAATCATTGAAAATGAAAAACTCCCATCCACACATTACATATAGTCAAGAAACTACCAAAGTAATAAAGCGGGAGAGCATTACCTATCCTTGACGCTTCGACAAGGTTCCATGGATTCAAGTTTAGCAGCAATATTCGCAACGCAGCCTTGTGTGACTTTGTTAAGATATATCATTGGTGTTCTCCCTATCAACTATATCAATTTCTCACAATTGCTCAAATCAGTGAAGGTTTTTGAAACATAATGAATTGCTTACAAAAATTAAAGATTTTAACTTCATCAAAATCATTTGACAAGAAACCCATCAGCAAGCAAGCTTTGCAAAAACAAATGGCAAGATTCAAATGGCAGAATTAGTGGTTTTGATTGAAAAACAGAACCTGGGTTACATCCTCCGCAATGTTGACAGCATCAAATTCCTCTTCTTCTAACGTTTCCACAGCGGATGTGGCATGGAGAGAAGGAGGAGGTGGTGCCTTTGCTTTCTCTTTTGCTTTTGCTTTTGTTTTTGCTTTAGCATGGACAATAACTGAACCTTGTCGTTTTGAATCAGAAAGGTCCTTTCTTGGTGCAAAACGTAAGGTGTTGAGAGTCGGAAAATGGTGTCGTTTATGGGGTGAAATGATGGAAGGGAAAGGAGGGAGGAGAGAGTGGGAAGAAGAAGAAGTAGACATTGAGAATTGGTAAGCTAGAAGAGGTTTTTCAGAGGTTTATCTTTTTTTCTAATTTGTTATCTTACTTAATTATTTAATCAGTACCTTTAGCTTATAAATATATACAAACTAGTCCCTGTAATATCGAATATGATAAAATAAATATATTTATATATCAACCATGTTTAATTGTAGTAGTTGTTTTTTGCATTTTATATAAATTAAAAAAATAGCATGAAACGAATAAAAAAACTAAGTTATAAATTAATTTAAAAATAGCACTGACAACTTATATGACTATTTTCTCTAACTTTAACTTAAGATGAAGATTCAAATGAACCAATTTTTATGTTATATCTTATTTTTTGGTGTTTTTGTTTTCCAGTCTAAACATTTTCTTATGATTTCTTGTTTTCTAAAAAAATGTAATTTTATATTTTTTTGATTAGCAAAAATATAAAAAAACAAATAGGTGAAAATAGGGTCCAACAAGATAAGTCCAAAACATATAATCTAAATTTTTATTAGGTCTACAACTTCTTAAATAGATTAAAAATCAACCTCTTATAACCCCTAAATAAAAAGATAAATAACAAAAAAAAAAACTTGAAATTAAACAAGAGATCAAAAAAATCAAGAAAAAATAATAAAATTAGCTCAAATAGCATCTTTAGGCATGGGACAAGATTTTATTACAAATATACACATTTTATTACAATCCTTTATAATTTACATCCATGTAAACTATTTATAAGTTTTATTTTTCTTTAAAAGAATAAAAATGTTCTTTCTATATAGAACTAGGTAGGTCTAGGTAACTTTTAAAAATTATCATCCTCAAGGTATTTTACCTATAAAATACACGAAATTTCAAAATAAAGGATATTAAACATTTTCAACATCTCAATTGCTAACATTTAACCATTATATGGGAAAAATTCATTTCATAGATTTGTTCCTCGAGAACATTAATCTTATATCAATTTCGACATTATATGTTCCTCTTCGATAAATTTCCTTCCCATCTTATTATTCATCACATTATTATCTTTACATCATAATGCTTATTTCATTCATAACTTAATATAACTTGTCATTATACAAATCAGGGTTGTCAATACCGTTCCGTTCAGCCGGAACATTCTGTGCCATTAAAAAAACCGAGACAAAACGGTGTTGTTTTAATTCCAGCCCATTCCGGAAATACCGGCCAAATTCCGGCTGGAACGTCTCGGTACCGTTCCGGCCTTAAAATCCTCCTTATTTTGATTAACTTGTGATTATGTTTCTAATTTTGAGATTATGTTTGTTTGACTTTGTGTTTATATTGTATAATTTAAAGTTAATTTATCTTGAATTTTAATTATGCTTGTTAAATTAATATTTTGTATTTTTTCATATATATGTATATATAATTAATTATATATGAACAATACAACCCCGAAACGGCACGTAAAAATGCTCCGAAACCGAAACGTTCTATACCAATAGAAAAACTGGAACGACGACCAGAATAGCAACCGGAACGGTATTAACAATCTTGATATAAATCATTCATTTCATCTTTAAAATCAATTGGTCATATACAAATACTTTTATATAGTGTTTCTTATTACATTGAATTTATCGTATAACTCTTTTCACTTTATGGATATATTTCATTTATATTAATATTATTATTTCGCAACACATGGAATTGACCTCACAACTTATTCCCTTGAAACAAATAAGTAATACGATACTTTTTCTCTATCAGTCAACTTTTATCCATATCATAAATCATCGTGTAATTATGCCTAATTCACATTGTTTTTTAATTCATATTGCCTTTTTTTTTCTTCCATACCATTTATTCCATTCTTGAAAAGAAAAACTATAATTTTGTTTAATTTTCCAATCATTTAATTAATTTCATCCAAATAATAACATGAACTCTTCTAAACACCTAGTTGACTCTCTCTATTGTTTCTTTCAACTATATTAACTTCATATACTCATTTGTGCTGCCTCGCTCTCTATCTAAATTATCCTTCATGCCCGTTTGAAACATATTTTGATATTTTTCAAAATAATATTTTTTATGTTTAATTACACAATAATATTTGTTTTATTCATTAATCATTTTATATAACAATCACAATCTTCATCCAACACCACAATCAAGATCCAGTCATGTTGGACGTTGTTCCTCATTGACACCACTTAACAATATTTAAAATATTTATTTTTATGTTATAAGATATAGTATTTATTTTTATATCATAAGATAGGGATATAAAAAATATGCTCATGGAATCTAGTGCGGAAGAGACTTGATAGATAAATCATTTCACCAATATAATTAGGTCATTACTAATGCAGTACGATCAGGGGAGAAATATTAATGCAGATTGCTTGTTATGTGGGCTGTGTTTGATGGCGATAGAGAAAAGTTGTTCTTACTCTGCACAAGTGTGGAAATGTTGGAGTTTGATTGGGGCTAAAAGTTAGCTGCAGAAGAAAAGCTTCCAGTTAGTCCTTGCAATTTATTTTTTTATGCAAAGATAATCTATTTTTCTGGAAAATGTATTTTTGTGAACCAAATAAACGAGTAAAATTCTGGTTATCCCAGATTTTTGTGCAAGTTTATATTGTAAAACAATAAAGGTAAGGAACGGAAATAGAAAACTTGAGGTGTTTGGGCACTGTTCTTAAAGAAATTTTCTTAACAACAGAGTATCCTCTAGGATTCAACAAGTTTTTTCTCAACAAAAAAATGCAGCACAAAAACAACTTGTAAAGAAAAAAGACCAGCAATGAACAGAAAGGAAAAATATTTTGGATTGTATGTTGTTTGAAATACTGCATGGTATTTATAAACAATCATGATGTAACAGTCATATTTAAACGGAAAAGGTTTTAAATTTGTAGCTGATAAAATTAAATTTTCAACCGTTATAAATATTATGATTTCAGTTTAAAGGTTATCAAAAAATATTTTAAAAAAATAACAATTTTTTTAGAGAATATAGATGTGGCCTCACATGCAGGGGACGAATCAAAGATTTTCTTTTTACTCAGTCTACTCATCCTTATATGTGCCCACTCTCTTTTTATTATATAAATACTCGATGAAAATCTTTTTTTTTTATATGAGATAGTAATTTCTATATATATTTTTTGTACTAAAAAAGGTTAATTATATTTTTTCAATGTGAGATAAACTTTTAAAATATCTTTTGATATAAAATCTACATCAGTGGCAACAATGGGTTTCCTCCTGCTGATTCTTATCAGATGGATCTGTCAAATTGTAAAATGCATGAAACTTTCACTCGTCAAGATGATGAAACAAAAACCCTAGAGGGCATCTCTTCCATGGCTGTCAGAGGCTTGGCATTTCACATCTTCCAGAAAAGATTCCAGCCGGAGGTTTCTTTCTTCATCCTCCATTGTCCATCGAGAGAGCTCAATTTCCGATCAAGGGTTCAAAATCCAGGAAGAACGGCCATGTCCATTCCATAATACAGCTTAGGATAGGGTAGCAAGCTGAGGTCAATGGAGCCAGTTACCTGTGGAACGCAACAAAAAGAACCAAGACAACACAAAAACACTCTGGGAATCAATCTAAACAAAGATATCCTACTATCTTTAACTATATATATATATATATATATATATATATATATATATATATATAGACACACACACACAATCGGATGACCATCCCTCAATTACAATACTGGCATTACCATCAGTTGACCCAGAAGCCTCTTTAAGCTTTCACTAGAGAATTCCAAATTTCTTTTATCCATCTTCTATGTTAAGACTATCTCAAATAAAAATTTAAGTTATTAGATGAGACTTCAGAATATAATTTATATTATTCTCTAACACATCCTCTCAAGTGAAAACTCTTTGAACTTGAAACTTGCACAGAATTCCAGTAACTTGTGCTTGAATAAAAGTGGTGAGATTCGAACTCGTGACCGCTGTGTCAACAAGGTTCTGATACCATGTTAAGAACCATCTTACCTAAGAATTTAAGCCGTTAAGTGAAACTCTAGAATATAACTTATATTATTCTCTAATATTCTATATCCTGCAACTGCAGGGTTTCCTTGCTATGGTGCTGATGCTATTGCCAGTGCTAGTGGTAAAATGTTAGCTAGTGATTATATTCCATTCTTCGAAGAAGGATCGTAATTTATCAATAGCACGAAATAATCTGTGCATTGTATACTTGAGTCAAATCCAGAGATGTATATAGCCAGCAAAGACAGTAATATAGAGATAAACAAGAAGTGCTGTTGAGACATGCAGGGATGCAAAATTCTTGAAACCCATATCTTCTAATTTTTTATATTTTTATTTTCACAAAAGAGTTGTCAAAATCTGCTGTGAGAATTCATTGAATTTCTCACCTTTTCAAGCAGCAGAACCTCATGTGGAGCATACATTGACAGGCTCAATTGTCACTATAGAGCAACAAAGAATGTTTTCACCAAAAATTACCAGGTGATGGGATTTTTCTCAACTCTCCATCTTTCTGGGTGCCGAAACGCGAAAATCTCCTAAGCTTATTTAACTTCAACCTAATTGCAGGAACTTTTCTCGCTACTGCCTGCCATATCATTTGAACTGCGTCACCTTCCCTTGATGGATATTGGAACTCAAAGAGATTTTCGACCTCTTTCAACCTCTGCCACATTCTAGTCCACTCATCCTTCTTAATACTCCTGATGAGATTTAACAGGAACTTTTCTCTGACAGCATCTGATGTGCGAACAAATATGCAGAATTGAGAGTAGTCAAGGACATCCTCGTAAGGAAGCTCAATGTCATCGCTGATGATGACCGGAACACAGTGGCTAGCAATGGCATCAAAGAGACGATTCGATGAGGGCGTGTCACCTGCTATGTTAAGGCAGAATTTGGAGGAGTGCATTCCTCGAGAGGCTTTGCCCACTCCATCTTTTTGTACACTCCCAAACTGAAAATGCACGTCTTTTTCATCTTTAAGAAGATAAAATAATTCTTGCCGAGCAAAGCCACCCTGAATACAAGAAACGCAAAGTTGAAGAATCAAGGTAAAGATAATGTAAAGCCAACCAAAAGAGAGGCACAGCATAACAGTTGAATTGAAGGAAAATAATTGATCATCTTAATTGGATGGTTTTCAGAATCTAGTAAATATGAAGTTTTTAGTGAAAAACATTCAGCAAGTCAAATATATCACATGACATTATGAAGATCCATCGAGAGATTAAGTAAGGAAAGTTTCATGAGATGGTATGGTGATTTTTGAGTTTATGACCACATCCCATCCTCAACAGCAGCCCACAATACTTTGCTGGTTTCAGAGCCAAATATTCAGGTTTGTCAATGATTATACCTCAACAGCTACATGATGATAAGAAATGCATATTAAGAACCCAGCACGATAAAATAGATGCCTTGAAATAAGATAACTTATCATTTAATTGGCAAGTACTTTGACACCTGATCCATGAAATAATCCTGATCTAACTAATCTTCTGTTTCACAGAATAGGAAATAACGCGGTGAGAACTGGGAAGCTCATGACAGTTTACATTGTTACTTGTTCATAATACTGTTGAATTATGGCTTAATTTTGAGCTGTAGAGCATGTCAAAAAGAAATTCTGTGGCTAATAAGCTTTTTTTGTTACAGTGGAAGTTTCAATGGAACAATTAACAGCAGAAGTAGTCAAGAGGGAGAGATCATACATCTTTCCGGTATATGGCTCCTTGAAAATACAGCAAAGTTGGGCGGCTATCGAAATCAGATGAGTCATTGACGTAGCTTCTAATCACATGTTTGTATGGTGCAATCACATCTTTGCCAACGTTTGCTATATTTGGAGGATACCTCCCAAAATCCGCAAGTATGAAGATTGCTGGCCATAGCTTCACCCTTGAATCTAACATACTATTTGGATGGTGAGCCAAGATGACATGGTCTCGCCCCCCATACCTCTTCCATTCCTTTTGCGAGGTCAAAAACTTGAGCAACTTTTCTTGCAACAATTTGTCCTTGCTCTTATTTTGCTGTGGATTCACCTTGGAATATCTGTTATAGCTTAATGAAGAAAAAAAAGGAACAAATATAACATCTGCTTCACTAGAATTTCGAACTCTCACAGCACTACCAGTTCTAGGAATGCCAGGAACTTCTGAAGCAAGAAGATCCAATGTGAGCCAATATTCAATACTATGTTGCAAGTTGAGCCCACCAGGGTATTCAGGCACTTTAGTTCTAAGATCAGGCCAGACACTATCCCCCTGGGGTTTCCAATCTAAGAGTCCAAAATGAAACTCAGAAGGCAAATCATACATGAAAATCTTAAGAGGTTGTCTTGAATTATTATCAAAACTGCTGCATTTCACACCCCCTATATCATCTTTCTTTTGAGGGTTTTCTTCCTGTTCTTCATTGTCTACAAGAATCGCTCGATTTCCAATCGAGGGTTCAACATCCTTCCGATTCCAGGATGAAGAATTGCCATTACCAATCACAGAAGTAAATTTGGGATGAGGCAACAAACTGAGGTCAATAAACCCAGAACTGCTTGTTGAATGCAGCACAAAATACCAAGACAGCATAAACAAGGACGACGCAAACAGAAAGAAACAAAGCATGGATTTCCTACAAATAATCCCGAGAGACGATGGCGAGTGCTTCTCCGCCATTGCAATACAAATAAATAATCCGACCAAAAAAGGGAAAGAATATCAGGTACCAAACATCACATTACTACCAATATCCAATATGATTCTCTACAAGAAACCGGTGCCAATCACATTGGCTGGAAGATCCCTCTCCACAATAATCAGCAAAAATAGTAAATACCCAACAAATACAAATCACCTCCAGATTGAAGAACAGAGATTAACATTGACGACTTATTTTTCCATATTTTTTCAATCTACATTACCTCAGAAGAGGGAAATCAGAAGCTCAATGAGAAGCCCACAGCGTGACTAGGAGAAAAACACAAAAACCCCTTAAACAACAGAGATAAGAGTAGATAACCCACCAAAGAATGGTCGAGAAAAACAAAAAACAAGCGAGTGGTTGTTGCTTTTTGCGTAGAGTCGTACCGTGGAAAATAAACAAGAACACACCAAATTTGGCCCTTGGCCCTGGCTGCTCTCTCTCTCTCGCTCTCTCTCTAATGAAGTTAGAGTGGGAATAGGTATCTATCAGTACTGTAGAACCGGGCTTTGCATCTCATTGATTTTATAATTTATTTTTAGCAGAGCATATTAAAATAATTAAAAGTCATTTAAAAAAATAAAAAATAAAAACTTTAATATTTTTAAAATGTACTATTTCTTTTCCACTCACTTTTACAATCATGACATTAAAAATAAAAATTAAAAATTTTAATATTTTTAAAAAATTATTTATTATATCAGCACATAAAAATAATTAATTTAAAATAAAAAATAAAAAAATTATTTTTATTCAAAAACAGTTTTAAAATACAGTGTTGAAAATAGTATGATGATTGATGAGGATATGTTTAGAAGTACAGTTGAGATTATTTTTTAAATTATTTTTTATCATGAAATGCATCAAAATGATATTTTATTTTTATTTTAAAAAAATTATTTCCAATATCATTACATGAAAATAATCTAAAAACATTAAAAAAATTAATTAAAGTAAAAAATCAAAAATATTTTTATAGCATAGTGTTGAAAATATTATGATGGTTGAAACTAAGTATATGTTTGCAAGTGTAATTGAAATTGTTTTTTTAAGTATTTTTCATCCTGAAATGCATCAAAATAATATTTTATTTTTATTTTAAAAAAATTATTTTCAACATCATTACATGAAAATAATCTAATAACATAAAAAAATTAATTAAAGTAAAAAAAAATACTCTTATAACACAGTGTTGAAAATATTATGATGATCGAAACTAAGTATATGTTTGAAAGTATTTTTCATCCTGAAATGAATCAAAATAATATTTTTTTTATTTTAAAAAAAATATTTTTAATATCATAAAAATAATTTGAAAACAAAAATTAATTTAAAATAAAAAATATTAATTTTTAAAAAAAGTATTAAGCACTTTGTCATTGAATAAAAAAAATTCGCAGTGTAGGCCATCCCTGAAGGTATTTGGTGGTGCAGTTTTTTCTTTATTAAATAATAATAATAATAAACTTGTTGTCGTTTTGGCAATGTAATCAACTGGCAGCACACTTCTGTAGGCATTTGGTAAGAAAATAATTAATTTGTTGTCGTTTTGGGCGAAAAACAGCTATTGCACGCTCCCTCCTGCATTTCAGTCCCAAAAAGTCAGAGCGCGATCCTACACGCACACAAGCTCTAACATAAAATCCAAAATATTTCACACTGTATTTTAAAAATGATTTTAAAAAGATAAAAATATATTATTTTATTTTATATTATTATATTATTTTGATGTGTGATGTTAAAAATATTTTTAAAAAAATTAAAATAAAATATTATTTTTAAAACGTTTTCAGATAAAAATGAAATAAAAAGTAGAGGTTAGGAAAAAAAATTAAAAAACTAATTAAACCGAGAAAACCAAAAAATATTAACTGAAAAAAACCAAACTGAGAAGAAAAAAAACAGATTAAACGATTAGAATTTTTTAAATTTCCAGTCCAATTCTATTTTTGATTTTTTATGTAAAAAAAAGTAAATCAAAACTAAACTGAACCGGTTCAATTAAAAATAATATGCTATAATTATTTTTTTATTCTTCTAGTTCAATTGAAATTTTTTGGTTTATTTTCATTTTAGTTAAATGAGAGAAGGGAAAACTTGTTCAAGTAAAAAAACATAAAAAACCAAAATCATTTTTCAGTTTTTTTATTAAAAAAATAAAATATATTAGTTTAAACCAGATACGGTGCAGTTTTATTTTTTATTGAATTTTTGTTAGTACCCCTGCTAAAAATTAACCTTAACCATATTCAAAACCCAATTGACAGTCTTCGCAAGTTTCAAGACTGAGGAGAGCCTAATTTATCTGGTGCTGGTGAAGGTTTTTTTATTTATTTTATTATTATTATTATCAAACTCATATGTATCTACTCAAAAAATAATATATAATTTATCTGGATCTACACGTGTAAGCAAATTTATCGCAAGCTATTTTAGTTACAATCCATGTTTACATTGCATTTTCCATGTTTAATTTAAAATAAAAAAATAAAAAAATAATAATTTTTTATTAAAAAAAACTTTTAAAACATTATGAAAAACATTTTATCATTGTTGAATTCGTAGGTACTGTGCTTTTAAGTTTGAGCCACGCTCGTAAATCAAGCAAGATCCTCAAATGTAGGATCAACGGTTACATTTCCCCAGATCCAATGCTTATTAGAGTGGGTATCAGGCGTGGGGAGCCAAAAACTACCAATTTAATATATTTTTATTTATTGAACCCATATGATGCATTACATTATTACTTTTTTTTTGATTCGAGAAAACCCCACTCCCCGGAAAGCGTACTTTGTAGGGCCCAGGTGATCGAGTAAAACCCCGGCTGTCTCAGGCTCTTACATGAAAGTGTGCATTACATTATTACACTATAAGCTAAAACAGAACCGAAATTTAAATAGTGTTTTCCAGTGTTCACCAAGACTCAGATGCACTGTGGATTAGAATAGTGAAAATCTATGAGAAACATAACCAAATTTAAACAGTGTTTTTCCACTGTTCATCAAGACTCAAACGCACTGTGGATTGAAATAGTAAAAAACTATGAGAAACAGAACTTAATTTAAACAGTGTTTTCCATTGTTCATCAAGACTCGGATGTATGGTGGATCAGAATAGTAAACATCTATGAAAAAATACGTATTATTTGTATACTAGAACAACAACGAAGTGACTTTGGGCCGGTGGTTAAGGCGTGTTGCTGCAAAGGTCCATGTTTGTGTGTATATGCTCTTAGTTTTTTATTTTTTTTAATTTTTATTATTTTCCTCTTTTTGTTAAGGTTGTGTTTTTTTATTAATTTTGTTCTTAAATTTTAATTTTGTTGGCGATCATTTGAAAATTGATTTTTTTTTCTTTTTTTTCTTTTCTTTTTTATTATTATTTGTTTTTATTGTTAACGTCAAATAATGTGTTTTAGGCTAATTATATTTATTTTTGTTTTGTCATTGATTTTATTTTTTAATTGCTTTTTGGTTAATATTTTTAGGTGTTAAAACTTCTAATTATTATAGAAAATACATTCAAAATAACTGATTAGTTGTAAGGTTTTTTGTCTTATAAATATTTTAAACTAATTATATATTTTGATTTTTGTTTAATATTAACGCTTTAAAAAATATATATAAATAAATGACCTTAGTTTTTTTCTAAAATAAATTGTATTTAAAATTATATTAAAATAATATATTTTTTAAAATATTAGTATATTAAAAAAAACATTAAATAAAAATAAATAATATATTTTCTAAAATATTCTTAAAACAGGAAGAAAAAATGAATCTTAGTTGATGGTGTCATGCAATAGCAACTCCATGATAAGATGGTCAATGCATGAGCTGACCATGCTACGTGCCAACTTGTCAATCAACGCGGCACCATGACATGTTGCCTTACCAACATGATTGCCACTACTACTCTATGCAATGGCCACTCCTCAAAAGTAAAAAATAAATAAATAAATAAAGGAAAGCAAGTTCAACGCAATTGCAAGAACAACAAATTATATCGTTTTGGTTGGTGTTTTATTTTTTTAATTATAATAAAATATTATGATTTTATCTTATTTTTTTAGCTAGTACGAAATATTTTGATCATTTCAATCAAAACATAACGAAATAAACAACTGTAATGTGAAGTTGCGATATAAATTTTTTTAAAAAAATTATATTTATTTAATAATTTTCATGTGTTAAAAAAATGAATTCTTAGATAAAACCGATTATGAAGTAAATTTTAATGTGTTAAAAAAGTAAATTCTTAGATAATTTTAATGTGAAGTAAATGCCACAAAGATTATTTTATTACAACAAAATAAAGAACAACATAGATCAAAGCTCGAAGGAATTCTCACACGTTGTTCATAGGTTACATGCCTTCCTCACACCTTAGTGCTTGTTTTGTATGTTTAAGGTAATTTCCCCTTCTTTTTTCAATTTTATTCCTTTACTTTTAAAAACTTCTTCGATTAATTCTTGAATATTTTGGGTTGATTTAAAATTGAATTTTATAATTTATTTTATTTAGTTTTGTTTTCTATAGAATTATCATGGATTCAAACAAATGTTAAAGACATTGGGTTAATGCTTCATCTTATAATTGTCTAGTTTTTTAATATATAGTTAAATAAAAAAGGTTTTAGAATTTTTTTTATTAAACTTTATGGAGTCTATAACCAGAATGCAAGTTTAATGAGGTAATTTAGGTTGCCCTGTTTCACCTTTTTTTCTTTTTGTTTAATTAAACTCAATTTTGTGATTGACTATTTTTTCCATATAGTTAAAAAATAATTTTAGAGTAAGGAACTGTGTTATTAAACTTCATGGAGTTTATGAATCGGTTCATGAGTTTTATAAGTTAACTTTGGTTGACTCGATTCAAAGATTTGAAGGGTTAAACTTCTTTTTTTTAATTTTTTTCTTCAATATTGGTTTGATTGGGAATTGAACTTTAAAATTTGTTTTATTTTTCTTTCTATGTGGTTATGGTGGTCCCCAAACAAACATCCTAATGTTAAGTTTGTGCTTGATTTTGCTATTGTCTAGTTTTTGTTATTGTATAGTTAATAAGGAATAGTCTTAAGAAAACCAATTTATTAATCTAAGTAGAGTTCATGAAATGATTTGTGGGTGTAACAACTTGACCTCGAGAGACCCAGTTCACGGGTATAACACGTTTACTAGGCAACCTTTATATGTCTTTTTTTAGGTCATTTACTCTTTTTTTTTTTAATTTAATGTTTTTTTGTTTTATCTTTTAATATTGAATTAATTTATAAATAAGTTTTAAGATTTATTTTGCTATGCTTTTTGTAGGGTTATTATGATCTCAAACAAATATCTCGACATTGTTATGATACTCAATTTTGAGAGCTTCTATTTTCTTATCATATAATGATATAAAAAAATGATTTTTTAAAAAAGTTATTAAACCTAGTAAAGTTCAAATTGTTCTCAATATTTTTCCTTTATCTTGAAATGTATTTATAATGTTAAACCATGTTTTGTTGATTGTTTAGGTGACTTTTGGACTCATGAAGTTGACTGATTTATATTGAGGCAACTCTCACACAATTGAACTTGAAACACGAGTTAAACAAGGTGTTGAGTTATGAAATTATTTTTAATTTATCTTTTCTTCTCAATTTTATTATTTAGTATTGGATATTATTGAAAAATAGGTTTCCTGATTTATTTTGGTATATTTAATATAAGATTATTATGATCTCAAACAATCATCTTAACATTGTGTTCATACTTGATTTTATGAGCATCAATTTTATTTTATAATATAATTAAATAAAAATATTTTTAAAAAATAAAGTTATTAACCTTAGTAGAGTCTATGATCATGATCGATTCAATATGCTATTATCTCTATATTTTATTAAAAAATATCATCTTAAAATCTATTTAATATTTAAATAATGTTTTTATTGGCTGTTTAGATGGTCTTTTGACCTATGAAATCAACTAATTTGAAACATGATCTAGGCAAAAACATGAGTTAAGAGATTTAAAGATTCATTTGCTTAGTCAAGTTTAATAACACTACAAGGAAAATCCCTTATAATTTTAATATACTTTTTAAAATTTTAATTTTTTTTGGTCATCTTTATGCCATAATACTGACCAATGTACTAGTTACACATAAACTAAAAGATGTTGATATTTATATGTAGCAATGGATAATGAATAATACCAAGGTGTTTCACACTTTAGTTGTCTGAGTTTTTGTTTTTCTTTAATCTCAAATTTACTAATTTTTTTAAAAAATTTCATCATTCGATATTAAGTTTGGATTTCACGATTTTTTTTAAATTTTTTTTCTATGAAGTTATTAAGATCTTATGACTTGGATCACGAGTTTTACGGTTATTTATCATTTTTTAATCATGTTATCTTTTCTCAACTTCATATTTAACATTGAATTATTTTTTTTGTAAAGTCAATTTTATAATTATAATTATTTTTTTTGTTTGTTTTTTATAGGGTTATCATGATCTAATGACCAAAATTGTGAGTTTTGAAGGTTAGTGAGGTTAACTCGGTTTTTTTTTTTTCTTTTTTTAATTATTTTTTTTCTAATTTCATCCTTCAACATTGAATTGATTGAGAACTATTTTCTTTTAATTTGCTTTATATTGAATTATCTCGGTTTCCTTACCTAGGTTTGACAAGTTAACTTGATTTGACTCGAATCATTGTTTTTGTCCTTTTTTACCTTATTGTTTTTCAATTTAATCCTTGAACATTGAGTTTTGATTGAGAATTAATCTTTATAATATATTGTTTATTTGTTTTCTATATGATAATCAAAGTCTCGGGTGAATACAATTGACTTAAGTTTTTTTTGTCATTTTTTAATTATTTGTTTTTCAATTTCATCATTCAATATTAGGGTTGATACGAATTAGACTTTATAATTGTTTTAATTTACTTTCTATGAGGTTATCATGATCTTATGTAAGTCATAAGTTTATTTCTGTTGAGTCAAAGTGATTTTTTTTTCAATCAATTTTATTATTCAACATTAAATTAATTATGAATTGACCTTTATAATAATGAATTTATTATTCAACATTGAATTAATTAATTTCTTTAATTTGCTTTTTATAAGGTTATACTATTTTCATAACATAGATTTGACAAATTAAACTAGCTTGCTCAACTTATATTTTTAGATTTGGTTGATTCAGAATTGATTTTAATATTATTTTTTATTTTATTTCTATATGATTAGTAACAAATTTGACATATTAACCCGAGTCTATTCGAGTCGATCTAATATATTATCGTTTCAATACTTAAAAAAAAGTATTTTTTTAATTAAATTATATTTTTATCACAAAAAATTAATATACATACAGTTTTAATTTATTTTCTACCAAAAAAAATATATAAATGTTATTTTGACGTCTAAAAACAAATTAATTCGGCGGGAATCATCAGATGCTGTGAGGCAGTAGTTAACTACTTCCAATCTCACTCATTGGCAAACATTATAGCACCTAATTTATGCCTATATTTTAAATATAAAAATAAAACTTTTTTAATTTTTTTAAAAATACTTTTTAAAACCAAAAAAGAAAGAAAGAAGAAGACATGAGTGTAAATAAAAACATAAAAAATTCCATTGACAGTAAAAATAATTTGATGGCGTCGAACTTTTTTGTAAGAAAATATTCTTTTCCTTTCAAGCTTCTCTTTTTCTCTGCTTTTGGTGCAATCACGACGCCACCACCCCATTTGATCATCTGTCAAATACAAAATTCTGTTACCAAATTGAAGAAAATCTTCAAAAAGAAAGAAAGCTCCCTCCCCATGTCTGTAGCTGACCCAAAAAGAATAAAAAATATGTTTGTTAAAAGAAAGCTACAGCCAGAAAGGAAAAGAAAAGAGCTAAAGCAGAGGATTCCTTTCCTTTCCTTTTGTTTTGAATCCTCTGATCCGTGATTCAATCTGGAAAGTCATTCATTTTATTTCTATCTGTTCCTTCTACGAGTTTCAAACTTTGACATCAATCTCTTGCCTTTCTGTTGTGTTCTGCTTCTCAGGTATTGCTGTTATCACTAAGTTGATCATGGTTTGATTTTCAACTTGATTGATTTGCTTCTCCATCATGTCTGTCTCTGTTTTTTGAGCTCTGACCAAAACCCGTCACTTACATTTTGTGAATTATTTTGTTGGATTTCAGGAGTTGAATTTGATCATCATCTGATGGCTCTGTATTTCATTTGATTGGATTTTTGAGGCCGGTTTTTGCTCATATTGCCAATTGTCAGCTCCTTTTGTAGGTTTTCTTATGTCATGTTTACCAATTGGGTTTCATGGATCTAGTGCATTTTAGTTAATTTCTATTTTTTGTTTTTGTTAAAACAAAGGTTGTTTTAGGAGAAGGACAGGGAGGGAGAGAGAGAGAGAGACAAAATGGGTATTGATGCAATGAGAATTCGAGTTCAAGTTAGGAAATTTTCGGTGATTTCTTTTAGATTGTGTTATAGATCAGTTTGTAAACACCCTTTTCTTGTGGGCATGGTTTGTTACTTGTTCTTGCTGTATAGTTCATTTCCTGTCTTGTTTTCCCTTTTAGTCTCTGCATCCCCTGTTTTGATTTGTTCTGCAATTTTGCTTGGGACCCTTTTGAGTTTTGGCGAGCCAAATGTACCTGAAATTGAAATGGAAAAGGAAGGAGAAGAAGAAGTTAGCCATGAGATTTCGTCTTTTAAAAAGGAAGGGTTTGTAGAGGATGCCACTTTTGTTGCCCAGAAAGATGAGAGCTTTATTTTAGAGAGATTTGTAGGGAACATAGACACTGAAGACGAGAGCTTGGTGGAGAACAACAATAGAATGATTGAGGTTCATGGTGATTTAGGAGAATATGTGTCACTGATTGATGAAACTTTGTGGGAAGCTCAATTTGAGAAGCAAGTTATTGAGGAAGTGAAGAGTGATTTTGATAATTTAGAGTCAGGAAAGAAGAGGGAAATTCAAGAGGAGAATCTTGAGATCAAGGAAGGGTCAAGTCATGAGGAGGGATCTGACAATCAATATTCTTTGCTCCAAAATTTTAGTGATGAGAACCATGAAGATGATAATTCAATGGTAGAGTTTATTGGGACTCAAAATGGTTACTTAGATTTTTCTCAGGAATCATCTTGGAAATGTGCAAATCATGATGATGGAGAGGAAGATGACGAGGCTTCTGATTTTGGATCTGATGGGGTGGAAAATTCCTCTCCAGATGCTTCAATGGCAGACATTCTTCCAATCCTTGATGAGCTCCACCCACTTTTAGATGAGGAAGCTCCTCAACCAGCTCATATATCTCATGATGGATCTGATGCTGGTTCAGAGGGGTCTCATAAGAGTGATGAGAGCAGTATTGTGTCAGAGGAGGATGTGGAAAACCAGGCAGATGAAGATGAAGATGGCGATGATGATAACGAAGAAGAAGCACAGGGAAGTAAAGAGGATGAAAGTAAATCTGCCATCAAATGGACAGATGATGACCAGAAAAATCTCATGGATTTGGGGACTTTAGAACTTGAAAGAAACCTGCGTTTGGAGAGTCTTATTAGGAGGAGAAGGGCTCGCAGAAACATGAGATTGATGGTTGAGAAGAATCTTATAGACTTGGATGCTGCTGATCTTCCCATTAATGTTCCATCCATTTCAACAGCAAGGCAGAACCCATTTGATTTTCCTTACGATGATGTTCCTGGGTCTGCTCCATCTGTATTGTTGCCAAGACAAAATCCTTTTGACCTTCCCAACGACTCAAATGAGGAAAAGTCTGATCTTAAGGGGGATAGTTTTTCAACAGGGATTCTCAACAACTCAGCATAGGGAACCATTTTTTCGAAGGCATGAAAGTTTCAGTGTTAGGTCATCAACTTTGGGGGGTGCCAGGCAAGAGAAGCAAGATCTTTGGTGGAAGCCTTTTTTTGTTCCTGAACGATATACTACTGAAGGAACTAGCTATCACACTTTCCAGCGGCAATTGAGTGAGGCTAGTGACTCAAAGGTGAGCTCAGTTCCAGATAGCGAGTCAGTTAGTTCAGCTCTGGAGGAGGAGGACAAGCGGATCGATGAAGTAAACGTTTCTCATAAAACAGAAATGATTTCCAATGTTGACCATGCCTCTCTGCTTGTTGAACTGGGAAGTTTATCATCTGAAGAGGCTGATTCTGTGGATGATGAACAGGTTGAGGAGGGTGATCACCATGATGGGGCTGAAATCACACCAGGGGACTTTGAAGACCACCATGAAGTAGATTCTTGCTTGTCTGAATCCGAAGGGGCAACTCCTAAGGAGCTTAATCCAAGTGAAATTCTTCTGCGTATGGAAACTGGCGAGGAGGACTACAGCAGTAGATCAAGCCTATCCTCATTGTCAGAGATAGATGAAAAAATAACTGATGTAAAAAGAGGATCAATGTGTCTTGAGCCAGAAGATTTTCAGATTGAGTGTTCTCACATTTCATCCCAAACCTCACTTGATTCTGATTTTCATTTTGTGAGTGGGTTGGCAGATGACAATGAACGTGGGATGCCTATTTTGGAGTCCAGAAATGATCATATTGACGAATGTGACATCTCGACGCAATCTTCTCTTGATTCAGATTTTCATTTTACAAGTCGGATGATGGACGAAAGTTCACATCATAAGCCTGTTTTGGAGTCAACAGGCTATCAAATTGCGGATTCTGGTATTTTGAAGGAAAGTTCACCGGAGTCTGATATAATGAGTGGACTGGAAGATGACAATCAAGAACATGTTTTGGAGCCAAGAGGCCATCATATTGTGGAATATGGTATTTCATCACATACTTCTCATAATTCAGATTTCCATTTGACAACTGCTGTGGTGGATGACGGTCAACATAGTGATCCTGTCTATGATTCAAGCTCCCCATCAATTGAGACTTTTCTCACCTTTTCCTCTATTTCTTCTGACACACACAGATCAGAAATGGGTTCACCTCTGGCAATGGTTGAAGATAAAGAATCTGAAGCGCAAGCTACCTGTGGTTTCAAAGAGATGTTTGAAGGCTCTTCTCAAGCACAATCACCAGATGAAAGTAAACTAAGATCAATAGTTACAGAGAATACTGGGGATGAGATTCCAGAGCTTGGGCTGTCTGAAGTGGATTCAATTTTTTTATGGTCAAAATGGGGTCATGAAGCCTGAATCAGCAGATGAAAATGTTTCAGTTGATTCTCTTGCATCTTTGTCAGAAATCATTGTTAATGGGATAAAGCAGTTGAATTTTGCCTCTTTTAGCTGTAAGATGGCTTCCGAAGAGAGCAATTTGCCTGTACAGGAAAAAGATTATCCTCCACCGGTAGTTGAGCAGGTTTCAGCAGACATTGAATTATCTGCTTCAGAGGCTAAACCTGTCAGGGACCATGGACTTGTTACTGAGAAAAAATCTTGGGCTTGAGCAGGATCAGGTCAACTCACCAGGTTTCGATGTGGATATCCAGGTTGATGGCTTCCAAGCTGTGGGTGAGAAATTAGATCTGGTGGATTCTAATTCTCATCATGTTCCTTCAAATGATTCACATTTGTCTGCACATGAAGAAAGACAACCAGCAGTGGTGGATTTGACGGTTGTTTCTTTAGATTCCGGTCATCAAAATCCACTTTCAGGTGAAAAATCTCATCTTGAATTGGAAAAACAGCAGTCTTTGTCAGATAAATCCATGCTCAAACCTCGGGTAAGACATGCGACTCTTCTGCATTTATTTGCAATTGAATTCTAGTACTCGCATGCTTTTCTTGTCATTCAAGCACGTTTCTTATCTACATTTCAACCCGTTGGAGGTGTTTGATTTATTAATAATTCTGGTTTGATCAATTCAACATTTGTGGTTGGAATTCATATTATAACTTCAAAGCAAATTAGCGATTAAATTAGCTTGTTGAAATCGGAGATCAAACGTTGTTTCTCTGACATGATGCAGGTACTATCTGTCTCCATATCCAACAACAAAAACATTTTGAAACTCTATGATCCTGAAGAGAAAATGTCAGATTTCTCCTCGGACTCTCCTGATAGTCTAGAATACAAGTCAACAGATGGTGGAATGAATATGGAAGATCATCACCTTCATAAAATTGTATACGAGGATTGTCATCAAGTCTTAGAACACTCTAATTCCCCAGGAGAAACATATGGCCCCCCCATGGCCGAGGATAATGTCAACGAGGAGGAGGATGAGATGACGGAGATTGATGAAGAATTGTTGTCAGAATTGGATACAGTTGGGGACTTAAGTGTTAGAGAAGTTGTAGGTGAGTCACTCCATGATGAACAAGTACCTGAAAACATTAGTGCCAGTCCTGAATTTTGTTTCTTGCCGAAAAATTCAAGCCAGACGGAGTTCAAGCCAGAGCTTCCAGTCCTTGAAGTTGGATCAGTTGAAGATATTGACTTGGCTTTGAAGCAACCTCATGAAGGAGTAAATGTTGAAGAGGTGGTTGAGGAGCAGTTAGCTGAGGATGAATCTAAACTTCAAACTAAATCAAATTTGGGAGTTTTTGAAGCAAGATCTTTAGAAGATATTCATATTGCAATGAAGCACAAGAATTGATGAGGCACATTGAATTTCAACTTTGAGCATATTGGGAAAAGCATAAGGAAGTTTTCTGGTCTGAGTTCTCCTTATTGGTCTAGTTGTGTGATATATATATATATAGTTTGGTCTACCATCTTGGTTTACTACAGTAGATGGGTTTTGATTACTTTCTAATTTTTTGACCTGATTTCTTCAAGAATGAGTTTTGGTTTGATTTCTTGAAACGGGATTTTTTTTTGGTTATTTTTTGGTTCAAAGAGTGAGCAGTTTGGGAGATATTTTTTGAAATCCTTGCATCATATTGTAAATTACAATTTGTAGAGTGAATTTGATCAAATCCCAGATGTATATTGTTTCGTTTCAAATTTTTCATGTGGAATATGTAATCTTATCAAAGCTTTTTCTAGCAGACCAGCATGAGTGATATGCAGGTTGTCATCATTCTGCAGACCTGTTGCAAGATAATTGTCTCAGAACCTTTTTCTGGTGTAGTTTCGCAATTTTGCTGCTCCATGAAATGTAGGATGTTATTGTATAAGCACCGTTAGTCCATGATGATGGTTGGGGACTGAGTGCTTGTTTGAGAGCGTGGTTGCGGTTATTTTTGAAAGTATTTTTCGTTCGAAAATATATTAAAATAATGTTTTTTTTTAAATCATTTTTGATATCATCACATGAAAATAATTTAAAAACATTATTTTTTTTTTTTTGAAAATTTGGTGTTTTACATTGTCTTTCAAAAATAGTTTTAAAATACAGTGTCAAACATCATTGAGTTCGATCAAATTTGACAACAGCAACACAGGGAAAAATCGGTTGAACCATTGCCCCTTGGCATTTTCATGAGAACTTTAAAGGGAGATATTATTTTAATGAAACTTGATACTTGTCATGTGTTTCACTACGGTCAGAACTATATTTTTTTAAATATAGAAAAAATCTTAAGAATACGTTTTAAATTGAATTTTATAATACTATAAATTCAGGCAAAATAATACATTTGAGTAGAATTTTTGTAAAGCATAAATTTCTAATAAAATATATAAATTTTAAATCGAATATGAATTTGTTTGTTTAATAGGTTTAAAAGAAAAATTGAATGATAGTTTTTTTTTTTAAAAAAAAAACAAATACTAATGTTAAGCAATACAATTTAAAAAAAAAAGACAAAAAGTAAAAGATAACATTGAGCCATAAATTTTTTCCAAACCATTAATTCGGGATAATAGATTTGAAATAGTATACATAGATAAATTATAAAACTTAATTCTTAATAAATAAAACATCGAATGATGAATATTTCAATTATTTTTGTTATTGTTATCATTATGATTGTTAAATTGCCATAATCATTATAGCTATCATTATTGTCATTACTGTAAATAATTAATATTCTACATATTATTGCATTACTATCGTTGCTACCATTATTACTGTTATTATCGTTGCCATCATTATCACAATAACTATTATGATTACTAACACCGTTATTGCTATTAATATCATTAAAATTATTATTATTATTATTATTATTATTATTATTATTTTGTTATTATTGATATTTTTAATATTATTTTACGAGTTATTGTTATTATCACAGTCATGATTATTAATGTCATAAGAACTACAACCATTACAATAAATTATGATTGTTATCATCATTGTCATTAGTTTATAACAACTAAAATAATGGTTGTAGTGCTTATGGTATAATAACAGTGATTATTATCAATAATAATTTATTATAATGGTTGTAGTGCTTATGATATCATAATAGTGATTAATATTATTGTCATGAGAATAGTGATTATTATCATGATTATAACAACTAAAATTATTATTATTGCCTAAACAATGAAAATTATTAAATTATTTTGAAAAATAAAACAAAAAATAGGGTCTACTTCAGAAGAAGCGAAAAAATTAAAGGAATTAAAACTCAACAAAAAATTAAAAGAATAAGAGTTGAAATGAAAAACAAAATATATGGTCAATTTCAATTGAAGGACAACATTGAAGCAAATCAAAACTTATATAGAAGAGATCAAGATGAAAAAAGAAATCAAAAGAACAAGGACTGAAATGCACAAATCATAAACAAAAAGGACTTGTATGCATTTTCAATTTTAGGAGAGAGAAAAGGAAAAAAAATCGATCATCGACAGTTCTCCAACCACCATAAACCGACATGTGCACCACCATGGTGAAGAGGCCATGTCGGCACATCCGGTGAGATGACAGTTGGACACATTTATCTATCGCATGTCGCGTTAGGCAAACGCGCCAACAGTTTTTTCAAAAACAATTATTAAGAATATGAAATTGCCAAAACACTCACCGGAACTCGTCCTAATAACAAAAAAGGCATAAACATTCCAAAATAAACCCGACCAACTCTTTGTTTTTTCTATGTCGATGGCAAATCAATGTTTTCACCATTCATAAAAATGGAAAACCCAACAATACCCTTGTCGGCAACTCTTATTTTTTGTTTCATCCAAGGGAAAAAGAGTTATTTTTATTGTTCATCAAAAGATAAAATATCTTTAACACACTTTCCCAGTTAACAGTTTACATAAAAAATGTGCTAAAATAAACTTTATGCCTAAAAAACTAGAAAAAAGATGAACTTCAATTCTTAAACTCTTAAAAGCTAGAATTTATAGTATTTAGGTGTGTACTCTTTAAGGAATTCATATTTTGGTGTGTTATGTATGTAACTTGTATGATGTGACAGATTGATCTTGAAGGCAAAACTCAAATTTATTGCAAGGATGAAGATTTCAGTTAAAGGAAAAAAAAAGGGAATTTCCCAATAACAGAAAAGAACCTATAATTTTGAAAAACAACTAGATTGATTTAAAAAACAGGTGGACAATTTTGGCTACTGTTTTGTAATAGCCTATTTTTTTGTTTTGATCTTTTGTTGATTTTCTTTGATTCTTTTATGTTGTTGAAGGAAGATAAATTATTATTATGTGGAAAAGAAAAAAATTTAGGTTATTTAAGGAGGATAAATTATTATTATATGGAGAAGAAAAACATATTGCTTATATGAAATTATTGCTTATATTGTTATATTGGAATGTTAAGAGTTAAAAACCTAGTGATTAAAATTAGTTTATTTTTAGTAGTTGTAGGATTTCCATGTATTAAAAATAACATGTTGTTTAAGAAAAAAGATAGTCAAAATACAATCATTATCCGGCTGCAATCTTCACTAGATTCCTCTGTATTCACTTCAAGAGCCAGCGATTTAGACGTTCAGATGCTTTATTCACCTAGATCAAAGTAAATAAAAATTGAAATCATAATCTTCAGAGAAAATAGAAAGAGCTCAAATGACACCAAGCATCACAGTTATGTCTATGTTTATGATCATCCTCCAATTTTATATTTTTTTTCAATTAACTTCATTAAAAAAAATACAACCCAAGTTTCAGTAGTCCATTACATGACTGTTTGAAAGCGTGGTTGGGATTGTTTTGAAAATATTTTTTGTTTAAAAATATCAAATGATATTTTTTATTTTGTAAAAATTATTTTTGATAACAATACATAAAAATGATCTAAAAATACCATTTTTTTTTAATTTAAAATAAAATAAATATTTTTGACATGCAATAACAAAATAAGGACTACGATGATAACCCTAGAATCAAATGGATCGAGTTTTTCACAAGCAAATACCTGCTCATCCCAATCAGTTGTAAAGGTAATGTAGCCGAGCACAGTAACTTGCATCACAACACCAAGTGTCATTCCAATCCATATGCCCTGAAAAATAACATGAATTACTGATGTAATAGATAGATTGAGAAAGTGCGGAAAAACAATGGTGATACACAAGACATTGTGTTTTGTTAGAAAATAATATAAATCATATCATGGAGTTTCACCTAATAGCTTAAACTTTCTAGGTGAGATGATTAATTATCATGGTATCAAAGCCTTTTTTGACCCAGCGGTCACGAGTTCAAATCTCACCATTCTCATTTCTATTTGATAAAAATTAAGCTCAAGGTAGTGTAGGTCTGTGCAAGTTTGAAGCTCAAATGACTTTCACTCGAGGGGGTGTCATGATATGGTATCAGAGTCTTGTTGACCTAGCAGTCACGAGTTCAAATCTCACTATCCCTCATTTTATTTGATAAAAATTCAGCACAAAGGTAATGTGAGTTCGTGCAAGTTTCAAGCCCTAAAAAGCTTTCACTTAAGGGGAGTCCCTTGGCATGGTATCAGATCCTTTATTGACCCAACAGTCACGAGTTCAAATCTCACAACCCTTGTTCCATTTGATAAAAATTAAGCAAAAAGTAGTGTGAGTCTATGCAAGTTTCAAAGCCCAAAGAGCTTTCACTCGAGGGAGGTGTCTTGACATGGTATCAGAGCCTATAGCCTTGTTGACCTAGCGGTCACGAGTTCCAATCTCACTACTCTCATTCTATTTGATAAAAACTAAGTACAAAGTAGTGTGGATTTGTGCAAGTTTCAAGCCCAAATAGCTCACTTGAAGATGTGTGTTAAGAAATAATATAAATCATATCATGAAGGTTTACCCAATAGCTTAAACTTTTTAGGTAAAATTATCAACGAACCATCTCACCTTAAGTTATTAAATAAAACATCAAATATGATTTATATTATTCTCTAACACGTTCTTCTTAGTTTGAATAAAGATACGGAGAGCTAAGAAAAACAAGATAGAGAAAGTATAAACTCCTACCTTTACTTGCATATGAAACACATATCCAAGGATAACTCCTACCGGCACCCCGATCACGTAATAGCAGCCGATGTTAATGTAGGCAACAGTACTTTGTCGACCAGCACCCACAGCCACCCCTACAGTTGGAGAACGAAATCAAATGCATTCATCAGTTTTTATTTTATTTTCTGCAAAAAAAAATTTTTTTTTAAAAAATTATTATAAAATACCTGTGAGTACTGACTGAAAACTGTTGAGCAGAACTGAGAAAGCTAGTAGGAAAGAGAGGTCGGACACAGCCTCAATCACTGCCTTGTCATTTGTGAAAATGTATGCAATTTCTCGACGAAATACTAAACATAAAACAAACAGGATGATTCCTAGAATCATTGATTTGCTGAGTATCACTTTGATGGAAAATTTCGCAGCTTCAGTGTCTCCTCTTCCCAGTTCATTTGAAACTCGAACACTTGGAGAGGAAAAACAGAGATGCATAATTATTTGTTGAAGGGACATGCACGAGGCAGCATATGTTAGTGAAAACTGCTATCAAGCCGAAAAATCATTTTATTTTGTATTGTTTTTATAAATTGCACAATTCTAAATAAATTTATTTTTGGATTTCAACTATTTTTTTTTAATAAATATATTTAATTACACACACGTATATATATAATATATTTTCATTTTATTCCAATTGAAAAAACGAAACACCAACCGAAACAAAATTGACAAACTGGATCAAAATTGCATACCTGCAAGAAGCTAGGAAGCCAAGGCACAGCATAAACTCCCAAGCTGTGATATTGAGGCTGCAAAGCCATAATCCCTTTAGAAAAAACTAGCTAGAAAAAAAAATCAATCCTATAGAGAAAGCAAGGGAGTTCTTGATGTCTTACCAGATCGAAAAGGCAGATATTTGAATCGAGGCCCTTTCCATATATCCTGCCAAGAGGACTAAAAGTGCATTGTACCATAACTCTAAGCTACAAGCAAGATAGGAAAAAATGGAAATTTCAGGAAAAAAAAACCCCATTGAATTCATGTTATGAAAGCTTAGCTGTCACGGAATAATCTTATCTAAAAACTTTAAATTATTAGGTAAGGTCCCAAGATATAATTTATATTATTCTCTAACACATTCTCTCAAGTAAAAAGCCTTTTTGAGCTTGAAACTTGCACAGATCCACACAATATTGTACTTGATTTTTATCAAATAGAATGAGGATGGTGAGATTTCGAACTTATGATTGTTGGGTCAACAAAGCTTTGATATCATATAAATGAATCATCTCACCTAAAAGCTTAAACTGATAGGTGAGGCCCCAAGATATAATTTTTATTATTCTCTAACACTTACCAAAGACGAATTCAAAATCTCACCACCCCTCATTTTATTTTATAAAAATTAAGCACAAGGTAGTGTCGGCCTATGTAAGTTTCAAACCCAATAGGCTTTTATTGTTAAAGATAATATAAAACATATTCCGGGTACTTAACAATGAAAGCTTACCAAAGCATGATCCCAGAGGATATTGAAAGCTTTATCATGGGAAACAAATCGGAGAAGGAAGATGAGGTGAATCCTTTCCATGTAAGAGGACACCATCCACAAAAGATATATATAAGTTGTCCGATTATAGACAACCAGCTTGATATGATCATCGCGCTCATTGCACCAGGAACTCCCAAGTTTAGCTTGCTAACAAAGATCCATGACAAGAACACGTGAAGAACAAAAGATGCAGCAGAAATCCATCCCACAATCATGTTTTTCATCTGAGATTGTAAGAACTTGAGGGTGGTGAAGGAAAAGACGAAGAAGTAGAGGATCGGGATGAACCACAGGGAGATATATCCGGCGATATTTGCTATTTCTTCATCCCCACCAAGTAATTTGAATATTTGTGCAGAAAAGATGAAGACAGGGAGCAGTAAAGTTGCAGCAACTAGGTTAACGATCCAAGAACGCTGCAAATAGATTCCCATCACGTCGTATTGCTTTGCTCCAAATGCTTGACCACAAAGTGTTTCTGTTGCACTGGACATGCCTAACTACAAGAAGAACAAGAAGCCATTAATATAAGCAAAAGATATAGTGAATTTTGTCAAGAAATCATCTCATCTAAAACTTAAACTGTTAGGTGAGGTTCCGGAATACGATTTATATTATTTTCTAACACACCCACTTAAATGAAAACCTTTTGGGCTCGAAACTTGTATAGGTCCACACTACCTTGTGTTTGGTTTTTATTAAATAGAATGAGGGTGGTGAGATTCGAACTCGTGACCGTTAGATCAACAAAGCTCTGATACCATGTCAAATAACTATCTCACCTAAAAACTTAACCAGTTAAGTGAAATTCTAGAATATAATTTATATTATTCTCTAACAAATTACTTGCAGATGAAGAAGTTCAACAGGTTTTTGAGGCCAGTTCTTACCAAAATACCATTTGCAAACCGGACGGCTATGATTTGAGTAAGCGCATAGCCAGCAAGTTCAATCTCAGCAACATGTCCGATAAATGCTTGAGTCACCACAAACATTCCGAATTGACTCACCCTTGCCAGCATCGAAGGAAATCCAACCCTCCATATCTTCTTTGATTCCTCCCATACCCTCCCCTTCAAATCATTAACACCTTTTCGATTCTGATCCAAGAAGCTTTTCTTCCATTATAGTAATTGTTTCTATCTGTTATAGCATAATACAAGTTCTGTTACAGTCTTCACTAAAAAAACTCGAACGCTTTGCCACTGCAAATCTTAAAATATCAGTCGCAACTCGCCAAAATTTAAAAAATATTAAAGAAACTTGTAAAAAATATTAATTATTAACTAGTGTAAGGATAAGGTATTTACTTGTTGAAGATATTTATTGCAAGTAGTCTCCTGGTACAAGTTAACTTTATAGAGGATGTCTTTCTTTTGAAAGCCTACAAACCAAAGAAATAAGGAAACTCAAAATCTCTTACAAAACATAATAACCTAAGCTCTAAAATAGAGAGAAAAGGTAACAGAATGTTAAGGAAATTGAAAAACATCTTCCCTTCAATACCTTTTTATACTCATTCTTGGAATCAAAATTGATGCATGTAATTACCAAAATATTAGTTTTCATTGTGTTGCCTTAACACCCCGTCATATAAGTAATAAAAACCTAATAGGTTTTTCGTCTTAAAAAACAAATGTTTTTCCTTTGAAAAAATATTCTATGTTAAAGAAGTGTTTTTGCATAGTACTTTTCAATAAAGTTTTAAGCCTAGAAGTGAGTGATCTCTAATTTTAATTTGGTTTCAAATGTGTCCATCAACCATGTTTTCAAAATAATTTTTTTAATATCCCTCGCTTGATTAGTATATGAAAACTTGCATATTTATAGAGAAAAATAATAATTTGATAGATCACTACTTGATGAAATATAACTTTTGGATTTCAACATTTCTTAGTGAAACACTATTGCATTTACTCAATTAAATTGTGATCGTGATCTCTTCAGCTATTAAACCTTTTATCAAGTCAAGATAATAGTACTCATATAGTTCTGTACTTAGGTCTTTTATTTTTCTACTTAGATCTTTTTTTTTTGTTATGGTTCTTGTGACCTAATGGTTTACTTTTAAGTGGAAGACCCACTAGTTTCTATTTATGATTGCTCATAATAAATTCAATTTCACTATTGACTATCTATTTTTATCAAAAAGCTTTAGGACAAGAAATTGCCTCAAAATAGATTTGAGGTTCATTTTCTAATAAATATATTAGAAAATCAAGACCAACCTTTTTGTTTTTTTTTATCATTTACCCATTATAAACTAAAGCTTCATCATCTTTTGATTGATGATAAATACTTATCTAGCCTTTAACATTCCTTTTAAGTGAAAGGTGCTTGTTTAAATTGAAACACAACTCTAAAGAAAAAAAAAATATAGCATTTCTTGATTCCATTATAATATTATGATGAATGTCATTAATATTTAAGTCGTGTACAAGAAATTTATATTATACTAAAAGTTAAAGGAGCTCAAGCATTCACTGTAGATACACACATAGTTCATTGTGGATTGGAAAAGTAAAAATATTATTTTACCTAATCGGTGCGCCCTGAATTTTAGCCTTGGAATCAAGGTTAGTTTCAATTTTTGCATTTCTGTGCACATTAACATAACCATCATACCCCCATAATAAGATAAAAAAAAACTAAGAGTTACCTATAAGGGTGTCATGGTAATTTCATATTTTTAATGAACAATAACATAAATATGTAAATACTAACATGCCCCCATAAAACACAAAATACAAGAATTGGCTATAGGGGATTTTTAGGTAATTTACCATGTTTTTAAATATTAATTTATGCCAAAATGAACATTAAACATTAATGTGTAAATACTTATATGCCCCTATCAAAAGATAAAATATAAGAATTGGTTGTAGGGGTGTTTAAGTAATTTACCATGTAACAAAAATTTTAATAGTCCTATATTTTTTTATAATGTTGTACATCTGAGCTAAATAATCAACTTAACAAATTTATGATTATGTAGTTTTTTATATGTATTTATTTTACTATAGATAAGACATTTAGAATAATGATAATAATTATTTTTTAGTACTTACTTTTTTCCTCAAAAATACATGAAGCTAATGATATATTGTGATATTTTTTTTATATTAACATCTTTATATATATATATATATATATATATATATATATATATATATATATATATATATAAAAAATGAACTAATGTTTTTTTATAAAATCTCACATTAATTTAATCTCAATGTTCTAAAATAATTTTAATATAATAATATGAAGAAAAAATCTTATAGAACTAATCTTTTAATAAATTTTAGTAGTTGCATTTTTGCTATCTCTCAAATAAATTATTTCATCAAATAGTTAAAACATGCCCAACAAACAATTAGTATGTTGCAGGCAACAAATAACTCATCTTTAGTCAATTTAATCAATTGCAGTTTTACTATCTACCAATTAAATTATTACCCAAGCAGTTAAAACAAAACCCACAAATCAAATTATTTGTTGCGTAAAACAAATCACTCATCTATGCTAAAATTCATCGATTGCAATTTTACTATTTGCTAATGAAATAATTCATCAAACAAATAAAACATACACAACAATCAATCAATAGTGTTACACGAAATACATGGCTCATTTTCAATTAATTTTATCGATTCCAATTGTACTATCTACTAATTAAATAATTATCAAAAAAAATGTTTTAACAATAACAATATTCAATCACTTTTAGATGCAAAAAAATAACTCATTTCTAACAAATTTTATCGATTATAATTTTACTAATTAAATATTAAGGTAACCAATTACAACACGCACAAAATTAATAAATTTCCTACATAAAAAAAAGTTCAGCGCAACGCGCGGGCAATTAATCTCGTGTACTACTATTGTAAGCATATATGATAAAAACATCATCCACAATTTTACATCTTATCTTGACCCTTTTAGGATTAGATACTACAACTTTTACAAGACACCCTTATATTTTAAGATATTTATAGGAAGTTCTTTTATCATTTCAGAATTTATACAACATTTTTTTTAACTTTTTATGAGGTACTTTTTTAAACATATAATTGATAATCAAAAATCATCAATATCTAGTAAATTATGAAAAAAATATTTTGTGAATTTAAATTCTACAAAGAAATTACACTTACGATTTTTCTCATATGTCTTAATATGTCATGCAACATATCACAATACTCATTAAAGTAAGAATAAAAGGTATTCTGATTACTATTCATCCAATCATTGGTTATGATAGTCCTTAGATTTATTTTGAAGAGGTCATCATTGGCATACTTTCTTCTTCTTCTTCTTTTACAAATATTATAGTTTTAGAGATCATGAATTTATCATCTTAAAATCATTTTTACTAAACAATGAGTCATACATTAAGTTCTTCATATTGTTAGTAACATGAATTTGAGTTTAACCTTTTCAATGCCTAGTACCTTGAAACGTTTATTAATTCCTCCATCTACAAGTGTTCACTATCAACATTTTTGTAGGCTAAAAAAGGTCTTTTGGTGTATATTTTGAGATTAAAAAACCAAAATACATGCCGAAACGTTCCGAGACCGAAACGTTCCGTACCAATAGAAAAACCAGAAAAGCAACCGGAACGGTATTGACAAACTTGATATCAACATTTTTGTAGGTGAAAAAGGTCTTTTGTTATATATCTTGTTGCACCAATATCAACGCACCAATACTTGAGATTGTTGATCAGGTTGATTTTGAGATTAAAATTAGACAAATTAATTTTTAAAATGTTATTAGCTTGGTGATCAACCTGAATGATATTTACTGAAGAATTTATTTTATTTGTAGGGTTCCTTGGTAAGCCTTATTTGTAAAAATCATTGGCTAGGTGTCCAATCTTGTTATAGTTGAAAGAAACATAATTCCCCATCAAATAATATTTTTAATTTTATTTTTATTTTTTAATGTTGGACCTGCCCACTTGCTCATCAATATTTCCTTCATGGATCATGTTAAAAGTGTCAACTCTTATTTTAAATAATTTATTATTCAATTCATTAACATACAGTTTTTGCATGGAAAATCACTGTCATTCGTCACTTAAATTAGGTGGACGTTCTATCAATGCAAATAGGTCCCGTCACATGTATCTATATAAATAAATAAATAATGCTATGATCTGGGATTACAGTCTAATTTGTTTATTTTTTTAATTATTTCATAAATATATTAAAATAATATTTTTAATATGTGCACATCAAAATAATCTTAAAAAAACATCAAATATTTTAATTTAGTGTAAGAACTAAAACTAAAAATATTTATTTAAAAAAAAAAAAACATTTTTTAAAACACAGTATCAAACACCCTCATAATTTTTTAATGCATCATTTTATGCTCTCTTTTTTTATAACTATTATTATTCTTATTTTTTTTATATCAGTAATTCATACAACCAATTAAAAACTAACTCCATCCCACATCCAAATGATATGATTAGGATGAGCAAAAAAACAGGGGAAAGATTATTAAACTAAAAAAATGAACATTAACCTAGAAAAATAAAATTATTAAAAAAAACTGATTAAATCTATTAGAATTTTTAAAAAAAACTTTCGATTAAGTTTTGATTTTTTTAAGGGCTAAAATTGATAAACTGAAACCAAATCAAAATCGAACCGGTTTAAACTTTTAAAAAATATACTATATTTCTTTATCTTTTCTTCCATTTATATTCAAATTTTTTTGATCTGATTCTATTTCAGTGAAATGAAAAGTTAAAAGTAAAAATAAAAAAAACCTAAGAAACCAAAAACTATTTTTTAATTTTTTAGTTAAAAAAATCAAACCAAACTGGAAGCAGCCAGTTTACACCGGTTGTGGTTTGGTTTTTTTTTAAATAAAAACTTTGATTTGATTTTTTTATAAATAAAAACCAAACAAAAAAAATTATCGCCTCAAATAATATATAAAAAAAACAAATACATGTGGGAACCAAAAAATAAGTGTTTTACACGAGTAGCTTTTTCCTATTTTTTATTCAACTTTATTTGTTAATTTTAGTATTTCCTATAAATACTTCTAGTATTTTATTTATTTATTATTTTGCAATTAAGTTTGGTTTGTTTGTTCAAATTTTAGATTTAATCCCTGTCATTAATGTAAGTCACGTCGCTTTTTAATTTGGATATTTTAATAAGAAATGACTTAAATATATATATATATATATATATATATATATATATATATATATATATATATATATATATATATATATATGAAATCCACCGCCACTGAAGCAACATCGCTAATCAATTTTGAAGTGGGGCAAATTGTCTCGTACAAATTCTAGAGCAGATATTTCATAAAAAAATAAAAAGAAATTTTAATAGAAGAGTATTCTGAGTTTTAGCTTTGGGGTTTTAAATAGTTATAGATTTAATTGGCTGTATAATACGTTTTGTATTTTTATTTGCTGTGCGAATTATTGAAGAAACATGTATTTTAAATTTTTAATGCAAATTCCAAACGTTTTTCTTCTCTGTGTGCGCGATTAATGTGAGGTTCAACAAGTAATACAAGAACGTATTTTTCCATATTTGATATTGTGTTTTATAAATATTTTTAAAATAATTTACAGAAAAATATTTTAAAAAATAACATCAATCATGCTCTCAAACAATCATATTATAAACTTAAGTAAAGCATAATGTTTTGTCGGTAATATTATCAAACAAATTTAAGGGAGTGAAAACACAAGAAATGAGAGGTCGGACTAAATGACTATTTGAGAATGTGGCTATTTTTTAAAATATTTTTTTCGTTTTGAAAATACATCAAAATAATATTTTTTTTATTTTTTTAAAAATTATTTTTAATATCAACGTATCAAAATATCTAAAAACACTAAAAAATAATTTTTAAAAAATAAAAATAAAAAAATTTCAAATTTTTCATAAGCATTCTCTAAAAGCACTCCCAAACTTCCATTCAAACCTTCCATTCAATCGAAAGCTTGAACCCAGATTTGAGGAACAGGATCAAACCCTATATTGTGCCCATTACACGAACAGTAGTGTAACAGTTGTGCAGCAATTAATATGATTTAGCTCACTGAAAAGAACAAAAAATAAGAACAAGCTGCTGTGCGTACGTAGAATATATCAGAGATCAAGAGAGAGGACGTGATTTGTAAGGAGGAAGAAGAAGAAGAAGGAGCTTACTTCGAAATTTCAGTGGCTGAGTTGAGCTGAGCTGTGTCGCCTGAAGCAGTCTGCAACTTCGTTGATTGACTCAGTGAAATGGAGGGAAGAACAATTTGGAGAGAGAGAAAGAGAGAGAGAGAGAGCTTTAGCATAAGAATATTTTTACGTCCAGAATTATATAGTGGGTTCAGTTGAGAGTAAACGAACAACGTCACCCATTACGTGGCATTGTGTCAAATAATTTAGGTCTCGGGTTCAAGTTAGAATGTATTTATTAGATTATACTATTTTATTTTATTTTATAAAAAATCTAGAACAACTGAAATTTTACTCGTTTAACCTGAACTTTATAAAGAATATCCAAGTAGAAAGTGGAGTTTTGTAAAAAAGGTAAAAGAATGAGCTTTTTGCAAACCCATAGCATAACTCTTTGTTTTCTTTAGATATATTTTTTGACATTTCATTTTCAAAAATAATTTTCACTATATTTTCAAACGTATTGTAAATATCTCCCTAGTTGCCGCCATGTATTTTGTAGAAAAAAGAAAATAAATAATCATGGGATTTACTCTGCATATACCCTCTGGTCTTTTGACATTTTCCCTTTTCATAATTCTTTTCTAGGATGGAAGAAAACGCTAATTCTATAAACTTTAATATTTCCATCAATATTTTGCTGTGAATTCAAAGATTATTCTCAACCATTATTGTTCATAGATTCCCTGCCAAAAGATATGGAACAAGCCCCAAAAAAGTATCATTTTTTTTTTATTATTATTACTATTATAGATTCCCTGCAAAAAGAAAAAAAATATATGGATTGAGCCCCTAAAAACTATAATTTTTTTTATAGATTTTACTAATTTAAAAATAAAATATAATATTTACACATATAAAGTTTGATATGATATAACACATCAATACACACTACCGCAACAACAACATTGAAGCTTTAACATCAAAGAGACAGAAATAGATAATTGTCTCGAAAGATTTTCAATACAAAAATATGAGAAAACATAGTTTTTTTCCAACATTTACATCAACCTTCATGATGTTGTCAGTTTACACTACGTTGCGGGTCAAGCAAATAATTTTTGTAACTATTGAGATTAAAATGGAATATTTATACATGTAAAGTTTGATATAATAAAACAAATCAACACACTTTATCATAACAACAGTAACATCGAAGTTTTAACATCTAAAATTATCATCACTATCACTAAAATTAACAAAAAAGCAAATAGGAAGAGAAACTATTATTATTATTATTATTATTATTATTGCGCTAATAATGAAAAAAGCAAAATTAAATCAAAGGCTAAAAAAAGCATAAAAACTTTAATAAAAGAGCAAATAAAAAAATATAATAGATGATAAAACAAAAATAAAAATTATTAGCTGAAAAAATATAATTTAATTTGAAAATAAAAAAAATTGTTTGTCCTAGGTTGTGAGTTGAGCAAACAATTTTTATAGGATTTGCTGGATCAAAATTAAAATATAATATTTATATATGCAAAATTTAATATAATAAAATAGATCAACACACCCTATTATAAAAATAGCAACATCGAAGTCTTAACATCTAAAATTATAATTGCTATTACTATCAAAACAATAAAATTATCAAATTATCCTGAGAAAAAAAAAACACATTAACAAAAGAGTAAGTAAGAAAAACAATTAAATTATTATTATTAACTAAAAAACATTAACATAAGAGTAAGCAAGAAAAAAAATTAAATTATTATTATTATTATTATGATGATGATGATGATGATTGTGTTAATATTGAAAGAAACAAAACTAAATGAAAGACTAAAAAATTCATCAAAACTTGAACAAAATATCAAACAAAAAATTAAATAAAAATAAAAATTATCATTGCTATTACTATCAAAAAAATAAAAATTATCAAATTATCCTGAGAAAAAAAAATAAAAAACATTAACAAAAGAGTAATCAAGAAAAACAATTAAATTATTATTATTATTATTATTATTATTATTATTATTATTATTATTATTATTATTATTAACTAAAAAATATTAACATAAGAGTGAGCAAGAAAAACAATTTATTATTATTATTATTATTATTATTATTATTATTATTATTATTATTATTATTTTTATTATTATTATGAAAGAAACAAAAATAGATGAAAGACTAAAACAATCCTAAAATTTTTAACAAAAGATCAAACAAAAAAATAAAATAAAAATAAAAATTATTTGGTGAAAAATATTTAAGAGCAAAGGTAGAAAAAAAATCAATTTAAAAATGATTATAGACACGAAATAAATTTTAAGAGCTAATATTTTTTTTAAATACCACCTCAACAAATAAGAAAATAATAAAATTTAAAAACCAAAACTAAGGGCACACTTATAAATACAAGGACAAAAATAGAGACTATTCTAGAAATATAAAAGAATATAGGGATTAAAATCAAGCATTTACAAGTATAAGGGCCGAAATAAAAATCAAATATATTATCAATTTCAATCAAAGGATAAAATTGAAAAAAAATGAAACTTTGTGTCGGATATATTAAGCTATTTAAACCAATTCGAAATTTAAAAGAAGGAGGACCGGAGTGAAACATTAACATTTAATTAATTTCAATCGAATGACTCAATCGAACTAAATCAAAACTTATATAACAGAAATCAAGACCATACATAAAATTAAAAGTACAGGGATTGAAGTGCAAAAGAAACAAACCTGGGGGCCTCTCCTGTACTTTTGCATACAGGAGAGAGAGAAACAGAAAAAAAAACATCTTTAACAGGCCACTGCCTCGTCCATGTCCACCATATGATGAAACGCGTTGCACTGAGAGGAAGACCACGCGGAGGCGCATCGATAGAGATGCTGGTAGCCCATTTTTGTCGACCCTATCATCCCTCACGCGCCACCTTAACAGGGCGTGAGGCGGAATACTGGCGGTCGCGTGTTCGGCACGCGCCGACAATATTTCGAAAAAAATTATAAAAAATTGTGGTCAACTACCGGAAAATTGTGGAAAAAAATTATATCCCTATGCCCAAGTTATCAATTTTGTCTTATTATGGGCTATATCCGTATTTAGTTATTTTCAAAAAAAATATAAAATACATAAAAAGATAGGTGGATCGGACCGGACCGACCGAAATGTGCAATTACTGCGGAGCCCCTCCTCCCGTAAGCCTTTTTTTATTTTTTTCGAGGGCTAAAAATGTTATTGTACTGCACAAATAATGATAAAAAAATTAAGAAACCGAAAAACCAACCGAACCAAAAACTAAACCGACCCAAAAATATACTATTACAATCCACGATATTTTTACTCACAAGCTACAGTGAAACACCGAGCTCTTTTAGTATATTTTATAATACATGTATATATATTAATTAGAAATATTGAAATTTCAGGGACTAAGCCGAGCTATGTCGCCTGAAGCAGGCTGCCACTTCGTTGACTGACTTAGTGAAATGGAGGGAAGAACATTTTGGGGAGAGAGAGAGAGAGAGAGAATCTTTTTACATACAGAATTATATTAATTTTAGTTAATATATTTAATTATATATTAAAATATAAAAAAGTACAACCCCAAAACAGTGCACCGAAATATTTCAAAATCAAAAATTTTTGTTCTAATTGAAAAAAATAAAGTATTAACCAAAATGAAATTGACAACTTTGCTTCGTATACCCTCTGATCTTTTGACCATTTTCCCTTTTCATAATTCTTTTCTAGGATGGAAGAAAACACTAATTCTATAAACTTTAATATTTCCATCACTATTTTGCTGTGAATTCAAAGATTATTCTCAATCATTACTGTTCATAGATTCCCTGCCAAAGACATGGAACAAGCCCCCTAAAAGCATCATTCTTTTTTTTTTTTTATTATAGATTCCCTGCAAAAAGAAAAAATATATGGATTGAGCCCCTAAAAAGTATAATTTTATTATTAAATAATCATTTCATATATTTTAGTGGGGCTCTACGATTTTATTTCAACATAGCCAATCATGGTATTAAAGCTTTTTTCTTGTAATTGAAAAGTGTTCTGTAAGGTTTTAGACCTCGTGCGCAGAAGTTAAGGCTATATTCGTAATTTTGAGAGTACAGTTAATGTTATTTTTTAAAATATTTTTATTTATAAATATATTAAAATAATATATTTATTTTTAAAAAAATTATTTTTGATATTAGTAAATAAAAATAATCTAAAAATATGAAAATAATTTAATTTAAAAAAAATCAATTTTTTTTAAATATTTTTGAAATATAATATCAAACACCCATGTATTTTCCAAAATAGTGGATATGGATGAAAGTGGTAGGGTAAAGAGACAAGGGAGGATGAAGGATTGTCATCCACTGAAAGCATTGAAAATATATTAATTAGGAGATATTGAAAAGATTATTCCAATCCTTTTTTAGTTTTCACTAGTTAAATTGTCCGCACTACGTTGCGAGCATTATATATATATATATACATACATATATATATATATATATATATATATATATATATATATATATATATATATATATATATCAAATTCCTTCTAGAATTTAATTTTTATAGAGAAAAAGAGCATTGCAATATTCTTAGATGATTTTTTTTTTAAAAAAAAGTTGGTCAGACAGTATTTTTAATCTTATAACCAATATTATGGGTTTTGAAGGTTAATATAGATTGATTTTGATCTTTTTTCTAGATTTTATTTTAAGAAAATGTTATTTTGGTCATCTATTTTCTTTAATATTTGATTTATTGAAAATTGTTTTTTATATTATTATTATTTTCACTCTTGTTTTGATGAAGTCATGTGTCTAGGATTACATATTAGCAAATTACTCCTGGTTAATTAAAAAAAATATTTTTTTTTTCTTGTAGAAAATTACCTATAGTTTGATTCATTTTTTATTTTCCTACTCTATTTATTAGAATTACAATTTACATCCGAAGTCAATATAAATTTTTAAATCTAACAAAAAAAAACTAAATTACCCTTATATATATATATATATATATATATATATATTATATTGAAAATTCAACCAAACATATCTTCTCTCTTTTCCCTTCTATCTTCACAAACATCACCCTCTCTCTCCTACCCCTTTTTTTCCTTTCCTAGACATGTTTCTTTATCTTTTCACTTCCGTCGCTTTCAAATATTTATTATTTTATGTTAAGTTTATCTGATATTTGTTAATCCCAATAAAGCACATTTATTGTATTTGATTTTTCTTAATCCCCATACAACATATTTATTGCATTTGGATTCGATAAATAGAACTTTCTATCTCTTTTTTATTTTTATAAATGCCTTGATTTTTCTTTGAACTAATCATTAATACCATGGTAAGTGTGTTCGAGTTTTCTTTTAAAAGATAATTTTTATTTAAAAATATATTAAAATAATATTTTGTTATTTTTAAAAAAATATTTTTAGCATCAGTATATGAAAATAACTTAAAAATACAAAAACAATTAATTTAAAATAAATATATATATATATATATATATATATATATATATATATATATATATATTTTTTAAAATATAATATCAAATAAAATCTTAATAAATAAATAGAATGTATATATTTTTTTAAATCCACTAGTGATATGGAATTGACAAAACAATTAAAAAAAAAAACTTTGAGATAAAGAGAGGAGAATGGCTTTTCCAAAAGCATATGAAGAGACTGTTCTTCTCCATTATCCTTTGACTTTAACATCTTGTGTTCCTCGTGTCCTAAAAATACCAAATTAAATTCAGTTTACTGTAAGAAAAAAAATCAAACTACAATCCTCAATTTAAATCTGTTTAAACCAAACACTGATCATCTTCAGGAGTTCTCGAGAGAGAGCTTGGCAAATGAATAACAATCATGATTTGAATTTTATTTTTAAGAGGGTGTTCGCTGAGTGTTTTTCAAAAGCGTTTTTGAAAAAAATTAAAAAAAAAATTATTTTGATTTTTAAGTTTAAATTAATAAAATTTGAATTTTTTAGATCATTTTGATGTGCTGATGTCAAATATAATTTTTAAAAAATCAATACACATAAATATAATATATTTTTAAACAAAAAATATTTTCAAAAACAATCGCAACCATACTCTTAAACCGTCACTAATAAAAGAATGAAGAGTTTGGTAAAAGCTTGGGATAATAATATAGATCGAAAAATAACTCGGTTTGAACCAGAGTTGTCAATATCGTTCCGTTCCTGGCGGAACGTTCCGTGCCATTAAAAAAACCCGAGATAAAACGACATTATTTCATCTCGGTTTTAATTCCGACCCGTTCCGGAAATACCGGCCAAATTCCAGTCAGAACGTTTTATTACTGTTCCATGTGTGCCATTCCGACCTTAAAATCCTCCTTATTTTGATTAACTTGTGATTGTGTTTTTAATTTTGAGATTATGTTTGTTTGATTTTGTGTTTATATTATATAATTTAAAATTAATTTATCTTGAATTTTAATTATACTTGTTAAATTAATATTTTATTTTTTTCACATATATATATGAACAGTATAACCCAAAAAAGTTTTAAAACCGAAACATTCTATATCAATAGAAAAATCAGAATTTGAAGAAAATCACGCATCGCGCTAGTTCAAATTAATTAAGCTGAAGAAAAGTCAATCCAGAATTTATGAAGACACAATAGCTCTACGATGAAATTTAAGATTCAATGACATAGAAAAGGACATAGTGTTTGATGTGGGCAGAAGACAAATTAATAAGGGGTCATTAAGAACACACTAGAGTTTTGTTTTTGATTTATTTGGGACCGTTGAAATGGCATCGATAAGACAAATCTAACTATTCTATGAAAAGTCACTATATTGTAATAAACTCCCAACAAAACCCTAAACCAATTATGACCTCGATTGATGGAATTTCACAATGTGTTTAAAATTATTTTATTTAAATTGTTTTAATGGTACTATTTATTTTGAAAATAGAGCCTTAATTTATCCCCGACTACACGTTTCTTCTTTTATTAAAAAAGAACCTAAAGGGTGTCGAGGTTTTATACAGTAAAACACTATGCATCGTGACTCATAGTCACTATTCATGTGCAATTTCACCCGGTGTTTCGCGGGTGTACATTCTCTTTTTTTTTCCTCTTTTGAACAGTGTATTAACGAAATTAGCCCCCGAAAACGACAAAAAACGCCGCCAGGATCAGGGGCTCCTTCGTCATTGACCACATCGGACCGGACCAGTCCGGTCCGGGCCAGCGGCTTCTTATTTTATTATTTTTCAAAATTGGCTAAATACGGTTTTATCCCCTAATAAGACAAAAACGGTTGCTTGCGACCAGGGCCATTAAGGTAATTGATCCTCATTTTTTATTATTTCTTCCCGGGTCTGTCAGTGCGTGTTGCGCACGCGCCCCACGGTTTTCAGTCCCACGCCCTGTTTGAACGGCGCGTGCGGCGTCATACGGTGGTCGGAGATGAGATTTCGGCGTCTCAGGCGATGCGCCTCCGCATGGTATTCCTCCCGCGGCGGCGCGTTTCTTCATATGATGTCCGTGGACACGGCGGTGGCCGTTTATATCCGCTGGCGACGTTTCTCTCTCTCTTGCACGTACAAGTGAAGGAGAGTCCCCCAAGTTTTCTAATGTTTCCTTTTGGTCCCTGCTGTTTTAATTTCATTTTGTTTCCTGATTTCTGGTGTATAAGTTTTGATTTTCTTTGATTGGGTCCTCCGATTGGAATTGATTCAATGTCCAATTGTCAATTCAGTCCCCTTGCTTTTAATTTTCCAATTCAATTGAAAAAGATAAATTTATTCGGTACAGTATTTTTAATTTCTTCAGTTTTGTCCATTAATTAAAATTGATAATATATTTGATTTTCATTTCGGCCCTTATACTTTTAATTCTTGATTTTAATCCTTTTATATTTAATGTTCATTTCAGCCCTATGACTTTTAATTTTTTATTTTAATCCCTTTATTTCTTTTTATTTCTAGAATTATCCTTCCTTTTATTCATGTATATATAAGTGTGCTTATCTTTGATCTTTAATTTTTGTTATTTTCTTATTTGTTGGGGTTGAATTTTTTTGCAAAAAAATAACAATGATACTTTCTTTTTTTTCTTTTGTTAAAGTTGCGGGGATATTTTTAGTCTTTCATTTATTTTTGTTTCTTTCATTTTTAACATAATAATAATAATAATAATAATAATAATAATAATAATAATAATAATAATAATAATAATAATAATCTAATTGTTTTTCTTGCTTACTCTGTTGTTGATGTTTTCTTTCCCACCGGATAATTTGATAATTTTTATTCTTTTGACAGTAACAGTAATGATATTTTTTTTTTTGAATCTTTTGTTAAAGTTTCTTTGATATTTTCAGTCTTTCATTTATTTTTGTTTTTTTCTAATAATAATAATAATAATTTAATTGTTTCTCTTGCTTACTCTTTTGTTAATGTTTTTGAGTGTTTTTTTTTCAGGATCATTTAATAATTTTTATTGTTTTAATAGTAAAAGCAATGCTGATTTTAGATTTTAAGGCTTTGATTTTGCTATTGTGATAATAGGGTGTGTAGAGCTATTTTATTATATTAAATTTTGCATATATAAATATTATATTTTAATTTTGATACAGCAAGTCCTATAAAAATTATTCGCTCAACCCGCAACGTTGAACATATAATTTTTTTAAATTTTCAGATTAAATGATTTTTTTCAGCTATTAATTTATCTTTTTTTTTTATCATCTATAATTTTTTTCATTTGCTCTATCTTTTAGTTTTTTTATTTGTTTTTTTATATATTTTGAAATTAGATTATTATTTTTTTCTTGATAATTTTTCTTTTTCATCTTTTGTTCAAGTTATTAGAATTTTTTTGGTCTTTCATTTATTTATGGTTTTTCATTCATTATTAACACAATAATAATAATAATAATAATAATAATAATAATAATAATAATAATAATAATAATAATAATAATAATAATAATAATAATAATAATTGTTTTTCTTGCTTACTCTTTTGTTGATGTTTTTTTCCCCTCCGGATAATTTGATAATTTTTATTCTTTTTGCAGTAATAGAAATGATAATTTTTATTTCTTTATTTTTTCTTTTATCTTTTGTTAAAGTTTCTAGGATATTTTTAGTCTTTCATTTATTTATTTTCCTTTCATTACTAACATAATAATAATAATAATAATAATAATAATAATAATAATAATAATAATAATAATAATAATAATAATTTAATTGTTTCTCTTACTTACTCTTTTGTTAACATTTTTGAGTGTTTTTTTCAAGATGATTTAATTTTTTTTTTGTTTTAATAGTAAAAGCAATGATAATTTTAGATTTTAAGACTTTGATTTTGCTATTATTATGATAAGGTTTGTTAAGCTATTTTATTATATTAAATTTTGCATATATAAATTTTGATCCAACAAATCCTAAAATATATTTTTTTAAAATTTTTAGATTAAATTATTTTTTTCAGCTAATCATTTTTATTTCTGTTTGATCATCAATTATAATTTTTAATTGTTTTTCTTGCTTACTTTTTTGTTGCTGTTTTTGAAGATTTTTTACTCCGGAGAATTTGATACTTTTTATTATTTTGGCAGTGATAGCAACGATAGTTTTTGTTTTTGTTTTATTCTTTTGTTGCAGTTTTTAGGATTTTTTTTCTATTCTATTTTTTCCCTTTCATGATTAAAACAAAAAAAAATGATAATAATAATAATAATAATAATAATAATAATAATAATAATAATAATAATAATAATAATAATTTAATTATTTGCACAATAATGATTTCAGTAATAATTTTTTTCTCTGGTAAAAATATTTTGCTCTTTTTTCTAATGTTAGTTCGCGCTCTTTTTTGATCGTTTATGACGTAATACCTATATATTCTAAAAGATATAATTTATGCTTGCATAACAAACTAAACTCAAAATTTCATACATTTTATCTCCTGATCTATAACTTTTATTTACTTATATCATATAAATTTATCGTTATAGATTTAATTATGTTAAATTATATACATAAAAATACCCGCGGCAACGCACGAGCAATTAGCTAGTTTTCTCCTATGCTTTGTCATGTTATCTCTGTTTTTTTTTTCCCTCTTAACTATCATGTCTTGAATCTCATATTTTTGTTATTGAATCTTCATAAAATTTGTTTTTCTAAGAGAAATTAATTAACATAAAACAAAAATCAATCCAAAATTTAAAAAGACATAATAGCCGAAAGATGACCAAGGAAAAAAAGGAGATGATGGGTGATGGAGTGGAAGAGAGAAATGAAAATAAAAGAAATAATGGGTCGTTAAGGATACACCAATGTTTTGTTTTTAACATGTATGGTACCGTTAAAATAATCTCGATAAAACAATTCTAACCACATCAAAGAAAGACACGTAATAAACCTTGAACAAAACCCTTAATCAATTATGATCTTATTTGGTGGTATTTCATGATGTGAATGTAATAATGACTTGAGTATTTGAAAATAAAGCCCCAATATATATCTAAGTACCCATTCTTTTTTTTTCTTCTCGTAATTCAAGATGCCAAGGCATTTATTTTTTTCGACTTAAATACTCATTTTTCTTATATTAAATTGAAGACCATATCCTAATTTTTACTAGCAATAACACAAATGTTTTACGTAATTAGTATGTGTGTATGGATGTACTAGTGCATAAATATAAACAATTGATATACATTTCGATGGCTTTATGAATGTATGTATGTGTGCATGCATTCATTTAGTAGCATATAAATTTGGACAATTAGGAAATGTATTATTTTATTTGAAAGTTATAATTTTATAAAATTAATTTCATTGTCGGATCCATTTGAAAATATTGGTTTCGCGCGCGCACACACACACATATATATATATATATAAAGTGGTGTTTATACTAATAAATAAATATGTTATTATAAAATTAGAGGTTGGGGTGAATTAGTAAAATTAATTTTCATTCCCAAAGAGATCTCATAAATTCAAAAACAAATAATGCATATTGGATAACATTTTTTTAAATATTGATATGGTGGGATATTAGATGATATTTTTTTTCAAAAATTAAGACATGGAAATATTAAATCAATCTGGTTTAACTTATCAAATATATGACCTAGATCTTGAGACCATGGTAACTATATATATAAAAATAAAATAAATTATAAAGATAATTTTATAATCAATCCAATATTGAAAAACAAGATTAGAAAAAAAATTAAAAAAAAAATCAATATAACCTGAGTCAACCTAGATTAACATGTCAAACTCGTGATCTGAGTAATTAGATTTTGATAATCCCATAGAAAAAAAAATAAAAAAAGGTTATAAAGTCCATTTTCCAACCAATCCAAAGTTAAAGGATAAAAAAAGAAGTCAAAAAACCCAAAGTCAACATAAGATAATCTGTTAAACTCTCAACAAGGATTATAGGACTAGGATAGCTTCATAAAAAACAAATAGAAATTTGATTAATCTTTATTTTTAATAGACTCAATATTTAATGTTAAAAACAAGAAAAAAATCTATGAGATTAGGAAAACTCGATAAAAAAGAAATTGAAAAAACAAATACAAGCCTAATTTCCAACAACCTAATATTGAAAGATAAATTAAAAAACAAACCTAAATAAAAAAATAAGTGGAGGGTGAAATACTATTTGTTTAAATTCACATTGGTGTACGTTCAAATTCCAAAAAGAAATATAGAATTGACACACAAACTCAAATAAAATGAGGAGGTATGTTAGGGACCCGAGAAGGGATCTTCTTTGATTGCTAATGTCGGTAGGGTGATAAGGGTATTAGAGTTGAAAACCTAACTAAAGAAATTTTTACACTGCATTTTGAAAACCCATTTTTAATTATTTGCGAGTGTACTTTACAATGTAATTTTACACCGTGATAGCTAAAACAAAATAATTGTTAAATTATTTTGATATTTTGACCAAATTCCACGGATAATTGTAAATCGGTTACAATATCCAATTTTTGTTTTAAAATATGAGAAAGATGCAACATATATTTTTTACAAAAAATATGCTTGGAAAAACCTTGGAATTCAGCCGTATGCACGAAAACAAAATATTTTTTTGTTTTAATTTTTTTTTAAATATATATTTTTATGCAAATTTTGTATTTTTTAATTTTTTTTAATTTTTTTTTACGTGGGCTGCCTGCCCAGCCCTGATGGGCCGAAAGGCCCATCATTTGGGGCTGGACTGCTAGCCTCGGGTGGGCCAAACGGCCCACCCATTTTAGTGTCCAGACTGGGCCTTGTCCCCAGCCCGGCTAGCCCACTGTTCTACATGCATGCATAACAGTGAGTAGGTGGCCAGGGGAGTAGGATAAACGGCGTACCTATTACTACTGTAAGGTAGAGGAGACCAAGGTGGTTCTTCTTATTATGGTAGCTTCGGAAATGGTGGCCTGTGGGGGCCGGAGGAGGCGTCGGAAGGAGGCCTGACTAGCCCACTGGTTTTAGAGAGAGATGTTGACCGAGAGAGAGAACCGCAACTGGTTTTTTTAGAAGGGGAGCTACCAGAGGAAGGAGAGAGAGGGAACTATTGCTGCCTGTCATGGGACGCCCTTGGTGATTGGTGTTGTTGTCACCGGAGCTGAGGAAGACAATGGGTGGCTGTCGCTAGTGGTTATGCGTTTATATGCTTTTATTCTGCAATTTTTTCCCTTCTGTTCTGGTTTTGCTACCCGCATTGTGTCTGTGTAAAACTTTCTCCCCTTTACTGTCAAATTTTATTCTCTCCAGTCAATACCCCCCCCCCATCTGCATGCATGGTTTTTATAGGCAGGAGGCAACCCTTTTGGTTGTCCATTGCAGTCATGTGAAGAGGCAACCTCTTCACATGAACCTGCAATGGCATGTTTGCACTATTCAGGTGACTGAACAATGCAATCATGGTTGCAAGTTTCGAGTAATTTGGGATAAGTGAAATTTGATTTGATCCCTCAATTTGTAATTTCCCTAATTGCACCTCCAATTGACTTTAAACTTTTAAATTTATACAATTGTATCCCTATCAAAAAATTTCAACAACATTAGCTACGCACGCCCTTTTTAGTTGGGTTCTTGGTTTCAAATTTATGCAATTTAACTCTCAATTGATCATTAAACTCTCAATTGTTTTTCAATTTGACCCCTGATTCGCACCATTGCTTGGAAAAATTCAATTCGATTTTCGAAAATTTCAATCTTCTCAATTGAAGCTGAATTAAGCTCAAGAACTAAATTTTTCATCGATTAAGCCCTTAATTAATTGGAAGTGACTAATTTAAAGTATAATTAAGTCCTTGCACTTAATTAAATCCTTCAATTAGACCATCACTTAATTGCCAAATATAATTACACTTGAAATTGGTCGACGATTAAATCAAATCAACCCATAAAAATATAATTATGTTTTTCGACTTAGGTTTTACACAAATTTATCTAATAATAAATTATTTTAGCTTTAAATCTGTATTTTCCTCTATTTTTAGGGACAAAAGAGATACAATCGGATTCTTGAAAACAACCAAAATTTCCACATTGATTATTTTACCAACACCAACCCTTTTTATTTTATTTTTGTTAATTTTGGATAGATTTTGAGGAATAACTCAGAAATTAGGTTATGACATATACCATGGGTTTAATATCTTTAATACTATTTTTCCAAAAAAAATTATGAAATTATCTTGTATTTCCTTTTCAAATCCATCATTTACACGTCAAGAGTAAATATGTTGTTTCTTCTCTTTTTTGATCTAGTAGTGTTTTATGCACATAAACACCACATCCAAATAATTTCAAAAGTAAAAGACTTGCCTCTTTTCCTGCACATACATCTTTTAGAATTTTAAAATTCAAAGAAACAAAAAGTCATTAGTCGATGAAGTTATTAACTGCTTCTAATCAAATTATAGGTGGTAACACAACATGAAATCTCATGCTTCTAGCTCATTCATTTATGGTTTTATTCATGCACTCAGCAACACTATTTTGTTGTGGTGTGCCTGGAATTGTCTAGTCTATTTTGAACATCACTAGCAGGAAATCATATTCTCAACATGTAATTAACATCTTCGTGAGATAAAAGAAGAAACTTATGCAGAAGCCAGTGAGTTGGGGCTTTAGTTTGTGGTGGTCCTGTATAATTTTATACAGGACCACCACAAACTAAAGCCCCAACTAGCAGAACGCAGTAGCTTCTGCATAAGTTTATTCCTTTTCCTTTCCTATTTTACGATTCTTTGGTCTCTGAAAAACTTGCAGAAAAGATAAGCAGAGTAAACATGCGCATGCACAAACTTAGTGGAACAGTCATCTTCATGGGCCAGACAGCACTCCAATTTGTGGGAAAAAAAAAGAGAAAAAGACTTCGAAATCATGTTAGCAAACATTATTGAGAACCAAAAAGATCACAAGAAAAGGTAAGGATCCCAAACCGTATCCATCACCATCATAGCTACAGCAACTACTTCCCTGTTGTGTATCAAAATACCTGTTGCCACGGGAGGGAAAGCATGAAAAAGCAAGTGTATAAGCAGTGACAGTGAAAGTGGAAGCTCCATCCAGGTAAATATAGCTCTGATTTTTATTTTACTTTTTGGTTTAATAGTGGTTAGATCCAAGGCCGACCAAACCAAGTTAATTGAACTTCTTCAAGGACATCACAGTGTCATCCCAAGTGGGAAAACAATTATGGGCCATTTATTTACTTCAGTGACAATAAATATAATAGCTTTTGAAGTAAACAGATAATGATAAGAAATGGAGTAATAATGAGAGACTAATATGAGTAATTTGATGTTCAGGAATATCATTCAACTGAATCATATCCAAAAGCAACAGAGAAAGTATGTTGTGAACGGAAAGACATGTAGAGAAGGATGACAGCACGATTACAAACTACGTGAACTTCTATGGTTCTAGTCTGCCATGTAAAATATTTAGATAACTGTAGTTAGATGAAATACCAAAAACCTAATCACATGTGGGGAAAAGTTTGAAATACCGATGCACTAAAGCTATATAAATCAGTTTTGCATTACAGAACTAAGACCACTAACTGTCCTGCACTACCTCCTGCAACTACAGAATTACAGCACTGTACACTGAAAAGCATACAATGGCGCAGATCCCCCATATACAAACTGCCATCCAATCATGTACTGTATTTGAGATGTTGCTCATAAAAGTTGATTAACTGAAATGAAAGGAAAAGGAAAAGACAGTAAATACAACAATAAAAATCATGAAAGATATTTCAAAAAATTCATGAGCAGTTTGAAGGCTGAAGACAGTGCAGTGTGGATGGGGATTAAACTCTACACATAATCAGCAACATAATAATCAGTTACCAGATGTGGATTATTATCCTTGAGAAAGCTGTTATCCACTATTACTTCTTGTCCATCAGACCTGCAACGTAGGAAACCACTTAAAAAGATGACACTACGCAACTGGAAGAAACATTTAACAAACATAAATCTGAAATTGGGCGAAACACTTCCATGCATAATAAGAGAGCTCATGTGCTCTGTACTTATAAACTCTATTTAGACGAGAAAAAGCATAAGGACATACTGAAGTAAGATTTTTTTGATAAAGCTGCCCGAGGATGATTTTAAAGGCAGCTAAGGACAGATTGCTGTATTTAGAATTTTAGACTATTATTTAATCATTTGGAGAAAAGGCAGAGGATTGAAAATTTATTAGGGCTTTGTTTCAACAACATAGTGAGTTGTAACTCTTGATGAGGCATGTGGGGTGTGATGATGGGGTGTTTACGGCGGGGAGAGGGTTAGAAAAGGCAATTTGAATGCTGTCAACAGTGATCCAAGGGATTTCTCTGACTTGTTTTGGAATTTGAGATGCAACTGCAGGGGAATGAATGGGGTTTATGTGGTGGGCATTTAGGAATTCTGTGATCAAAAGTCTAAAATATCTTCAATTGTCTAATAAACAGCAAGAGATTGGACTTCTTGTCGAAGTTAATAAACTTAAATATCTTAAATTGAAAACTAAACTCGACAAATCATATGACATAAAGTGTGCCTCAATTGAACATCAAACCTATCCATCATTGGAAAAATGTATTAAGAATTAGACAAAAAAAAAAAAAAAAACAGCTTCTAATTCTGTTTTCCTTGGATGCATCATTTGGACCAATTTATAAGAATTCTCTTGCTCACTTTGTCATCATTCCTTCTAACTCCTTATCCCGAGTTGTATTCATAAAAATGCCTAGGATGTAAAATCATCCCCAAAGTTAATGATGCTTTATGAGAAGGGAATCTCAACTACCCTTCAACTAATTACTAATTGTTTTTCTAGAATCAACTCCTTTCTGTCATTTTTTTCCAATATAGAAGTCATCGCTGAAGGAAACAATACAGGCATTATAGACACAAGACATGTCATGCCAGCTCTCAGGCATTATAGACACAAGGCATGTCATAAGCTCACAATGGTAAATTCACATAGATTTGATTGCAACAAAAAGATATTGTTGGGAGGGGAAAATAAAAGATTTTAAGTTGATAGAACCATTTGAAAAAATGCAAAAACCCCAGGGTTTGATTTAAGGTTTCATCCCATAAATTATGATTTAGGCTAATGTTATAAACACAATAATCCATTTTGTGCATTCACAACAAAGTTAAATATAGCATTTCATTTCTTTCTTTTGACTTGACACGATGGTTTTCTTCCTACTCTATCAATCGTTACTTTTAATTTGTCACTTTTTATTTCTAGTCAAATTTCATTTATATCAACTCTAAACGTCATAAGGCCAGCATAATTTCATTTCATTCTACATTTCTATAAAATTACTAAATTAGCCTTCATTTTAGTTACCAATTGTTTTCGATTTAACTTGTCACTTTTAATCTCTAGTCAGATTTCATTTATATCAACTCTAAACGTCATAAGGCCAGCATAATTTCTCATAGAGAGAAGCCCGACACAATTTCCTAGTAACACATGTAGTGTCTTTTAAGAATATTCAATTGTGGAACTCCTTACACTTAAGTTTTATAGAAGAAAATGTTTAGTTTAAAGTTCATAAATACCTAAAACCATAAAAAAAAAAATTACAACACTATGTTGGGTTATCTTTTTTATCCAACTAAAATATAGCACCTCATTGCTAGAAAATTATAGCTAAAACTGCAGGTTAATTTTACAAACAAATTTGGGTATATTTAACGTATTTGTCATAATATATCAGTTTAGTTTTCATAATATTCTACAATATGAAAATTTTATTTATAAATTTTAAATTCCATGATTTACCTTCTTTTATAGCATTTTACATTAGGTTTAAGAGCATTTTTATTTTTGATGTTATTGAATTTCAATTGTGATTAAGAAACCTATGGAGTGAAGCTAGTTTAGTCACTCATTAATGATGTCACACAGAATCAGAGTAAGAATAACATCACCTTTGAGTTTTAAAAAAAAGAATTTTGAACTCATCTGAAATCAATTCATTCTAACAAGCCCCAATTTCACAAACTTACCAGTTTGACACTTCAATTAGTTTGTGGACAGAATCAAGGATCAAAGAGACGATACTGTGCCTGGTATTTGAGTGAGTTGAGACATTGTAGGAGAAATTCAAAGAGAGAGTTGGAAATGAAGTGGGTCATGGGTAGTGGTAAGGTTGGTAGGAGGAGAGAGAACACATGTTTGTGGGTGAGAGAGGTGCAATTTTGAAGAAAAAAAAAGATTTTTATGTTTTTTTAATGGAATTTTAGGTTATTATTACTATGTTTTACGAAGAAAATGATACCCCTTAATGAAGTATTAACTAAGATAGGAATATAAAACACAAAATGGGAAAAGAACAAATAAAAAAAAAAGGAGCCAATTCTAGAGGTACAAAACTTCAACTCTAAACAGAAGTGATTTCTTGAAGCAGTTTGAATCTAGTTGGGAATAAATAGTTTGAGGGGAAAATAATCTTCGCAATGGCAAAGATAGGAAACCAGCAATATTTGGACAGTGAGTTAAGATTGAATTCAATGGTCTGCATAAGTGATTTAATTAGGGGAGAAAGAGTTGAAAAATACAGAGATAGGTTTATATGGGTTTAATGATGAGAACAAGCAATACTCATGTTCTATTATCAAAGCCCCAGCTCTAGAAAGAATAGGTGCTCTGTTAGCATAGAAACCATTTTTAGATAAAGAATGACAGATAACCTTAATTAACTGCAAACTGCAACTACCATTATAACTAAAGTAACGAGCTAAAATTCTCCTTGATTGGCTGCATCATATCAATAAAAACTCTTTACTCTTCACCAGGTGATGCCTTCAAAAGCTAATACGAGAACTCTAACTTCACCTCCTCCAAAATGCCATCTTTAACATTAAGAACCTTAACAACAATTATCAACATTGCCTAAAGTCCATGGCATTGCCTGCTCTTTTTTCATTTGCTTTTTGCTCTCTTTTGTAACCCCATTCCATCTGTTTTATTAATTTCCTCTCTTTTCAGGTTTACACTAATCCATTTCGCTAGTCTCTAGCACAAATGCATCCCTATAGTTAATTATTTCTTATAGTAGGTAAATAAAATAAAAGCATCAGTAGGCAACCCCAAATACTGTACAAGTTGACCATGAAACTAAAAGAAAATAAAAGGTTTAAACCATACAACCATTCCAAATACACAAATTAAAGACTGGCAACATAAAGGTCACTGATGGCCAAGAAAACATTTTTTTTTCTAAAAGCCCTCTTGTTGCAGTCCATACATAAGACTTTTTGATGCAGTCAATGAGGCAAGAGTTCAGAAAGTACAGTTATTTAATCTTTAATTTTATATATTTTGATGTTATTTGTAAAATTAGTCTAAGCAATATTAATGTTGTTTAGAAATCTTACCTTATTTAGGAACTAGAACATTAATTAGGATTTTTCTATTAGATTATTCGTTTCCTTAGTTTAGAACTAGAAGAGCTTACGATCCCTACAGCTATCAAATAAATTAATATATCTAGTAAATATTTATATAAAATATATATTATATTAATAATTTTGTTAATAGATTAAACTCACCAAAATACATATGAAGTGTCCAAATTCAATACCTAGCAAACATGTATAAACTAGTTACCTAAAGTAGTTGTCTTGTTATTAGTAAAAGATATGTCTCCAAATATTGAAATGGAGTTGAGTCAAAAAAAATATTGAATGTTTTGGCATCTCCAATTCCTCTTAATTTAGAAAAGAATTGCATTCCCATATTTATGAGCAAATCTAATATCCTAGGACATTCAAGATTTCTGAGCGTTGGAGATTTATTGACGTACCAAATGCAAGTATGCTTGACATCTGAATTGATTTCCCTAGGTGATTCTGAATGTCCTAATACCAAACATCCTTGAGCTTATTTAATTATAAAATCCCTGATTCTCTAAGCCTATGTGCCCTTTGTGGGACAAAAATCCATAGTTGCCCAACATTATTCGTTAAACAAGTAGTAGTGTCTCAACAAGCTATTTCACTCCTCTCCCTTCAAATTAATTTCATGCAAACTAGCCGAGATAAAACTAGGGTATTACTCAACATGAAACTAGGGTATTACTTAACATGAAGAAATATTATTATAGATAATTGGCTATGTGCACCTTGTGAATGATGGTTAGAATACACGATGAAAATCCAGCTACTCTCAACGTGTTAGTTCCACAAACAGAAGCATGCAAGTAATAGAAATCATTAAATATCATACAAGATAGATGCAAGAAATTGGAGTTAAAAGATTAACAAACCTTAATGCGAGAAAGGTTATATGCACATCCTGGACATTGTCAAACACTGAAGCTGAAAAGCCTGTAGGCTTGAGGATCTTGGTGATGGTTAACGCATTAATGGTATTTTCTGCTATGGGCATGTGACTTGAATTATCCCAAGTTGAGCTAGGATTTTCAATCCCTAGTTGTGCAACTCCACCAGTAGAGCCAACAGGGAAATTTGCAGATGAATCATGTAAAAAAGTTGGCTTCACAGAGTCCTTTTTGAACCTCTTCACAGAGCCAGACTTTCTTTTCTTAGCACCTGTGCGTTGACTGTTCTGAAGAGAATCATAATCAACCTTGGGAAGCCCATTTTCCAGACCATTACCTTCTAAAGTCTTTTCTTCTTGGAAATGTATTGCGAGATTATTCATGTTTACATCAATGTTAGGAATTGTTCCTCTAAGCTCGCTAAGCTTTGGATCATATTCATTATCCTCTTTCCTTGCAAAAATATGGTTTGAACCATTCATGGATCCATTCTCACCGATTTGCTTGAATGTTTTGACATTGTTCGCTTCTCCATTACTCTCTCCTCTAGGATCAGATCTGATAAATTGAAGGGGTGAAGGTAGATCACCAAGAAATGAGCTACTAAGAGGAGCAGAAGGGAGATGTTTATCCGCAATACTTATTTCAACATCCAATACATTGTAGGCAGTAGAGGAACGTGGCTGCTTCTTCTTCAACTGGGTATGAGGACCCCCATGCTTTCGTTTCCGTTTTCGGAAAGACTTGCCAGATTGCAAGCTTGAAACCCGGCAGAAAAACAAGAGAAAAGGGGGACAGAAGAAAGAAAATTCAGTGATTGTAAGTAAATAGATAACTCTATTATATTAATATATACTTTAAATTTCATTTTGATTGCCAAAAAAAGAAAAGACAAATTAAATTAACTTGAAAATCAAGTTTGTAAACTTGTTCTTTCTGCTTCTTATTTGCCACCTAAAAAAATATGCTAGCCAAGCAAACAACTCATTTATCACTCAGGTTATTTGAATGACAGTTACCTTGAGTAAACTCTAACTGAAAGGTTGAAAACACAGTTTTCTTTGGCATTGATGTTTTCAGCAACCAAAGAAGCTTGTGTAAATAAGAAGAAAAAAAGAGATCTACCTCTCTTCAAATGCATCAATGACATCAGAACATGACTGCAAATTCTCCAGGGGCTCCCAGGTGTTGGCTGTTTCAGGCCATCCTCGCCTTTAAAACAAATAGAGCATATCAGTCAAGAAATCACCTGGAATCAATAAAGTGGATTAATAGCTCCTTACATTAGTCCTACCATAATGACATATAAGATAACAACTAATTGAATACCAATTTCGAAGCAGAAAACTGTAATAGAGCCTTGACTTGATATAAGAAATACACTTACCATTTAATAAGATACTGCAACTGACCCTGGTTTTCCAAGGAGTCATTTGCCATCATCATAAGCCACGATTAGCAAGACAAACAAACTCAAATAATCAGGAAAAAATCATCAACAAAAAAAAGAAAAAACACAATTCACTTTAATTCACCTAATAAACCCCTGTATTCCTTGGTCCCGTATTATAAACCTCCCCACCAAGAAGCAAAAAGTCCCAGCAAAAGAATTAAATGCAAGATTCTAAATAATGGAGGTAAGAAAAAATCTTATAAGAAAATGTGAATCAGACCTTACGAACTCGTTTTCGACGAATATCCTCGATTTCGAAGAAACCCTCATCTAGTTTTGTCCTTTCTTCATCAAATAAATTGTCTCTCTCTTGTTCTCCTTTGGAGTCCTCTTCCTCCTCCTCCTCCTCTTCTTCTTCTTCTTCATCGTCATCATCATCATCATCTTCTCCTTCGGTTTCCTCTCGATTCTCCCCATTATAAGCCCAAATTCTCTCCTCCCCTTCATCAACATTCCCTTCCCTCACCTGGGTCTCAAATAAGTTGCTACTACTGCCCTCTGCAGCATCAGTCAACACAGGATTTGCCGTTGCCTTCCTCTTTCCCTTCATAGCATTCAAAAAGGTTTGATTCTTTTTGGAGGGAAGAAATGTGATTTTCTTTTGTTTTGTGGAGTTTGGGTGTGGTTGTCTGTGTACATGTATACAATTAAATAAATATATACCAGAGTTCTAGACCTATCACACGTGACAACACCGAATGTGTGCGTGTGAGGGAGACAGCCACCAGACCTGACAACAAAACTGGGTAACTTTTTGAGACTATGGATTCAGGGATGGTAATTTCTACCCAGATCCATTCAGAAATATTTATGTGGTTTGATAATTTATCACAATTATACTTTTTTGTATTTTTATATCATTTTCATGCGCCGGTGTTAAATTTTTTTTAAAAAATATCATTTTGATGCATTTCTGAATGAAAAATACTTTAAAAAAAAACATCAATTATATCGAGTCACAAATATCGTCTACAACTCATTTATTGCAAATCTTATTTGTGACTCTTCTAACATACTTATCCTCGAAAAAAAATCAATTAACTTTGGTTTTAAAAAAATAGTAATTTGTGTTATTCAAAGAATCAATTTTTCAGCATCAAAACACAATTCGCATAAGTACCATACAATATTTACAACTATAAGTAACAAAATTAGACCAGTGATTAACATAACATTTTACTAAAACTAAACCAATTATATATATGACATCTATATAACCTATCGAAACATATGAAATATATATATTAGATAACAAATTGAAACTAAATATTTTATGTTCAAATAACAAAAAGATTCAATATATGTAATGAATAACATTATTGCATTACTAGTAGCACTCGTGAAAATAAAAGCTCTAAACATATGTAATATATATGACTGAGTATACAAAATCAACTAGTTCTTTATCACATCTACTAGGAGGTCTAAATTTTTTTTATTTCTAACCATGTCAACTTAATATAGTCACTTTTATAAGCATCATCTGGAGCACTCGTCCTAATAGACAATTACATAAAATATCTTTGTCAATTGACCCTTCACTACCTATCATGGGGTTCCATCTATTAGAAGACCAGTCAACATGGCAATATTTTTTTTGGATAACGTGGGAACCACATGACCCGGAAAGCGCACTTTGTGGGACCAGAACATGCGTAAACCCCCGGCTGTCTCAGGTTCTTACAGGTTTGGGATAGGACGCTAGGATGGCTCGAACCTCGCTCCCGTGTATGAGAGCGAGGCATGTTGCCGCCAGGCTGCCCCCTTGGGGACACACAGGCAATATCCTGAAGTGTGGGTATCATCTCACCAACACGTAATAGGAGGTGTACATCTCACGCCTTTATCACTCAACTAATATTGTGATCAATGTGTGATCAAGATGTATGCCACAAAATTGATAAGTCTTATAAAAATTAACATCAATAACAAATAGAAAGATATGCTTATATAGCTCCATCAAAGTATGATATCAAGTTGTTACAAGATCATCGCTTTGAAAATCATACAATTTGGCTATTTAAACAATTCAAATCGTTAAAATATTAATAAATTATAATGGCTAATTAAAATATTTATTTGACCTCTTCGCTCTAAATATCATCAAAACAATGTTGATCCTACATATATAAAATCAACTTATCCTTGGAACTTGTCTCAATAACAAGGTGGTTCTATTTGTTGGTGTTTCTAAAGCTAGTGAAGCCTCTTCTAATCCAAATCATGTCTCTCTTGCTATCTTGTATAAAAAAATATTATCTTTTGCAATATAATTAAACATCTAAATGTTAAATTAAAAATAATAATTAAAATTTATATAATTTTTAAAAATATACAAAAAATAACATACAATGTCTAGTTCCATAAGTTCTTTTGTTATAACCTTTTTTATCGCACATATCATTTATATAATTTAGTAAGTACCCCTTTCTAGTATCCATTTTATTATATAGAAGAATGAATTTTCTTTGAACCTTATTTGTTTATCATCTAGTTAAACATCCATATACATTTGGACCACTATATGCAAGTCACAACAACATATCATGCAAGGGTTGAAAATGAGGATTATATATGTTTTTGTATAACAAGTTAGAGTATATATCATCAACAAATTATACATAGTCCACATTTCTTAAAATGCAACATGCTATTAAGTGTGAGCATGGTCGATGATACAATTTATATTTACCACAAATATAAGATGTTTTATTGATGTTAATCATCTCCCGTAGTTCTCTTCAAACACCAACAATTTATGGTGTCTCAGGTTTAAATATCTCGCCTCCAAGATCAAATAGAGATATCAGGTGTGATTTGAAAGTTACCATATCAATAAGTATTTCAATTACGACCTTTAGAGGCCACAATACATCACGAATTAAAAGATCTTTAAAAAACAACTTTGCGCTCCACAACAAAATTATTACATCTAAAAAAAGATTATTTGTATTATAGACAAAACAAGCAAGCCACAAATAAAATTTAAAATACTATTAAGAACCTTTAACAAATTCATCGTCATATTATCAATACAATGACCACTATACTCATATAACAATTCCTATGTTTCTTTAGGTTCAACTTATAGCCATGCTCTAATCACATCATTAATCTCCATTAAATAATGTCAAAATCATATTTAAAAGGATTTTTACACATCCTATGCAACATATTTTTTAAGACAATATTTTTTAGCTTAGTGTTGAAGTTGCTGATAAAGTGTTGTAAACAATATTAATGATTTATAATAGGCTTAGGAAAAATTCATGTCATAGAATTCTTAATTGCTACGTGCCTATCTAATATAACATACAATCTGGTATGACTGCCAATTGTATATTGATGAAGCAAATCTAAAAATCAACTCCAATAACTATTTGTCTCCTCTTCCACAATAGAAAAACACAACGGATAAACTCTATCATTTGTATCATAAGCAACTTCAACCATCAACTTTGTCTTATACTTATCATAAAAGTGAGTAGCGTCGATACTAATTAGAGAATAACAATATTGAAACTTATCAATTGAAGCACTAAATGCCCAAAATGCTCTCTCAAATATTACCTTATTGTCATCAACCATTTTATGATCCCAAATGAGAATTGTCCTTGAATTTTAGTCTTTAATGGTTAGTAACATTATAAATAGGTTTTAGAATAACTCTTTATGGGTACCAAATAACTGCTTTAATATTTTCTATTCAGACATCCATGTCTTCTAATAAGAGACTTCATTTCCATAATCTCTCTTTATGGTACATTGAATCATTGCAATACTCATACTGAACAATTAGAACTAAGACAATCTAGAGATGATGTTGAAAAACAAGAGGGTTCAGACATGTGTAGATCCTTTTGAATTTTGGAAATCCCTATGAATTAGATATTTTGTGATATCCACTATGTAAATGTTATTTACAAGCTGGTTCTTGAACACATTGCAACTTAATATAGGTTTTACTTAAACAATTGACCATGTACTATAATAAAATCTTTATATGTCATCACTTTATTGTATTAACATATTCAGATTTGACTCTTACTTTTTCATCCACACTTTAGCCCAATAATTGCATCCATTCACACCCAAATATTGATTTCACACTCCTGTCATTATAGATTGGTACACCAATATAATGAGCATAACTAATCCTGGTTTGCAATATTTTCCAAGTTAATTCAATTTTTATCTCAAATATATTCTAGCCAAGTTAATTACATCACATTCTAGACAACTCATTAAGAGTCATGTCTAATAAAATAGTTAGAAATTCATAGTTTTCTCCTTTACAAGTGTTATCATTGTCGATATTAGCAATGATACCATCAAAGAAGCATAATAATTTTCAATTATCAGATATTATATCAAACAACATAACAAAATAATTTACTAATTTATTAATATCTTAAATTTAATCGAAATGCATAATTTATCAAAAAACCCATTATAATAATATGATAAGCTAAAATTTAAATTCATCAAATTAAGCAATAACACCTACATTCATAAAATTTCACTACCATAACAAAATTATCAATTAAATCCATGTATTTCATAACTAGTATTATCATTTTATATGTAATTCGATACAATCTATAATTTAACCAAAATCAACACCAATTATCTCATCATATAATGTTTTCAATTCACAGTCAACAACAACCCAAAATCACTGATTATTTAATAAAATAACTTAATTATAAACTTAAATTACATAAATTTAATTAAATTATTGATTCAAAATCTTAACATTCAATAAAATCAAATTAACACACATTAAGCATACATTACACCAAATTGATACCGGGAAAGTGTTTAATATACCATTAAACTTAGAATGTGACTGGTGATGGTTATTGTTTGTGGCTATTTGGCTGAAAACATAAAAAAAAAAATCATGGTGGAGAAATAAGGATGGTCAATTGAGGTTAGAGAGAGATGGGTGATGTAGTGTTGTTACGGGTGCTTTTGTTGGTGAGAAGAGATAAAAAGAAAGGTTACACACGATAGTGAAAGGGGAAGGGCGAGTTGATATGGGGAGA